>JAVJIF010000524.1:600000-867336 GCA_038442645.1 Agave tequilana | reverse complement strand
AATGGGAGTAAGATACCAATTGAAAATAAAATCTATTGAAAGATAAACACGTATTTTTCTCCCCCTTTATGAAATGCTAATAAAAATAATACATAAGCTTGTATAAGATACCAATTGAAAAATAATTGACATTAAGAAGTAACTCAAGCTTAGTATAAACATAATTTGTGCTTTAAGTGTAAAGATATTATAAAAAAAATCAAATCATATATATATATATATGTATGAAAATGTAAATACCAATCGAAATTGATACTATTTAAAGTTTGAAGCATACATATATAGAAAACACAAATATGAGTATACAAAAATGAAAATATCAATTGTGATACCAATTGAAAATATAATAAAAATCAAATGTATAACTCATACCTACCTCCCTTTCATGCACATGTTTAAATGGATTCCCAATTTGAGCATAAAAGCATGGTCGCCCATCCAACCGCCCTTTGAAGGAAGGGGTTTTCAAAAATAGGATTTGAAAATAGTTTTAACATAATTACAAAATGAAGAAATACGCAACTAGTTTTATGATATCTTAAAAACTAGTACGAAGTCCTTCAAGTAAGGAATAAAAATAAGAATATATCCATGAATACAAGAAAGTCACTCAACAATTGACACTCAAAGTATATAAAGCACATATAAGATTCATGAAAACAAAGTCATAAGAAAACATCAAGTAATGTGAGTGCACAAGAATTATGTGAAAAGCATGTCATGGAAATAGACAATAAAGCTCATATGAAATTCCTTACCAAAACTATAAAAATCATCAAAACTAAATATACTTCAAGGTATATGTATGTTTAGTTAAAACTAAAAGTATACATACATATCCCAAACACAAATGAGTCCATAATAGAATTTGCATGAAAAGCAAGTGACTCAAGGGTATACATGTATATCTAAAGTTTTAAACAAAATTAACATATACATGAAGCTAAACACAATATCATAAAAAATATGTCCAAAAATAGGGAATACAAGTTACAATGCAGGATCAATAAAACTAGGCTATACAAATACATCTAATGAGTACAAATGAGCAATTAAGTACAAACATGCAGTAATCAAATGTGGCTCATTAGTTGTACATGTATAAACACAAGTTTTAATGAAAACTTCATCTAAACATGTAATCAAAACATGAAGCATAAAACGAAAATATAAACCAATATGATCATTAGGCTAAATGCACTTATTTTAGATTAGGATATACACAATAGTTAAACTAAAGTGAGAGCACAAAAATACACAAGTCCATATAAATATGGGTGCATCTCAGTTACTACACATGTATGTCATAAGTCTAATTAACATGGCATTTAACATAATGAGCATTAAAACATGACATGCTAAAAATCAATAATCTAAAAACATGTAAACAAATAAGGAATTAGACATAGTTACCAAAACCATTAGGGCTAATCTCTATATCTCCAAACCATGGTGGTCCTCTCACCAAACTTCCTTGAAGGTGATGCATCCAAAGTAGTATCCATCAAACACAAAAGCATATACCATCAAGACACCAATGCCCTCACGTCGAGTGAGAGCCCACACCTACATCAAATATAATAGGGGTGGATTTTGATACCCATATTTTATTGGGCCCATGGGGTTAGCACCTTTCCTAACCTAAATAGGTTTATTTGCAAAATTTGAAGTATTTAGTCTATCATAACAAAATGTTTGCAAGGTGGCCTTTACGTCCACAATGTGTATATGTGTAGACGTAAGCATACATAGTGTCATGTGTGTGAAACATGATGAGCATGTGTATGCCGTGGTTTGTGTGCATGTATATGAGGAGCATATTTTGTGAAACATGGATTCTAATCGTGTGTGGTTTAAGGCACATTGGCTCAAAGTGGAGCCCAAACAATCAACACTCTTCTTCAAAGCACATATGTTATTCTCAATAATAGAAGAAGACTAGGCCACAGCCAACGGTCGACCGCGCGGTCGACCGGCCGAGTTGGCTGGTCATGTGCACATCCTCGTGAACATCGGTTGACCGCTCTGGTCGACCGACCACTGGGCCGGTTGACCGGTTCGATCGACCGCCAGTCAGTCTGGCTAGGATATTTGGGTATTGAAAACTTGTCTTTTTAATTTCAATTAAATCCCATAAAATCACATAAATTTCACAAAAATAAGTTCTTATAAGATCTTTAAATAACAAATATATGTGATAAAAATTCAACACATATTATAAACAATTTGAACCATTTTGTGATATTGAAATTTGACTTAAACATAAAATCTGTATTTTTCAAAACTTGGATTTTTGAAATGAAAAATCATTTTCTCCAAAAACTCAAATGGATATAAAAATATGATATTGAAACAACTTTGAAGCATATTGCATATGGATAGAATCAAATATATCTATAAGATATATATCTATGTTTTTTGAAATAAAATTCAAAACCGGTTAAACCGAAAACCAAAACCAATAAACTTTAAACTTGTGTGTGTATGTGAACTTGAGCATATTAATACTATCTAATCTTTACACAATATCTAAACATACTAAACTAAACAAACCAAGGTCTTCTAGTATAACTCCTTCTCCAAGTCGATTCGATCCAAACACGATCCAACGAGCTAGACTTCAACCGAGTGCTAGATGCGATCTTGACGTGTGAGCTCTGAATCTGCATGTGAAAGCTCCAAAACTCCTTTATTGAAGCTAAACACTTACGAATATCTTGGTCAATCACTGAAACTATTTAAACACAAGATTATTAATAAACTATAACTACATGAGTTAATCATCATCAAAACTAGAGTGAAGGACCTCTGGGCCAACACTTTGGCCTAAGCAAGCCTTGGTATTTATGGAAAAGATAATTAGATAAGTTTAAAAAATATATATATAAATATCCTCTGATTAAGCTGGGTATTTATACCTCATGAAGCATAAGTATTCACACCTAAAAGGGGTATATTTTATAAATAAAAACCCTTGATTTCATGGCTTTGTTTGCTCGAGTGTTTAGGTCCTTAGGGTTGTTTTCTCACCTGGTGCCCTTAGACTGTCCGGTTTGGGTGTCACCGACTAAAGGCTCATTACATGGACAGATTAGAAAGCCTAATGGAGTTGAGAAATAAATACCACAAAAATAAATATAAATAAGGCATAGGAATTAATGTTAAAGAACTCTTAGTCAAACTTCACGGTCACGATAGTGCATATGACTCAGGGTAAAGTAATAGACTAGATGAGAAATACAATTTGACTCCTTACTTTGATTGATGACATGTTTAGCAATGAAAAGTTTGATATTCCTATAACTTATAGATTACTTGAACTCTTACAAATATACTTCAAATATTTCTCTTTCAAAATACTTTTTGAAAATACTAACATTTTTTCTCATTCTTTATGGATTTTGTGGGTGCAATCCACTAAAAGCCCTCACGAGACAAAACTCGTCCTCTAGGGGTAACTTAGAGGTTTAATGGCTTATTGCATATACTCAGTGCAATCGAGTGACCTACGAAAGTGGTCTAATAATTGATTAGGATTAATTTTGATGTTTTGCTCGAGGGCGAGCAAAAGATAAGTGTGGGAGTGTGATCGGTCACATATATCGCATACATATTATCACATTACCATGTTTATTATATAAATAAATCATATTAATAAGTCCTATTTTCTTTATAAAATGCAGGCCCATTGCTAAAGGATAGGAAAGAGAAACGAGCCCAAAAGTCCATCAAATTCTAATTTAATTTAGAATTAATTCAAAATTAGGAAATCAGGGCAGATCATGACAAATCAGAGAGATTGAAAATCGGTTAAGATAAATCTTCCCAAATCAAGTGGTTAAAGCCAAAGATCAAAGGCTGTTTCATCAAATCCTGGAGCTGAACAGAAAAACCAACAAGAGATAAAGGGGAATCGCGAAGCGAGGGAAGCCTCCAGCCACGTGTGGCCACCTGGCCACACCATGACCGCGAAAACGCGGCCAAAGCCGCGTTTTCGCGGCTTGGTTGATTCTGTTGGGGGAGCGTTTGCTCCTGCTATCTTCGTACGCCCTCGCCCGTTTGGTTTTTGCTTATAAATATTGTAGTTTTTAAAGAAAAAGTGACCAAAAATTAGTTTAAGTTTTTCTGTTTGTTTTTAAGGTTTACATTCTTTGTTAGATATTATAGAGGTTGTATCTCTATTTACTAATTTGTAGTTCAGTTCAAATACCAGTGAGAGAGAGGAATGAGTGATTGTAATCTGAAGATTGAAGTGATATCAATAAAGGATCAAACTTTCTCTTCTTCCACTCTAATTCACGGATATGTCTTACTTTATTTACATATCTTATTTTTCAACTTCCATGAGTAGCTAAATTTGTTTTCTGGGCTCACTATTATCCCTCTCTTCGATCCCTCTTGTTTTTGAATGGCTTTGATATAAAGACCCAATGGAATCATATGCTTGCCTAAACTAAGTCTTTCTTCTTTGAAAGTGTTCTTGAAGGCACATGAGGATGGGTTTGGATTTCTAAACTTCTACTTCTTTTAAAAACATAACTTGAACTTGTTTTTATTTCATACTCGAAACACTTGATAATTTATCATTCAATTCAAGATGATTTCTTAAGAAAAAGATTTAACTTTTCCAAACTATCTTATTTGCTTTGCTTAAAGCTTTCTAAACTCAAGCTTAAGTTTTTGCCTATGATCAAGTTGAGGCACTAATAAGATTAAGAGAAGAACACATCGTTGAGTAGTGAGATACTGAGCCCAGATCTTCTTCATATATAAAAAACAACCAAACAATTTTAAACACTTTTAAAGATCACCTTTTCCAAAGCCTTCTCTAAATTTTCAAATTTTCTTTTAATCATTTCCCTCCTCTCCATTCTCTTTTCAACTAAAAAGGAGAAAAAACAATAACACCATTCTTTGCTATCTAAACAAAAACACCGAAAAGCTTCTATCGCATTCCTCTTTGTGGACACGACCCGTTAGCCCAAAGCTACACGGTAATTCTCATCGCTTTCATTTCACAATCAACTACCAGTAATTATCTCTTCTTCTTTGACAGGTGACAAAGAAGAGTAACTCTTGCGTATGCTAAAAGATCACAAAACAATGATTGGTTGCAGAATTACAGATATAAAAGGTGTAAGCCGTTCAGTTTGTATTCACAGGATCTTGATGGAGGAGAACTATAAACCTTTGATTCAGTCTCAATGCCGCTTGAACCCAGCAATGAAGGAAGTGGAAAGAAAAGAAGTGTTGAAACTTCTTAACACAGGTATGATCTATCCTATTTCTGATAGTAATTGGGTCAGTCTAGTTCAAGTATTTTCAAAGAAAGGAGGCATCACAGTGGTAAAAAATGATAATAATAAGCTAATTTCAACTAGAACAATCACAGGGTGGAGAGTGTGAGTGGACTATAGGAAACTTAATACTGCAACTCGTAAGGATCATTTCACCGTTCATTGACCAAATGTTAGAGAGACTTGTGGGCCATGCATATTATTGTTTTCTAGATGGGCATTCAAGATATAATCAAATTGCCATAGCACCTGAAGACCAAGAAAAGACAACTTTCACATGTCCTTATGGTACATTTGCTTACAGGAAAATGCCTTTTGATTTATGCAATGCACCAGCTACATTTCAAAGGTGCATGATGGCTTTCTTTCACGATATGGTTGAGCAAATAATAGAAGTCTTCATGGATGATTTTTCAGTTTTTGTTCCTTCGTTTGATACATGTCTACATAACTTAAATCTAGTTTTACAGAGATGTGAAGATATAAATTTGGTTCTCAACTGGGAGAAATGACATTTTATGATGAAGGAAGGAATTGTGCTTGGACATCGTATATCTAAAAAAGGAATTGTGGCAGACCGTGTAAAGATTGAAATCATTGAAAAGCTACCACCTCCAACAAATGTGAGAGGTATGAGAAGCTTCCTGGGACATGCAGAATTTTATCAACGATTTATCAGGGACTTCTCTAAAATTGCAAAACCTTTGTGCAATTTATTAATGAAAAGTGTACCATTTAACTTTTTCAATAATTGTTTGCAGGCATTCGAGTTATTGAAGGAGAAGTTGATCACTGTACCAATCATAGTGGTACCAGATTGGAGTCTACGCTTTGAAATAATGGGCGATGCTAGTGATTACGGACTAGGAGCTGTGTTGGGACAAAGACGGAACAAGATCTGTCAAGTACTGTACTAGCAAGTCAGACATTAAATGAAGCAAATAAAATTACACTACAATGGAGAAAGAATTGCTTATTGTGGTATTTGCTTTTACTAAATTCCATTCTTATCTGATTTGATCAAAAGTTGTTGTATTTATATATCATTCTGCACTCAAGTATTTGCTTGTAAATAAAGAGGCCAAACAAGGTTGATAATATGGGTCTTGCTTCTCCAAGAGTTTGATTTGAAAATTCAAGACAAGAAGGGGGTAGAGAATCTTCTGGCAAACCATCTTTTTCGCATTGAGCAAAAAGAGGAGGACTCCAACGAATTTCCCATTGACGATGCTTTCCCTGATGAATATTTGTTAAGTATCACTGCCAATTCACCATCTTGGTATGCTGCTTTTGCAAATTTCTTAGCATGTGGTGTTTTCCTCCTGATCTTTCGTATGAAGGCAAGAAAAAGTTTCTAGCAGATATTAAATGCTACCAGTGGGATAATCCAATTCTCTACAAATACTACGCGGAACAAATTGTGTGAAGGTGTATGCCCGAGAACGAAATGGAAAGCATTTTGCACCATTGCCATGATAGAGAATTGGGAGGTCATTTTGGTGCAACCAAGACAGCAGCAAAGGTATTATAATCAGGATTTTATTGGCCTATGCTATTTAAGGATGCATATGCTCATGTTAAAACATGTGATGCTTGTCAAAGGATGGGAAATATTTTCAGGCGTAACAAGATGCCTCTCAACAACATCCTTGAAGTTGAGTTGTTTGATGTGTTGGGTATTTCATGGGCCCTTTTCCATCCTGGTTCTCCAATCAATATATCCTAGGGAAAGTTGATTATGTTTCAAAATTGGTAGAAGTCGTTGCTTTACATTCTAATGATGCACGACAGTGATAAAATTTCCAAAGAAGAACATCTTTACACGGTTTGGAATACCAAAGATGATCATGAGTGATGATGGAAAGAACTTTTGCAATCACCAATTTAAGACCCTTTTGCTTAAATATGGAGTAAAGCACCATATGGCCATACGATACCATCCACAAACAAGTGGTCAAGTGAAAGTTTCTAATAAAGAACTGAAGCGCATCTTGGAGAAAATGGTTAACATGTCACGACGTGATTGGTTAGTAATGTTCGATGATGATTTATAGGCATATCCGTACTGTGTTCAAGACACCAATTAGGATGCCCCCTATCGAATGATCTATGGTAAGGATGCTACCTTCTAGTTGAGTTGAAACACAATGCTTATTGGGCAATGCAATTACTCAATTTTGACATGCGAGTGACAGGAGAGAAAAAAATGTTGCAACTCAATGAAATGGAAGAATTTCACAATAATGCTTATAAGAAAGCAAGAATCTACAAGGAGCGGATCAAACAATGGCATGACAAGCATATTATGTCAAGAGATTTCAAAAAAGGGTAGAAAGTACTCCTCTTTAATTCTCATCTCCTTCTATTTCTAGGAAAGTTACGCTCGAGATATCGGGTCCTTTTGAGGTAACTCAAGTAAGTACTATCACATGGCGCAATTGAAATCATAGCCCGACAAAGAGGATGTTCAAAGTAAACGGCCAACGACTCAAACGATACATGGAAGGCTACTTCACTAAACACAACGTTTCCTTCTGCCTTGATGAGGCACCTTAAACATGCAGCAGGAAGTATAACTAATGACTATAACTTAAAGCGCATCTTGGGAGGCAACCCAAGTTTTCTAACTTAATTTTATTATATTTCTACTTTTAATTTTTTTAGTACTAACTTTTGTCTTGTGTATGTCAGGTACTCCTCTCTGTAGACAGATTCAATACCCCAAATGAACCACAAAATCACCACAAATATGAGTACCAGAAGACACAGCATCAAAGAACCAAAAGTTAGTCCCGGCAGCTAAATGTTCAGCCAGCAGCTGAATTTTGATAGGCGTTTGACCAGAAATCTTTCAGGTGTACACTTTCCAAATTATCTATTTTCTAAATCTGTTCATGAGATATGTGGTTTTCAAAATTGAATTATTTTGTCATAAATAAAGATCTTGATTTAAAAATGGATTTCTTGTTCAAATTTGAAAATTTTGGGGTGATTCTCAATCTATATTTTGTGCATGGGGACATAGTACAATTTCGGTATGGGGAAGGGTCAAATCTTCTTTTTGAATTTTTTTGAAATCTTTTCTTAATTTTTTTACTTTATCCTTTCCTCGTTTTTATCTTCTTTATTTCATCCTTTCAAAAATTTCAAAAATTTTTCAAAATTTGAACCTCAAAACTCCCTCATCTCTTCCCAAGAGCATTTAGTTTCCAAGATCTTCTAGGATACAAAATTTGAATTTGAAATTTAAATGAAGGGTAGTTTTGGGAGAAGGGTATATACATCTTCTATATAAACTAACTTCAACCTTCTTTTTCTTCTCACAAATCCTAGTCTAACCTCTCAAACCAGAGTGTTTTACAGCCAAGAGAAGGAGTTCCAGAGACTTTAGCCACCAGATCCACGAAGTTCGAGACAGAAATTCAGCTAGGCAGCGAAAATCTCGGCCAGGTAGCCGAACTTTGGCAGAAACAATTCCCTGAATTTTTTGAGGACATTAAGTGCTCTGTTTCCCTCTTTCACCGTTTTCAGTTTTTCAAGTTTATCATGTCTAAAATTTTTACTGAGCACAACTTTTTTCTTGTATTCGAAAGCATTTGGAATGTATTTTTTGGATCAAATAAGGGCTAGGAATTACGATTATCTTTTGCATTCTAAAACTTATAAATTTTATATTCCTGCCCTAGTATAACAGTTTTATGACAGATTTTCAGAAAATAACATTGATAGAAATTAAGGAATAATTGATATAAATTGGAGGAGGATGTTGAATTCTTTAACCAACAACCACCCGAAGATAATCGTGCATTGATGCATTTAATTTAGGAGGGGATAAAAAAACATACAAGTTGATAAAGGGGCAGAAGAAGAAGAAGAAATTGAAGAGACACGTTTTAGCAGGTCACATTCTGAAGGAGCTAATAGTAGCATGGGAAAGAGAGGGAGGTGCGCTTAATGGGAGCTGTATAGTAGGATTTTTCTTTTTATTTCTTTTTTTATTGCAAAAATGGTTTGTGGTAAGTCAACCTAGTTGTATGGGATTTAGTAACCATAAAACTTGAATTTGATAATGAATATCAATTTAATAGAATTTTAAAAGTCTTTGAGTAGAGATGAAAAAATTTAAAATTGCCATCTAGAATTTTTTCATGTGAATATGCATCTTATCTACACTTGCACAATATTTTAAAGTTGGGGTAATGAGGATTACTTAATATGTAAAAAAATATATATAATAATAAGAAGAAGAATCTTAACTATTGATTTGCAAGATGCTTTGGCCTCAAGAAGCCTTAGTATTTACACGAAAGATAGTTGGTAAGTTGAAAAAAAATATGTATTAACAAGTCTAATGATCATTTAGTTAGGTATCTTGGCCTCTAGAAGCCTTGATACTTACACGAAAGAAAATTAGATTAGTTATATATATTTAAAAAAAAATTGCTTAAGGGGCAACGAAGTGGTAATACTTCAAAACTTCTATATAAAAAATATTTTAAGTATGTAAATTTGAATCAAAATTCCAAGTTAAGAATTATACACAGTCACGAAAATGCATAGGATCAGAAAACTTAGGAAGGATGGTGATATAGGCTAAGATTTGAAAATCTCTATAAAATAGATGATAGAATTCTAGATAAGAGATTGTACTTGATAATGAGAGTTTATGATAAGTAGAGAACTTCTAAATTAGTGGTACTTACCACTCTAAAAGAAAATTTGTCTTTCTTTATTTTTGTATTTCTTTTTCTATTTTCTTTATTTTTGGTTATCCTTGTTTTTAGTTATCCTTCTTATCTTAATATCTTCTTATCTTTTAAATTCTTTTCCCGAATTTTGGGGTGTAATTCACTGAAAACCATCACAAGGCAACACTCATCCACTAGGGTAACCTAGGGTTTAACAGCTTATTGTACATGTTAAGTGCAATCGTGACCCCTAAGAAAGTGGATTAGGATTTTATTTTTAAGATTTTTAGTTTTTCTTTTTAGGTTAGGATTTTACTCGAGGGCTAGCAAAAAGTAGGTATGGGGGTGTGATGTGTGTAATTTATGTATATATTTTACATCACTTTTATGCCTATTATTTGCCATATTTAATGCTGCATGGGTATTTTATTAGTGCTATTTTGCAGATTTTAGATAAAGAGCAAATTAGAAGAAAAAGAGTGAAAATTGGTAAATTGGCGATATGAAATGAACAAAAGAGATGCAAAACCAGAGAAGCATATAGTTGGAACATCTCAACAGAGCCTTCACGTAAATTTAGAAATTCCATAAAAATCTGGGACTAAAATGATCCAAGAGTTTGGTGACCTAGCCATAGATTTCGGCCAAGCAGCCATGGACCCGTTAACGGGAATGCCAACTCAGAGGTCAACACGAATCAAAAGGAGGAGCACCAATACAACAAGAAGTTCGGCCAGCCAGCCGAATTTTCAGACAGCTTGCCGAACTCTGGCGGTGCTTATGGATAAAATTTTCCTAGAAATTCATGTAAATTAAGAAATTTATGTTTTTTTTTATTCGACTAGGGTTCTACTGCTCTCTGTTTTATATAAACGCCGCCAAGCCTTTTGTAAAATATACAATTTTTATTATCTCTTTTATTTTGAGCGTAAATTAATAAAATTTTGATGTTAGCCATTAAATCTCAGAGTACTTTCAGCAGAAATTTCATCAAGGCTTCATCTTTATTGGTGCTCTCTTACCTTTCTTTTATTTTCCTTTTAATTTATTCTATTCCATGATCTCTTACAATATTATAACGTGTTCTATTTTTTTGGTTATGAACTAATTTTTCATAACTAGGGTGATGATGTTGGGATTGTAATGATGACATAAGATTATGTTTTGTGCAAATTCTCCTATGTATTTTATAAAATTAAATCTTTAATATGCTAAGTTATTAAATCTTAAGCTTTATGTTATAATTGGTGCGCACAGTTAATCAGAAGGCTAAGTTAGAGTTCGAGAGGAGATAACTTAGCAAAATCTTCTAGGATTAATAACCATAATTTGAAACATTGAGACGTCAGAGTTATGCAGTTAAATAGGAATATCTATCATATTTAATGCATCTTCTGATTAGCAATCTACTAGATCAAGAGATTGTGGATTTTAGATTTAGAAAATAAAATTGGTATTGTTCGAGAGAAAATACTGATTTGGATAAGGAATTCTGATTCTTAACATGAATAGGATGAGAATTAGTACAAGCATAATATTTTATTTGATTACAATTTTTGAAATCATTATCCTAGTTCTTTTCATAATTAAAATAAGTCTTTTTAGTAATAGTTTAGTTGCAACATCTTCCAACTAAATTGATTATACAAATAGAACTGAAAAAGATTAAGCTGGTACTTGAACAACAGTTCTCGTGAGAACGATACTCTACTCACAATTATATTACTTAAAAATGATTGGCACACTTGGCATTCGAATCCACACATCAACTTTCGTCACCGCTTGGATGCACAGGAGCAGACCCTAAGAACTCAACAGGAAGCTCTAGAAAACATCCAACGGATGTTGAACCAACTCTTGACGAACCGGAACAACAATGACACCGACAATAATCCCGAAGAAGAGGAGTACAATGACAACACTGAACCTCCTAAAACAGAAAAATCAAAGGAAGGTTCCTTGCTAGATGATGATGTACTTAAAGGTTTCCAAGCCCAAATTGCATCTCTGACGCAAAGAGATGAATTGAAGAAAGTGGAAGACACGCCCTTACCCACTTGAATGGGATTCGATGTCATACCCGCAAAAGTTCAAGCCAGCTACGTTACACACGTATGATGGCAAAAGTTCGCTGAACTAGCACATCTATTACTTTCGGTCTTAGACAGGTAACATGATAGATAATGATGCTATCCTGGCAAGATTGTTTATCAATACTCTCAAAGGAATGGCCTTTGACTGGTTCAGAAGCCTTCCACTAGGTTCCATCAATTCTTGGGTCAATCTGGAGACTCGGTTCCTTCTCGCTTCTTTGAGGATGATACCGAGGAAACCATGGATAAGCTCTTTTCTATAGTGCAAAAGAAGGGAGAATCGGTCTGTGGTTACATTAAGAGATTCAGAAATCTATCTCTGATGTGTCCAGTAGGGATGCCATTGCTTATGTTATTGCAGACATGTAGGCACAACTTCCTGAGCATGGTAGAGATTCGCATAGGGGCTGTTGAGACCCATACTTGGAAAGTGCTTGTTGAGCAAGCTAAAATAGCTGAGAAGTCAACTAAAAAGTTTGAGCCTTCCATGCCTTCCCAGTCAAAAGGGAAAGAAACCATGTATATGGAGCTATCAAGAGAAACTCCACAAAAAAATCAAGAAGAGTGGCGCCAATAATCAGGAGTTCAAGTTCCCACTGAAACAGTGCTCCTTCAAAGATGAGCAGGTGATTACAATATTCTATTTGCTCTAAAAGGGTAATAAGTTGAAGCTGCTAGATGTTCGACGCCCTTATGAAGTGGGACACACGAACAATTCCAACTATTGCCTCTTCCATAAAATGGTTCACCATCCTACCAACTAGTGTTTTGTCCTCAAGGACAAAATTCAAGCTTTGATCGACGCTGGAGTTCTGACTTTGAAATCAGAATAGAAGAAAGTCACTGCAAACATCATAACTCTTGAGTTCGGCACATTTTCGAAGGTCACTATCACCGATGAGCATGCTTCAGCCCCAGGGGCACGACTGGAGGTAATTAATCCTTCGGCAAAGCAACAGGAGGCTAATGGCTTCATTCCAATGATGATGAAGTCCGAAGAAATCATACGAGTAAACCCGGATCTTGCCAAAGATGAGAATGGGACTCAAAAGAATACAAGCTTAAGGGGAAATCCTGCAACGTTATCTCTGTCTTGCTAGATGAGGACAACATAATAGTAGATTCTCTCAGTGACTTTAAAGATGAGAAGCATGCTTTGGCAGTACAGGACATTGTACCTCGACTAACATACTCAGCTTGGGAAAGCTTACCTGAGACAGTACGAGAAGACCACTGATGAGAAACAACAGCCAACAACGTCAGAGAAAATACCTGTGCCGGCTTCAGCTCCTGCACCAGGAAAGGAAAAGCAAAAAGAAGTTCGATTTGACCGAGTTTTGAAGAAAACTTCTGATCCGGGACTTGCTGCCCCTTTCCACTTTGTTATATTGGCACAATTAGCCAATATTCTAGCTCGAATCACTATACATGAGCTATTTTGCCTCTCAAAGGAGACAAGAGAGGCACTTAGGGACGCGCTGGCTTTTTTAGAATCATTTTTGATACATGTGCTGAAGGCCTCTAAAGATGACAGTCAAGCCCTGTGCCCTGAATGTCATAATGTATAGCAAAAAATGCCTGCCATCACCTTCACTGCTGAGGACATGCTCCTCAAAGACAATAAAGATGATCGACCCTTATATTATACTGGATACATAGGCTCAACATGTATTAAGAGGATACATGTTGATCCAGGGTCTGCACTCAGTAACATCCCTAAAAGGCTCCTCTACTTTCTTGGATACCGCTGAATAGATTATCAGTAACGATTACTACGATATATGGCTTCAATGCGGTAGTAGTCATCCATTAGGAAAGATTCTGCTTCACTGTCAAATTGGGGATTTAAAATCAGAAGTGACGTGCTATGCCATCTATGCGACACGTCATACAATCTACTGCTTGGGTGACCTTGGATTCACGCTAATTAGATCGTTCCTTCTACTCTGCATCGGTGTTTCAAATATGTGATGATAATGCAATAATGCGAGTGGTGTTTGCTAAAAAGTAGCCATTCAAGGGAGTTGAAAACTACTTTACTGATGCTCTCCTCTACCAGGAAGCTAACAAAGTAGCAAAAATATTGTTGCTTGAAGATAACAATTGCGGCAACGAAGCGGTTCAGAGCCAGAAGAAGATACGCCAGCTACTTTTGCTTTCAAACCAATTGTAGCATATTTAAATGATCTTGAATGTAACAATCCCACTGAGGATGATGGCGAATGGGTGATCAATGAGAATATCACTTTTGATTATCATGTGAGTGTTAATTTGTTTAAATCTATAGACGATATCTTCCTACACATGCCCTTGTACATGTTAAGCATGACAAGTACGCCTATAGAGAATGGTGAAGGATCTATCTTCATGGTCCATCCATCCAAGAGGAATCAATCACCGATAATATTCGGTAGGGTTCAACCCTGAATGTCTGCAGTTACAGATTTGGGTTCAGAATCAGAGCCCCCATAATTTTTTCATTGTCCACGATTAGTACACCATATGATGTGAAGAATGGGGTATGATCTACAGCAGGCGAATGGCTTGAATTTTGGTAGAGGATGATGTGGTCTTCTACGAACCTTCGTACCAAAAGGGAAGTCAGCAAATTATTATGATAAAACATGCAGGGGGTTTGGATATATTACACCACACTCTCAATCTCAGTCTGAAGGAGATGAATCTCTCCCTCTGCATTCCTCTAGTTCATCTGAGTGGGAATCAAATGTCAGTGTCAGGGTGGTTTAAAAAACCTCTTCATTAATATGACTTCAATAATAACTAGAACAAGCGGAGAGGATATTGAAATATTTGACACTGAGTCATGGGCCTAACAATTCGATCTCCAGTGGGAGAAGCGATTTAAGCAATGTGAAACGCCCACTGAAGATTGGGTCATTCAGGTCGATGTGGGTAGTCAAGATCATCCTAAACCTATCTCTATAAGTGAGAGCTTATCAGTTACAGAAAGAGCAGAATCGATAGCTCTTATACGAGAGTATATTGATGTCTTTACATGGAGTTGCGAAGATATGCCTGATTTTGATCCGCAAATAGCCATGCATTGATTAAATATTAAGTCTAACATCAAGCCAGTGAAACAACAGCAACAACAATTTTTCCTGACATCATGGAAGCTATCGAAGCTGAGGTCCGTAAACTAATTGAATATGGCTTCATTCATGAGGAGCAACACCCAGACTGGGTCACTAACATTGTCCCCGTTCTTAAGCAGAATAGAAAGATTTGAGTTTGTATTGACTATCGTGACCTTAATGCATCCTGCCCTAAAGACGAGTTTCCACTGCACATCGCTAATGTCATGATTGATAACACCTGTGGTTTCGAGAGAATGTCTTTTATAGATGATTTCTCAGGGTACAACCAGATCAAGATGTACCCAGAAGACGAAAAACATACTTCATTTCAGACACCGTTAGGGGTGTACTGTTATACTGTTATGCCATTCAGGCTAAAGATTGTTGGAGCAACCTACCAACGTGTAATGAGCATGAATTTTCATAACCTCCTCGGGAAAATGGTAGAATGTTATGTCAACAACATTGCTATCAGAAGTCACGATAAAAATGATCATCTTCGTGACTTAAAATTAGTATTCGATATAATGCGGGCTCATCAGCTGAAAATAAACGCAACAAAATCTTTCCTGGGTGTTTCAAGTGGCAAGTTCCTGTGGTTCATTGTCACATCAAAAGGAATCCATCTTGATCCGGACAAGGTGAAAGCTATTTAGAGCATGCAACCACCTAAGAATCGCAAGGAACTCAGGGGTCTACAAGGTAGGTTGGCTTATTTCTGAAGATTCATCGCAAATCTTTCAGGTGGTTCTCAACTATTCACTCGGCTTATGAAAAAGGGTATCTCTTTATATAGGACAAAGCTTCCCAGAAGGCCTTTGAAGATATTAAAGAATACCTCACAAAGCCTCAATTCTGGTGGCTTCCACATCAGGAAAATCATTCTTGCTCGATGAAAGAGTTATTGACCATTCTTTGGGTGATCTTCTAGCCCAAAAGAATGATGAAGGCCATGAACAGACAATTTACTGTCTGAACAGGACCCTGATAGGAGCTGGGTCATGGTATAATCCTATTGAGAAGGAATGTTTAGCTCTTGTCTTCGTCGTTCAAAAGATGTGACATTATTTGATTGACCAAACCATACATGTCATTTTCAGAGTTAATCCTTTGTGTATCATTATGACAAAACCAGGACCGCTGAATTCAAGGTTAGCTAAATGGGCCATTCTCTTGTCCTAATACGACATGCTCTTTATTTCCCAAAAGGCGAACAAGAGTCATGCCCTTGCAGACTTTCTGGCAGCTCATCTGGCTCCAAAGAGCTCAAAGCTTCATGAAGATATCCCAGATGAGGTTTTCGAATCCAATATGATCTCGGAGGTGAGGCGTAGCAGATGTTCTTTGATGGAGTATCAAGAACAGGCCCCAAAGGGAAGATAATTTCTGGTGTGGGGTGGTATTTGTCTCACAAAAATATCACGTCCTTCCTTTGGCATTTTCATTAACAACACCTTGCTCTAACAATGTAGAAGAATATAATGCCCTGCTTATTAGTCTCTAGCTCACTCACGAAATGGGGATACGATACCTTGAGGCCTATATGACTTAAGTTTGATCATCAATCAGGTCAAAGGAAAATACGAGATTCGGCACGAAGACTTGGTACCTTATTACCATGCAATCATCGAAATAACCAATTTATTTGATGGCTTTTATAACGGTCATGTATCTCGTCTCCAAAATACTAAGACAGATGCTTTGGTTGTGCTGGCAGTTTCGTTGGCCTTACCCATTGATGCTTATCATCTTACAGTGGCCACTTGGCGCCTCTTCTATCCGAAGTATGCGTTGGAAACTAATGAAGTCCATGCAACCTCAACAGGCTTCGATTCTAGAGATTGGCGGTTTTCCATCATTGACTATGCCATGCATGATATATTACCAGATGACCCTAGGGAAGCAGCTTCTATCTGATGAAGGTCTCTCCGCTATGATCCGGTAGTAAAGACACTCCACCACTGCTCATATGACGGTATCTTGCTCCGTTTCCTATCTAACTCTGAAGTATAAGAAGTGCTTAAAGAGACACATGATGGTAGATGTGAGGCTCATCTGCCAGGTCCGAAGCTCAAGGATCCATTGCACAAACTCGGTTATTATTAGCCAACCATGATAGCTGATGCGATCAAATATGTAAAAAAGTGTAAAGCCTACAAAATTCACGCAAACTTCATACACCAACCTCCGGAATTACTTCGCCCACCTGTTGCTTCATGGCAATTTGAAACATGGGGAATCGATGTCATAGGACCTATCTACCAAAATATTTGATTGCAAGTAAATGCAATGAGAATTACCGTCTAGCTTTGGGCTAACGAGTTACATCCACGAGGAGGAATGCGATGAAAGCTTTTCGATGTATTGTTTCAAAAGCAAAGAATGGTGTTGGTGTTTTTTAAAGCGAAAAGAGAATGGAGAGTAGAGAGATGAATTAAAGAAAACTTAAAATTTGAAAAAGGTTTTGGAGAAAGTGATCTTTAAAAGGTTTTAAGAATGATTGGTTGTTTGTTTTAATATATGAAGAAAAAGATCTACGCTTTCTTCTCTTGAAAATCTCAATGCCTTAATGTGATCATAGGCAAAAACTTAAGTTTGAATTTCAAAAGTCTTAAGTAAAGCAAATACGATTGTTTGAAAAAGTCACTTCCTTTTTTAAGAATTATATTGAACTGAATATTAAATCATCCAGTCATCTTTCAAGTATGATAAAAATGACTTCAAGTGATGTTTTTAAAAATAAACATTCTAGAAATTCAAACCCATCCTCATGCGTCTTCAAGAACACTTTCAAAGAAACAAGGCTTAGTTTAAGGCATTCATATGATTCTGTTGGGTTCTTTGCGTAAAATCATCCAAAATAAGAGGGATCAAAGAGAGATGATAGTGAGCCCAGAAAGAAGAGATTTAGCTACTCATTCCTAGAAAAGAAAGCATTAAATTGAAATTCAACATACCCATGAGTTGGAGAAGAAAAGAAGTCCGTTGAGTCTTTATTGATGTCACTTTAACTTTAGATTACAATCACTATTTCTCTCTCTCACTTTGTTTCTGAACTAAACTACAGATTAAGAACGTAGATACAACTTCCCATAAACTATCTAACAAAGAACCTAAATCCTAAAATAAAAAGAAAAACTTAAACTAGTCTTTAGTGTCTTTTACAGAAACCATCTTGCCTTTTATAGGCAAAAACCCAGAGGGAAGAGGAGTGAGGAGATAAGGAGAGCGAACGCTCCCATTATGTCCAATGGATGACCGTGGAAACGCGGCGAAAGTTGCATTTTCACGGCCTGGATAAGGCCATTTGGCCACATTCAGGGGCAGATACGACTGGCGTTTGATTTTATCCCCTTTTGTCCAACGGATTTTCTGTTTGATATCTGGTTTCGATCTAACTTTTGGTGATCCTCAAGCTAACCAAATTGGATTTGTACAAAGCTGAATTAACCAATTTTATCTAATGTGATCCTTCCAGATATGCATTGATCTTCACTGGGACCATGGCTATCCTCCTGAATAATTATCCCTTCTTTAAATCAGAATTTAAAGCGAGCTTTTGGGCTCAATTTTCTTCCATATTTATTAGTAATGGGCCTGCACATTATTAAATAAGAATAAGACTTATCAATAGGATTTATTAAATAATAAACATGGTAATGTGACAATATATATGCAATATCTATGACAGATCACACCCCCACACTTATCTTTTGTTCGCTCTCGAGCAAAACATCAAAACTAATCCTAATCAATTATTGTACCACTTTCGCAAGTGACTCGATTGTACTGAGCATATGTAACAAGCCGTTTAAACCTCTAAGTTACCCTGGAGGACGAGTTTTGTCTCGTCAGAGTTTTTAGTGGATTACACCTACAAAATTCATAAAGAAAGAGAAAAGTGTTAGTATTTTTGAAAAGTATTTTGAAAAGAAAGAAAATATTTGAAGTATTATTTTAAGAATTCAAGAAATCTATAGGTTATAGAAAAATCAAACTTTTCATTCCTAGACTTAGTCTCTATTCAAAAATATGTCATCAATCAAAATAAGGAGTCAAATTATATTTCTCATCTAGTCTATTACTTTATCCTAAGTCATATGCACCTTCATGACCGTAAAATTTTGGCTAAGGGTTTTTTAACTTTAACTCTTATGCCTTACTTATTTTTATTTTTGGTGGTATCATTTCTTAATTCTATTAGGTTTTCTAATCTGCCCATGTAATAAGCCTTTAGACGGTGATACCCAAATCGGACAGTCTAAGGACACCAGTTGATACAACACCCCCAAGGACTTAAGCACTCGAGCCAACAAGGCCACGAAACTAAGGATTTTATTTATAAAAAGTACCCCTTTAGGCGTGAATACTTATGCATTATGAGGCACAAATACCCAGCTTAATCAGAGGATTTATATATATTTATTTATTTATTTTTTTTTTTTTTATACGTAAGGTAAAGAACCTTTATTTTTGAACCCTAAGTGTGTAAGTGTATAAAATGTGCATATTTCATCAAGGTAAAGATCAAGACTAAATTATTTTTTAAAATTTTCCTCCTAACCCTAGAAATTAAACAAGTCATCTAATTTTGACCAAGTATAATAAATCCTAATTATGATTACCTTATTCCTTAAAATTCACTTAATTTCTTAAAAAAAATACATCAAAATACTATTCTTTTTTTCAAAAAGTTCTTTATTTTTCTTTAAAGTTTTTTTTAAAACAATGTTAATCATGTTAGAACTCTCCCCCGCACCTATCTCATGCATTGTCCCCAATGTATGAAAGAAATGTATAGATGTATGAAATAGAATATAAAAGATGGAAAGTTACCGATACACTGGGTCGAAAAGACCCTTAGCCGTTTCACTTACCGGCAACGATTCCAAGAAAGGTTTGAGACATTGACCATTTACCTTAAAGTTATTCCAATTCTTGGTGTCACTTATCTCTACAGCACCGTGTGAAAACACGGATTTAATAACGAATGGCTCAGTCCATCTTGATTTTAGCTTTCCTGAAAAAAGATAAAGTGTAGAATTATAGAGTAAGACTTTTTTCCAGGGACAAATATTTTTCTTATGATATGTTTATCATGAAAAATCTTAACTCTATCTTTTGTGATCTTTGCATTTTCATAGGTTTAACTCCTCTAATTCAGAAATTTGTAACATCCGAAGGTCACCTGCCTTGTTCAAATTGAAATTTAGCTGCTTGATTGCCAATAAAGCCCGGTGCTCTAACTCAACAGGTAGGTGGCAAGCCTTCACAAGAAATAACCTATAAAGAAACATTACTAAAATCATCTTGAAAGCGGTCTTGTAGGCCCATAGGGCATCTACAAGTTTGGCGGACCAATCTTTCCAGTTTTGATTCACATCTTTTCCAAAATAAACTTGATTTGTCTGTTGGAGACCTCCACTGCCCACTGAATTGAGAAAAATAAGGTGTGGACAACTGGTGAGTATAGCATACTTTCGCATAAGAGCTTCAAAGGATCTATTGTAAAAGTGAGTACCATTATCACTGATGATAGCACGAGGGGTTCCGAAGAGCGAGAAAATGTTCTCTTTCAAAAACTTTATGGCAACTTTGTTATCATTAGTTTTACTTGGAATGGCTTTTACCCACTTGGACGCATAGTCAACAGCAACTAATATGTATTGGTTTCCAAATAAATTTGAAAATAGACCCATAAAGTCGATGCCCCATACATCAAAGGGTTCTATTTCTAGAATTGGGTTGAGGGGCATCATATCTCGTTTCGAGATCGTTCCTACTATTTGCAATCTAGGGCACGTCTTGCAAAATTCATAAGCATCTTTGAACAAAGTAGGCCAATAGAACCCACTTTGCAACACCTTTTCAGCAGTCTTGCGGGGACCAAAGTTGTTGGCCCAGAGGCCTTCCACTCTAGTTTTGATGATAATTAACTCATGCAGTTATGTGCACTAATAATCTTGTGATTTCAGTTTCAGATCATTAATCAAGATGTTAGTACGTGATTAGCTTCAACAAGATGATTTGGAAGCTTTCACATAGTGATTCAAGAGCCCGAGCGACAAGATCATATATAGCACTCATTGGAGTCAAGCTCGGTGGATCACGAAGTTTTGGATCGAGTCGGCTTGGAGACGGCGCTCTACAAGAAGACTTCGGTACCCTAGTTTAGTTTAAGTTTTAGATCCATTTGTAAAGATTAGAATAGTATGATATGCTCAAGTTCACAACACACACGTTTCATGTTTTGAATATTGGTTTTCAGTTTTTTCGTTTTTGGTTTAACCGATCTTGGTTTCATGAATAGATAGATCAAAACAAGTTTACATGGTTTAATGTATATTAGATTTGTTCTATATACATGCATGCTTAACTTCCTAGACAAACTTAGTTTTGACTTACTTATTCATGTGTTTTATGTTTTGGTATTTTTAACAAAACATATTTTGGAATTAAAGTCAAAAACATGGATATATATATGTTTCATGTATATAGGATTATATCCATATACATCATGCCTAAATGTTGTTTAATATCATGTTTTTGTATTTGGATAAGTCTTGGACAAAATGTATTTTCAATTCAAAAATTCAAGTTTTAGAAAATATAGTTTTGATTTTTGGTAAAAATGATAAGACACAAAAATGTTTCAAAATGTTTGTTATTTGTGATGAAATTTTTATCACAAGTTTATATTTCACAATAAAATGATAAAACTATTTTTGTGTAATTTTAGAGATTTTATGGGAATTTTAGGTTTAAAAATTACTTGTTTTTCTGACCAGAACTGCTGCTGCCAAGCTAGGTCGGTCGACCGGACGGTCGACCGTACCAAGTAGCGGCCGACCGTAGCGGCCGACCGTAGCGGTAGACCGACGTGCACGGATACGTGCACGCTGGCTGCCCCATAAGCGGTCGACCGCACGGTCGACCGACTGAGAGCAGGTTGCTCTTTGTTTGTTCCCGGTCGACCGAGCGGTCGACCGGCCAGAGAGCCGTTGCTCTCTGGTTCTGGGGACGGTCGACCACCCGGTCGACCGGTAGCTGTCAGCGGTCAAATGTGACCGTTGGCCGGTCGACCGACCGGTCGACCGGTAGTTCATTTCTGGCAGATTTTGCTGCCAACGGCTATATTTTTCTGGGGGCTATAAATACCCCATTAATGGCCTGTTTTCTCTAAGAATTTTTGGACGAATTTTCTGAGCTTTCTCTAGTGTTTTCACAGCAATCAAAAAAAGTTTTTGGGCTTTAAATTGAACAATCTATTTGGTGTTTTTGCTAGGGTTTGTAAAATCAAAGAAAAGGATTTTTGAGAAAAGTGTTTGATTCAACTTCTTTATCTTGGTTTCTAGTTTTTCCCAAGAATTTTCTTTGAGTTTTTTTATTTCCATTCCATTGGTTTTCTCCATACTTGAGCTACATCTACTATCTTATTCTATAGGATATATGTGTGGGAAAAGAGATTGTTTGTGGTCTTTTTGATCACCAAGTTGTAAACCCAATCTTTGCTTGGCTTTGTGCCTTTCCCTCATTGTGTTGTGGAGGTTGTGCATTTGGGTTGTATCCCTCAAGTGGTGAGGTGATCCTTGTGTAGCTTTGTGCTTATCCCTCAAGTTGTGAGGTGATTGTTTGTTGGCTTGGTGTTGTGCCTCAAGGAGGAGGTTGTGTTTGTAAGGAGAGGAGTTGGGTACTCCTTGTGATTGTATTGCCCCAAATCCTCGGTGGAGGTTTCCTTTGTGGGAGTCCTTTGTGGACAAGCTAGTGGAGTTGAAATCCTTCCGTGTGAAGGGGGGATGTAGAGCTGGGTGCTCGAACCTCGAAACATATCTTGTTGTTTGCGCTTGATCCCTTGGCTCTTACTGTCTCTCTCTATATTGTGCCTTGCATCAATTCATATTGTTCATTCATAATTGTTGGCCCAAGGTTACAATCAACCCATGTTTAGTGTATTTTGATGATTACAAAACATATTAGTTATTGGTACTAATATAAATTGTTGTTTAAGTGTGTTTCAGGTTTATATATTAAAGAGATGGATTCTTCCTAAAGGAAGGTACATTGGACTCAAGACAAGTCAAATTGGGCTCAAGGTGCAATATTGAAGATCAAGAGAAGATAGCTCAAGTTGAAGTCTTGAAGACCATTGTAGTTTGTAAGTGTAGTTTTGTAAAGATAGAATATGTGAAATTTGGCTCTAGGATTTGCACACACATTTGTTTTATATGTTTCTATGTTTTTCAAAATATTTATTTCTAGGTTTATGCCTTAGTTTATACATACATGTACCCAAAGCTTTACATCTTCAAAAACTTGTTTAAATACATGTATATAAACTATTTTCAGCATAAAACTTAGCTTCAGATTTTTAAAGATTTTATACAAATTTTCTATCTTAAAATCTGCCCAGAAAAACTGTTTTCCAGGCAGACCGGTCGACCGGCCCAGTCGACCGGCTGCTGTGCCCGGACATGCACAGGTTGTGCATGTCTGTCGGTCGACCGGACCTATATACCGGTCGACCGAAAACAGACGTTTGCTCTCTGTATCCTTCCGGTCGACTGGGTCGGTCGACCGGTAGAAGGAAACTGTGTTTCCTCTCTTGTGATCGGTCGACCGGCAGTCGACCGGAGCCACAACGGCTCTTTTGCCAGCAGAGTCCCGGTCGACCGGCAGTCGACCGGTAGGCCTGCAACACCTCCAACGGCTCTTTCCTCTTTGGGCTGTTCTGAAAATCTGTTTTATTTTCTGTTTTAACAGACTTTTTAGAGGGTTGTTGGGGTGCTTTTGCAGGTGATATTAGCTGGAAAAATCAGAGTTTTAACCTATTCTCTCCCTATAAATAGTGGGAAATAGGCCTTAGTTATTTAACCAAGAAAAATACAAGTTTTCATAGTTTTTCAAGAGAAAGAGAAAAATAGTTTAAAGCTTTCATTTCCATTCTTTTAAGTTTGATTTTCAGTTGTTGTTTGATTCTTAATATCACTCTACAACTGAAGCTTTTCTCACAAACACTTCTTTGAGCCAAAAATTTCATATTCTTTCTATAGGAGAAGTTGTAAAAGTGTGAGAGTGTTTGTAAAAGAGAAAGAGTGTTGTGGTCTAGTTGAGATCACCAATTTGTAATCCTTTGTTCTTGTGGAGACAAGTTCCTAAGGGGAATTTCTTTGTAAGGTGAAGCTACGGGCTTGAGGTCTTTGGAGGCCTAACTTGTACGGGATCCTAAGGGGATAGTGGAAACCCTTCACGGAGGTGAAGGCGGGGACTAGAGCTACGGGCTCGAACCTCGAAACAAATCACTTTGTTTGCGATTGGCTTGGCGTTCTTCTTGCTTAATTTCTTGCTTTAAATTACTTCCAATCTATTGCTTGTGAACTAACTTTTATTTGTGATATCCTTACTTGTTTATTTTACTTGCTTTCAATATTTCTTGCTATATTACTTGTGTGCATTTCATCATCGCATTTCATACTTGGAATTGTTCGATCACACCTCAATACAACACGGTTGCATTGCGCACCTCTAACCCATTTAAGGGGAATTGGGAGGAAGGAGTTCAGAACCTCGCAAGGGGTATTCGGCTCTTAGTCGTGTTTTGAGAGATCGTTGCATCACTCACTTAAGTAAAATTTAAAAAGAGCATTAGATTAGCAATTACACCTATTCACCCCCCTCTAGGTGTATTTCAATTGGTATCAG
Source organism: Agave tequilana (assembly GCA_038442645.1). Taxonomy (NCBI): domain Eukaryota; kingdom Viridiplantae; phylum Streptophyta; class Magnoliopsida; order Asparagales; family Asparagaceae; genus Agave; species Agave tequilana. Next base: position 842,461 of record JAVJIF010000524.1, on the reverse strand, counting down.
AGCTTGGACTCTAGGATTTGGCTTAACAACCTTAGAGAGATCCTTATATTGCTAATCACTTCATTCATTTCCACATAGTAAACATGGCCGATGGTATTAAGACACCCCCTAAGTTTGATGGACTTAACTTTCCCATATGGAAGGTTAAGATGACCGTTTTCTTGCAATCTCTAGGTAGTCGAGTTGCAAAGGCCGTGACTAAACAATTTAGTGTACCCCCCGGTGATGAATCTACTTGGTCACCAAGGAGTTTGATGCCAATGCTAGGGCACATTATGCACTCCTACAACCCTCGATGACGACTCTTGGTTGTGGCATAGGAGATTAGGCCACGTTCCATTTGACCATATTTCTAGGCTTAACTCTAAGGAAATGGTGAAGGGTATTCCTTCATTGAACTTTGAAAAGGACCGAGTTTGTGACGCATGTCAATTTGGGAAACAAACTAAGTCCTCATTCAAATCAATTAAGGATATCATGTCATCACGTCCATTAGAGCTAATCCACATGGATTTATTTGGCCCAACTCAAACCAAAAGTTTAAGTGGGAGTAGATTTGCTTATGTTTTAGTAGATGATTTTTCGCGTTTTACTTGGGTTTATTTTCTTGAACATAAAAGTCAAACCTTTTCACATTTTCAAGCCTTTAAGAAAAGAGTTGAAAAGGAAAATGGCTCCTCAATAATTAAAATAAGAAGTGATAGAGGAGGTGAGTTCATTAACCTTCCCTTTACCACTTTTTGTGAGGAACATGGAATAAAACATGAACTTTCTTGTCCTAGAACTCCACAACAAAATGGAGTAGTTGAGCGGAAAAATCGTACTTTACAAGAGATGGCTAGGACAATGTTAAATGAATATGGTCTACCACATTATTTGTGGGCCGAGGCCGTTCATACTTCATGTTACATTGCAAATCGTGTTTTCCTATGTAAAAATACTACTAAGACTTCTTATGAGATGTATTTTTCTAGAAAACCTAATGTTTCTTATTTCAAAGTGTTTGGTTGCAAATGTTTTGTTTTAAATACAAATATTAATTTGGGAAAATTTGATGCTAGATCATATGAGGCTATTTTTGTAGGTTACTCAAATACTAGTAAGGCTTATAGAGTCTTCAACAGGTCAACTTTGACTATTGAGGAATCTATTCATGTTAAATTTGAGGAATCTAATAAGTTTGTTAAGAATTGTGTAGAAATTGATGCTTTAGATGAAGGTTTGGAGAAAGTGACCTTGGAGGATGCTTCTACCATGGGAGACAAGCCAAAGGATGGTGATGGAAGTGAAGCCAAAGTGGAAGAGGCTCAAGGAAATAAACATCAAGCAAATGAAGAGGAGCCCTCTCATCCACTACCAAAGGATTGGAGATTCAATCCTCATCATCCCAAGGACCTCGTCATAGGTGAAGTATCAAAAGGGGTAACCACTCGCTCTAAGATTCAAGATTTTTGTGGTAATTTTGCTTTTATTTCACACATAGAACCTAAAAATGTCCTCGAGGCCGAGGCCGATTCATATTGGTTGCTTGCCATGCAAGAGGAGCTCAATCAATTTGAGCGCAATCAAGTTTGGCACCTTGTTCCTAGGCCCCAAGATAGACCAACTATTGGCACTAAATGGATCTTTAAGAACAAGTTGGATGAATCGGGTAATGTAGTTAGAAACAAGGCTAGGTTAGTTGCCCAAGGTTACACTCAAATCGAAGGGATCGATTTTGAAGAAACCTTTGCACCCGTAGCACGGCTCGAAGCCATACGGATGACCTTAGCATATGCCTCATTTAAAGATTTTAAGTTATTTCAAATGGATGTAAAGAGTGCCTTTCTTAATGGTTATATTGATGAGGAGGTGTATGTTGAACAACCCCCGGGTTTGTTGATCCTACACACCCTAATTATGTTTATAAATTAGATAAAGCACTTTATGGTTTAAAACAAGCCCCTAGGGCTTGGTATGAAAGATTGTCTTCATTTTTGATTTCAAATGATTTTAAGAAAGGAAAAGTTGATAAAACATTATTTACCAAACATATAGATCAAGATATCCTCATAGTTCAAATTTATGTTGATGACATTATTTTTGGATCTTCTAATGTTTCACTTTGCAAGAATTTTGAATCATGCATGAAAAGGAATTTGAGATGTCTATGATGGGGGAGCTCAACTTCTTCCTTGGACTTCAAATCAAGCAACGTAGTGATGGGACATTCATCAACCAAGCCAAGTACACCAAAGAACTCATCAAGAGGTTCGGGCTTGAAGGATCCAAAGTAGCAAAGACTCCCATGGCAACCACTACGAAACTTGACAAGGACGAACAAGGTAAGGAAGTAGACATCAAATTATTTCGTAGCATGATTGGTAGTTTACTCTATCTTACGGCTAGTAGGCCGGATATAATGTTTTCCGTATGTTTATGTGCACGTTTTCAATCATGTCCTAAGGAATCACACTTAATAGCGGTAAAACGCATAATTAGGTATCTTAAGGGCACAATTGATTTAGGTTTGTGGTATCCGAAAACTAACCAATTTACCATGACTAGTTATTCGGATGCCGACTATGCCGGTTGTAGGGTAGATAGGAAGAGCACAAGTGGCACTTGCCAATTCTTGGGCAATTGTCTTGTGTCTTGGTCTTCCAAAAAGCAAAATAGTGTAGCCCTTTCAACTGCCGAGGCGGAGTATGTAGCAGCCGGAGCTTGTTGTGCACAAGTACTTTGGATGAAACATACTCTTCTCGATTTTGATTTACATTTTGATCATGTTAAGATTTATTGTGATAATACTAGTGCTATTCACATGACCAAAAATGCTAATCAACATAGTAAAACCAAACATATAGACATTAGATATCACTTTCTTAGAGATCACTTTGAAAAAGGTGACATAGATATTGATTTTGTTTCTACCGATTTTCAACTTGCGGATATTTTCACAAAACCTTTGGATTATGCAAGATTTTCATTTATTTGTGGTGAATTGAATGTATGTAAAATTGATACTTAAAATATCTTGTTTGTTTTGTTTTGGTTTCTAATATGTAAAATTGATTTTTTTTTAACCCTTTTTGATGTATGACAAAAAGGGGGAGAAATATAAGTTTGGGAAAAATATGTGGAGGAAATATATGTTGTCCTTTATTCCTTATGATAGTTTATTTTTTTGGTGATGATATTTTTCAATGCCTTATGTATGTTTACATAGTGTTCATATTCATGTTAAATACATAGCATTGTTTAAGGGGGAGCTTTCCAAGCTCTTTCCTCTTTTATTTGTTTAATAACTCATATGTTTTGTCATCATCAAAAAGGGGGAGATTGTTGGCCCAAGGTTACAATCAACCCATGTTTAGTGTATTTTGATGATTACAAAACATATTAGTTATTGGTACTAATATAAATTGTTGTTTAAGTGTGTTTCAGGTTTATATATTAAAGAGATGGATTCTTCCCTAAAGGAAGGTACATTGGACTCAAGACAAGTCAAATTGGGCTCAAGGTGCAATATTGAAGATCAAGAGAAGATAGCTCAAGTTGAAGTCTTGAAGACCATTGTAGTTTGTAAGTGTAGTTTTGTAAAGATAGAATATGTGAAATTTGGCTCTAGGATTTGCACACACATTTGTTTTATATGTTTCTATGTTTTTCAAAATATTTATTTCTAGGTTTATGCCTTAGTTTATACATACATGTACCCAAAGCTTTACATCTTCAAAAACTTGTTTAAATACATGTATATAAACTATTTTCAGCATAAAACTTAGCTTCAGATTTTTAAAGATTTTATACAAATTTTCTATCTTAAAATCTGCCCAGAAAAACTGTTTTCCAGGCAGACCGGTCGACCGGCCCAGTCGACCGGCTGCTGTGCCCGGACATGCACAGGTTGTGCATGTCTGTCGGTCGACCGGACCTATATACCGGTCGACCGAAAACAGACGTTTGCTCTCTGTATCCTTCCGGTCGACTGGGTCGGTCGACCGGTAGAAGGAAACTGTGTTTCCTCTCTTGTGATCGGTCGACCGGCAGTCGACCGGAGCCACAACGGCTCTTTTGCCAGCAGAGTCCCGGTCGACCGGCAGTCGACCGGTAGGCCTGCAACACCTCCAACGGCTCTTTCCTCTTTGGGCTGTTCTGAAAATCTGTTTTATTTTCTGTTTTAACAGACTTTTTAGAGGGTTGTTGGGGTGCTTTTGCAGGTGATATTAGCTGGAAAAATCAGAGTTTTTAACCTATTCTCTCCCTATAAATAGTGGGAAATAGGCCTTAGTTATTTAACCAAGAAAAATACAAGTTTTCATAGTTTTTCAAGAGAAAGAGAAAAATAGTTTAAAGCTTTCATTTCCATTCTTTTAAGTTTGATTTTCAGTTGTTGTTTGATTCTTAATATCACTCTACAACTGAAGCTTTTCTCACAAACACTTCTTTGAGCCAAAAATTTCATATTCTTTCTATAGGAGAAGTTGTAAAAGTGTGAGAGTGTTTGTAAAAGAGAAAGAGTGTTGTGGTCTAGTTGAGATCACCAATTTGTAATCCTTTGTTCTTGTGGAGACAAGTTCCTAAGGGGAATTTCTTTGTAAGGTGAAGCTACGGGCTTGAGGTCTTTGGAGGCCTAACTTGTACGGGATCCTAAGGGGATAGTGGAAACCCTTCACGGAGGTGAAGGCGGGGACTAGAGCTACGGGCTCGAACCTCGAAACAAATCACTTTGTTTGCGATTGGCTTGGCGTTCTTCTTGCTTAATTTCTTGCTTTAAATTACTTCCAATCTATTGCTTGTGAACTAACTTTTATTTGTGATATCCTTACTTGTTTATTTTACTTGCTTTCAATATTTCTTGCTATATTACTTGTGTGCATTTCATCATCGCATTTCATACTTGGAATTGTTCGATCACACCTCAATACAACACGGTTGCATTGCGCACCTCTAACCCATTTAAGGGGAATTGGGAGGAAGGAGTTCAGAACCTCGCAAGGGGTATTCGGCTCTTAGTCGTGTTTTGAGAGATCGTTGCATCACTCACTTAAGTAAAATTTAAAAAGAGCATTAGATTAGCAATTACACCTATTCACCCCCCCTCTAGGTGTATTTCAATAATCAATTGCTTGGCTTGTTTGAGTGTGCATCTCTTGCTATTGCAATTAGTTTTATATTCCGCATTAAGTTCTCTAGATTAGCATTATCACCTACTCACCCCCCTCTAGGTGATTTTCAATTGGTATCAGAGCCTCCGCTCCTGATATTTAGATTTAACCACCTAGAAGTGAGATCTTGGTTTGCTAATCTTCATTTGCATTTTTCATTTGCACACATTTAGTTTGCACTCATGGATAGCCCTCCTATGTTTGATTTTTCTAGACATGATATTTGGAAGGCCAAGATGAGTAGTCATTGAAAAAGCCTAGGACATCTAGTTTATCAAGCTACTACTCAAGAATCCTACCCTAATGCTAGCAAGCATAAAAGGCAAATGCATTAGCCCTTAAGACACTTAGAGCATCTCTTAATGAAGATCTTTTACATGTGTTTGCTCATTATGATTCAGCTTTTACAGTTTGGAGCATTTTGACTTCTCCCGAGCTACCAAGGATTATCAACAAGTTGAGAAGATCTAGGAGAGACAAGTCCGACAAGCATTGCCTCATGGTCCAAGGGAAAGACTCCCTTGAGGTACAATCGGATTCTCAACTAGATGATAGCTCTAGTTCATATTGCTATGGGTGTTTTGAAGTTCAAAATTTAAATGTAGAACTTGCCTCTAAACTTGAAAATTTTGTGGAAAAACATGACCTTTTGAAAAAGAAACATTTTGGATTAAAAGAAGAAATGAAGGATTTATGCTCAACTTTTGAATTGGTTTTGCAAGAGAAGGAAGAGATTACTTGTGAACGTGACTCACTTAAATCTCAACTAGACCTTGCCCTAAAAGAGATTGATGTTTTGAAAAGCAAAAATAATTGTGATGATGTTGTGAAAAACAATGAGGTTTTATCTTCTAAATTAGATTTTGTTTTAAAAGATAACCTTGTATTGAAAAATAAAATTGATTTCATTACAAAAGAATTGGATTTTGTTTTAAAAAAAATGAATCTTTGAAAATTGAATTGTCTTCACATGTTTGCCATGCTAGTGCAGCCTCACCTAGCACATCTTTTGCATGCTCCACTTTATCTTCTAGTATTGAAAATGACATAAATGTTTTGAAGAAAAGTGTAGATTATTTGGGCTCCACTTTGAGCCAATGTACTTTAAATCATACACGCTTGGAAACCTTGGTTCGTAAGAAACAAGGTCCATCTTTGCATGCACACCCATCACGGCATACACATGCTCATCACGATCACAAACTTCACACTATGTATGCCCATGTGTACATTTGTACACATTGTGGTCGAAAAGGCCACCTTGCTAGATTTTGCTATGATCGTCTACATGTTGAAAATTTAGCAAATAATCTTGTTTGGGTTAGGAAAGATACTAACCCCTATGGACCCAAAAGAAAATGGGTACCAAAGACCACCCCTAAAATTTTTAATGTAGGTGTGGGCTCTCGCATCACGTGAGAGTAGTGGTGCCTTGAAGTGGATGCATTCCGTGCTTAAAGAAAACAATTTGGATGTGCATCACTTTCAAGGGGAGTTTGGTGGAGGAGGACCACCATTGGTTTGGAGAACTAGAGAGGTGCCTTCATCGGTTTTGGTATCAATCTCTAACTCCCGTTTATATTTGCATGCTTTTCATGTCGTTGATTTATAGCATGTCATGTTTTAAAGCTCATTATGATTATGCCATGTGATTGAGATTAGTGATATACATGTTTAGTTATTTGAGACACCCATGATCCTATCTTTGTGTTCTCACTTTATTTTTAAACTAATATGTATGTCCTAGATCTAATGCATGTGCATAATGATCATATGTGTTTATGATTCTTATTTTGATATTTCATGTTTTTGATGTTTATAGTTTATTATGTTAAATGCCATGATTCTTAGATCATTGACATGCATGTATAGCTTTTGAGATCACCCATGCTTATATGGACCCATATGTTGTGTTCTCACCCTTTGTTTAGCTATTATGTATATCATAGGTCTAATAGCATGTGAATTTATATAATGATCATTTTTGCGATTATCATGTTGATTTATGTTTAGTTTTATGCCTCATGTTTTGAATATACGTTTAAATGTTAGTTTTCATTAAGACTAGAATTTATACTTGTATATGTAGTGGGCCCCAAATAAATCTTTATATATGTTTGTGCTTGGATGCTTATTTGTACCCATTAGATGTTCTAGTATAGTCTAGTTTTGATGATTCATGCATTCTAACCTATATTCCCATTTTGGATATGTTTTTAAGATCATGTGTTTTCACTTCATGTATATGTCTACTTTGCCAAACTTTAAGATATACATGTATATCCCTTGAGTCATTTGCTTTTCATGCAAATCTTTATTATGGACTCAATTGTGTTTAGGGATATGTATGTATACTTTTTGTGTTGACAAAACATACATATGCCTTTAAGTATAAATTAGTTTTATTGAAAATTTTACATTTTCATGTTTCATGTTTAAGGAATTTCAATTGAGCTTAATTGAATATTTTCATGATGATATGTGTCACATAACACTTGTTCACTCACTTTATTAGGTTTCTCATGATTTTGTTTTCATGAGTATGATATGGGCTTTATGGATTTTGAGTGTTTAGTGATCATGTGAATTACATGTGTTTCATGAAAAACAATTTTGTTTTATTCCTTACTTGAAGGATTTCGTACTAGTTAACAATATTTCCCATTTAACTAGTTCGTATTCTTCTTATGGTAGAGATTTTCAAACGTACTCTATTTTCAAACCTATTTTTGAAAACCCCTACCTTCTAAGGGTGGTTGGATGGGAGATCATGCTCATGTATGCCTTATAGTGAAAATCATTTTTAACTTGAACATGATTGGGAGGCTAGGTAATATGAGATATACACTTGATATTATTATTGTTTCAATGGTATCATTAGATTCTTTCAATTGGTATCAATATTGACATTTTTGTATGCTCATATATATTTTTTGTATATGTATGCTTGTACTTCAAAGAGTATCAATTTCAATTGGTATCTAATTTTTCATACATATATATATTTTTATTTGTGCTTATTATATTCATATATCTTAGAGCACAAATTTTGATCATGATAAAGCTTGTTTTATAATGACAATCTTGTTTCAATTGACTAGTTTTCAGTTGGTATCCATATACAAGCTTTGCATGCTTTTATTTGGAGGGAGAAAACTTGTATTTCATCTTTCAATTGGTATTTGATTTCCACTCCCATACTTTATGATTGAAAATTTCAATTTGATATCATATGTTCAAAATGAAAAATATTTACAATTGGTATCAAAATCCTTGTTTAGAAATTCAAAATTTGTTATGTTTAATTTCAATTGGTATAAAGATTGTTTTCTTATAATTGGTATCAATGTTTTTATGTTTCCTTTCAATTGGTATCAAGATGCTCTACTTTGACAAAATTTTTTAACTGATATCTTAATTGATTGTCACCCCTTATTTACATAATTTGTGTTTTAGACAAAAAGGGGAGAACATTGTTTTATTGTTTTTAACCCTTTTGTTGATTCCTTATTTCAAACAAAAAGGGGAGAAAAATGTATTGATTTGTTTTTACTTTAACTCCTTTATTGATGATTGACAAAAAGGGGGAGAATTATTTGAGAGTTTAACATGCATAAACTCAAACTCTTCTCTATATACGCATGATTGGTACATGTTTATATGCATGTTTTGTCGTTTAATTGTTTAATTGTTTAATTAGTATCAAGAGCATTATTTAAGAACATGTTTTTATTAGTATCAAGAGTTTATTGGTATCAAGAGCACGTTTTATGCATGATGCATTTCATATGTCATATGTTTGGTATCAAGAGCATGTTTTTGTATTTGGTACCTTGTTTTATGCATGTTTATGCATACATGTTTAGAGCTTACATTGCATATCTATCAAGAGCATGTTTTTGTATTTGGTACCTTGTTTTATGCATGTCTATGCATACATGTTTAAGAGCTTACATTGCATATCTACTTGTTTATTCCTATGTATGAGTTAAGGGGAGCTTCTCTGAAGCTTACTTTAATCCATGCATATATAACTCCATGAGTTTTGTCATCATCAAAAAGGGGGAGATTGTTGGCCCAGAGGCCTTCCACTCTACTTTTGATGATGATTAACTCATGTAGTTATGTGCACTAATAATCTTGTGAATTCAGTTTCAGATCATTAATCAAGATGTTAGTAGGTGATTAGCTTTAACAAGATGATTTGGAAGCTTTCACATAGTGATTCAAGAGCCCGAGCGACAAGATCATATATAGCACTCATTGGAGTCAAGCTCGGTGGATCACGAAGTTTTGGATCGAGTCGGCTTGGAGACGGCGCTCTACAAGAAGACTTCGGTACCCTAGTTTAGTTTAAGTTTTAGATCCATTTGTAAAGATTAGAATAGTATGATATGCTCAAGTTCACAACACACACATTTCATGTTTTGAATATTGGTTTTCGGTTTTTCCGTTTTTGGTTTAACCGATCTTGGTTTCATGAATAGATAGATCAAAACAAGTTTACATGGTTTAATGTATATTAGATTTGTTCTATATACATGCATGCTTAACTTCCTAGACAAACTTAGTTTTGACTTACTTATTCATGTGTTTTATGTTTTGGTATTTTTAACAAAACATATTTGGAATTAAAGTCAAAAACATGGATATATATATGTTTCATGTATATAGGATTATATCCATATACATCATGCCTAAATGTTGTTTAATACCATGTTTTTGTTTTTGGATAAGTCTTGGACAAAATGTATTTTCAATTCAAAAATCCAAGTTTTAGAAAATACAGTTTTTTATTTTTGGTAAAAATGATAAGAAACAAAAATGTTTCAAAATGTTTGTTATTTGTGATGAAATTTTTATCACAAGTTTATATTTCACAATAAATGATAAAACTATTTTTGTGTAATTTTAGAGATTTTATGCGAATTTTTAGGATTAAAAATTACTTGTTTTTCTGACCAGAACTACTGCTGCCAAGCTAGGTCGGTCGACCGGAGTCGACCGTACCAAGTAGCCGGTCGACCGTAGCGGTCGACTTACGTGCACGGATACGTGCACGCTGGCTGCCTCATAAGCCGGTCGACCGCACGGTCGACCGACTGAGAGCAGGTTGCTCTCTGTTTGTTCCCGGTCGACCGAGTGGTCGACCGGCCAGAGAGCCATTGCTCTCTGGTTCTGGGGGGCGGTCGACCGGTAGCTGTCAGCGGTCAAATGTGACCGTTGGCCGGTCGACCGACCGGTCGACCGGTAGTTCATTTCTGGCAGATTTTGCTGCCAACGGCTATATTTTTCTCGGGGCTATAAATACCCCATTAATGGCATGTTTTCTCTAAGAATTTTTGGACGAATTTTCTGAGCTTTCTCTAGTGTTTTCACAGCAATCAAAAGAAGTTTTTGGGCTTTAAATTGAACAATCTATTTGGTGTTTTTGCTAGGGTTTGGAAAATCAAAGAAAAAGGTTTTTGGGAAAAGTGTTTGATTCAACTTCTTTATCTTGGTTTCTAGTTTTTCCCAAGGATTTTCTTTGAGTTTTTTGATTTCCATTCCATTGGTTTTCTCCACACTTGAGCTACATCTACTATCTTATTCTATAGGGTCTTTGTGTGGGAAAAGAAATTGTTTGTGGTCTTTTGATCAACAAGTTGTAAACCCAATCTTTGCTTGGCTTTATGCCTTTCCCTCATTGTATTGAGGAGGTTTTCCATTTGGGTTGTATCCCTCAAGTGGTGAGGTGATCCTTGTGTAGCTTTGTGCTTATCCCTCAAGTTGTGAGGTGATTGTTTGTTGGCTTGGTGTTGTGCCTCAAGGAGGAGGTTGTGTTTGTAAGGAGAGGAGTTGGGTACTTCTTGTGATTGTATTGCCCCAAATCCTCGGTGGAGGTTCCCTTTGTGGGAGTCCTTTGTGGACAAGCTAGTGGAGTTGAAATCCTTCTGTGTGAAGGCGGGGATGTAGAGCTGGGTGCTCGAACCTCGAAACATATCTTGTTGTTTGCGCTTGATCCCTTGGCTCTTACTGTCTCTCTCTATATTGTGCCTTGCATCAATTCATATTGTTCATTCATAATCAATTGCTTGGCTTGTTTGAGTGTGCATCTCTTGTTATTGCAATTAGTTTTCATATTCCGCATTAAGTTCTCTAGATTAGCATTATCACCTACTCACCCCCCTCTAGGTGATTTTCAGAAGTGTCCACCGCATGCAAGTTTGTGACAGAAGGATAAAATACTCTTAATTTCTTCATCTTGAATGCATCTCCCAATAATTTGGTCAGAACATTACTTAAAAGATACAGTTCCTCCCAAAAGAAATACCAGACTTGAGATAAGAACCGGTATACACCGTTTTTAGACCAATGAGATGGAGTTTGGTTTGTGACCAAGTAATTCACTATATCAGCAAACCAAGCTTCCCTAAAGACAACTAAGAGTTTTTCATTGAGAAAGTCATCATTTATGGGCAATTCGTTGCATGGAGAGTTTGGAATCACGAGAGATGGTCAGCAACGACATTTTCTATGCCTTTTTTTATGTCAAATCTCGAGATCGAATTCTCAAAGAAGGAGGATCCAACAAATGATTCGAGCCTTTGTATCCTTCTTCATCATGAGGTATCTTAGCGCAGAATGATTGGTGATAAATTGTTGTTTTGGACCCTAGTAGGTAGGGACGAAATTTTTCTAAAACAAACACTACTGCCAAAAATTTCTTCTTGATTTTACTGTACTTCATTTGAGCATTGTTGAGAGTCCTACTAGAATAGTAAATTACGTGCTGCTTGTTATAAATGTGCTATCTTAGGACAGCGCCTATGGCAAAAACAGAAGCGTCGCACATGATTTCGAACGACTTAGACCAATCCGGTGCAAATATCATTGGTGCAGAAATAAGCTCTTTCCTAAGCTTCACCCAAGAATTTATACATTCATCATCAAAAGTGAAGAACATATTCTTAGCTTACAGATTAGTTAATGGTCTAGCAATCTTGCTAAAGTCCTTGATAAATCTTCGGTAAAAACTGGCGTGTCCTAAGAAGGATCGAATATCCTTCAAACATTTAGGCATGAGAAGCTAAGCTATAACCTCAATCTTGACTCTATCCACTTCAATTACTTTCTTAAATATTTCATGACCCAAGACAATTCCATTACCATGAAGTGGCATTTCTCCAGTTAAGTGTCAGATTTTTCTCGGCACAACATTGGAGGACAAGTTCTAAATGGTGAAGACATTGAGTGAATGAATCTTCATAGATAGAGAAATCATCCATGAAAATTTTTAAGAATCATTCTACCATATTAGAGAAAAGACTCAACATGCAATGTTGAAATATTGCTGGGGCATTGCACAAGCCGAAAGGCATTCGATGATAAGCAAATGTCTCAAATGGACTTGTGAAAGTAGTCTTTTCTTGGTCCTCAGGAGCAATGGGAATCAGATTATAGCCTAAGTAACCGTCTAAGAAACAATAATACTCATGGCCAGCCAAACATTCAAGCATTTGATCAATGAAGGGACGCGAAAAATAGTCCTTATGAGTTGCTGCATTAAGCTTCCTATAGTCAATGCAAACTCAAATATGAAAAGTCAAGTTTGGACCAACTCTTTGTTCTCATTTTCCAGCATGGTGAAACCAGATTTCTTTGGAACTACGTGGGCAAGACTGACCCATTGGCTATCAGAAATGGGATAGATTATCCTGTTGGCTAAGAGTTTCACAATTTCAGCATGAACAACCTCTTATATTATAGGGTTTAACCTACGATGCAGGTCTCTTTTAGGTGTCGCTTCTTCATTGAGATGAATTCGGTGTTGAACTATGACTGGACTCAATCCTTTTATATCGGTCATAGTCCAATTAATGGCTTCCTTATATTTTCTAAGAATTGCTTTAAGATTCTCTTCTTGTCTATCATTTAAATGGAAGGCAATTATGACAGGAAAGGTCTCTTGTTCGCCTAGATAGACGTACTTGAGATGCACAGATAAGGCTTTCAATTTTAAGGAAGGGGAAGGCTCACTGGAAGGAGGAGTCAAATTTATTGACTCCACATTTGGTGAAATAGGCTTCGAGGTTCAATTCACAGTAGACTCGACAACCTGATCAAGGTCAAAGTCGTCAGACTCTAACTCAAAGTCACAATTAGTTTCTAGTTCTAATTCTTCTCTATATTCACTTGTCAAGTTCTCAATGAGGTTGACTTCAAATGTTTGATCCTCAACATTATGGAGTTTCTTTCCTATATTGAAGACATTAAACTTTCTAGTCATGTCCCCAAAGGTTAACCTTATAGACCTATTCCTACAATTGATAATAGCATTGGCAGTAGCAAAGAATGGGTGCCCTAAGATAATAAGAGTTTGAGCCCTAAGTTTGGACACAGGTTTTGTCTCAAGAACTATGAAATCAACAGCGTAGATAAACTCCCTGACCCGGATAAGGACATCATTAATTTTCCCTTTGGGAACTTTTATTGAACAGTCAACCAGTTGGATTGTGACTCAAATTAGACTAAGATTCCCCAACCTGTGTTATTGATAAACTGAGAAGGGGAGCAAGTTGATACTTACCCCCAAGTCAAGAAGTGCACTATTAATCTCGGCTTGTCCTATAGTGAAGGAAACGGTAGAACAACCTGAATTCTTGTACTTGATGGGGATCGGACCGACAGTAGCTCACTAATATTAGTGACTAAAAAGACTTTCTTGGGAACATTAGTCTTTCTCTTCTTGGTGCACATGTCCTTAAGAAATTTTGCATAGAATGGGACTTATTGGATGACATCAAGAAGTGGCACATTTATATTCACTTGATTGAAGATCTCAATTATCTTATCCATGTGTGGATTCTGCTTATTGTTTTTCAGCCTATTAGGAAATGGTATAGGCTTGTGCACCTGACTAGTTGACTTATCCATTTCAGCTTCATCAGATTTGGAAGATTGGGATTAGATGAGGTGATGCTTGCGATGCTTGTGTGTGGTTGTGCTGAATGAAATTTGATGGTGTTGACACTTGAATATTAACTTTCTTTTCTGACCTCAATGTATGAACAACATTACATTTATCTATTGATTGATCCTCAGCCAAATGGTCTTGTTGAGAATTCTTAGGATTCGTTACTGACTGACTGGGCAAGGTACCTTTTAGCCTCTTATTCTGCGGATTGACTAATTGACTCATTTGAATCTCTAGCCTCTGTATTGTTTGAGTGAAGGAATCTTGGTTCTTCATGTACCTTTCCATGTTTCTCTCAAAATTAGTCATTCTCCTCTCAAGTTAAGGACTCTGGAAGGAAAATTGTGGAGCTGGTTGGTATAATATAAAAAATTGGGTGGATGGTTGGAAGAATTGTGATGGTAATTTGAAAAGTTGGGTTGATGATTAGAAGAATTATTGAAATATTGGAAGTGGTTTAAATGGTTTGACCGTGAGTGATCTTGTTGTTTTAGCTCCATGAGAAATTTGGGTGATTTCCCCAGCCAGAATTATACGTTTGTGTATAAGGATTATTGTTAGGCCTTGAAAAGGCTGGATTCATCAGTTCAGGAAATTGTATTTGAGCTTGAACCACAGGACACTCCTCAAACACTTGATTCATGGTTTGATAGTAAGTACAGCCCAGAGTTGAAAATTGGTTTCGGCTGACTTGGTTGACTGGACTTGGTTCCTTAGTTTCTAAACCTTTCAGTCTTCTCGCTAGGTTTGTTATTCTAGCCTCGGCACCTATAGATTATTCAATTGAATGGAGACCACCTTTTGAAGAGATGGAGTTTGAATTCCTAGACTTTTCATTAGTTTATTCTCATTAGATGGTCTTTTCAGCTAGATTATCATATAAATTTGATCGGGGGAAAACAGCGCGCAAAAAGTATATGTTTTGAAATCAAAATTTAAAGTGTGTACTTTGGCTTCCTCGATACTTTCGTTATAGCATAGAGGCAAAAACGAGTCGAATTCATAAGAACGGGAGGCTATAGAAGCTTTACCGGTTGATCTACGTGTGTGTTAAAAGTTCTTTAATGTTTAAAAGAATGAAAAGAAAGGAAAACAAAGAATGGAAAAGAGAAGTACGGTGAAACACGAAGAAGTGGGAAACATAGAAGATAAGATATTTGTGGTTTTTGATATATTTCTAAAACAAAGTGAAAAAGATAAAGAAAACCCATAGCTACTAACTACTAATGACTCCACTAACATGCTAACCTCTTAGTGATTGTTGCCTCACATGTATCATTTACCATCACTAATCTTTGGTTCAAGAGCTCTACAAAGCATGGCTCATATGTTAACTTTCACATTCAAATTCAACCAACAAGTGCAAGCTACTCTTAAATCATCAAAACTGAATAAGAGCAAGCATGAAATAAAGTAATGTTAGCTTGTTAGAGATTTAGATGTTAGAGTGTTAGATCCATCATTATGAGCCATCAATGGCTCTTGCAAGAGTAAGGCCAAGTAGAGACTATTAGATTCATGTGGATTATCAAATAAGAAGTTAAACTAGTTAATGGTTAATAGTTAGTTGCTATGAGAGAAAAGTTAGCTACACACGTAAAAAGAGTTAGAGAGAAGAAAACAAAGATAAGTTAAGAGAGCACCTTTCATAGATTGTCACCTTCTATTACAAGTACGCTTGCTTCCTCACCATGTACCACTCTCTCTCCTATTACAGAATCTAAAAGAAATAGAAAATATAAAGGAATAAGAAGAACTAACCTAAACTAAATTACCCTAAACTACATCATAGAAGAAACTACACTAAACTCTGCATATCTCCCAACTCCATAACCCAGGGGGTTTTTATAGGCACCAGGGAAGGGGGCCAGGCTGGCAACAGCTGGCCAGAAGCATGGGCGCAGCCGTACCGGTACGGCTGCTAAAACGCGGCAAGAGCCGCGTTTCTATGGCTCTTTTAGAGTCGCTGTCCCCTATCAGGTGAAAGTCCTGGTTTCTTGATTTTACACCCTGAGCTGACAAAATCTCCTCCCTAAGGTCAATGGCTACTTGGTAGGCCTTTAATCACCCATTAAATGGTGATATATGGTCTTCTTCTTTATTTGCACACCATGGACCTAGGATCAAGCAAGCAAAGCTTTATTAGCAGAATTTAATATGAAATAAATGTGAAGATGTGCTATGAAATATGCAGGTTTAGAGGCTAATCAAAATCCCATCCTTCATTTTCATCCTTTTGCAAGAATCCCCTGGCACGAGGTTTCTAAGAGGGTTTTGGTTGAATAGTCTAAACCGTCATAAAGATTTTGGCATTGTCGTCATTTTCTCTATTTCATGATGAGGACATTGGGCAAGGAGGTCATTGAAGTGTTCAAAGTACCACTAAAATGGTTCATTAGGTTCTTACTTGAACTGCATGTTCTTTCTAATGAGAGCGGTCTTATGAATTGGATAGAATTTTTTCAAGAAGACCTTGATGAAATCATCCCATGATGTGATAGAGCCGGTAGCTAAGCTATAAAACTATTTCTTGGCTAAGTTCTTGAGAGAAAATGAGACTCAACCTAATAACATCATCTACAAGGTGTGGGATTTTCATCATTAAGCGTACTTTCTCAAATTCTCTTATGAAGAAATAAGCATCGTCAAACTCTAAGCCATGAAACTTAGGGAGTGTGTTGATGAATTGAGGCTTAAGCTCAAAGTTGTATTCACCAACCGATGGAAGTTGGATGTAAGATGGAAGTGTGGTTCTAATGGGATAGAACCTATCGTGCAAAGATGTCGGTTGAGCCATTATCGGATCTGGTTTTGGTTTGAGCTTGGGTGGTGATGTGTTTCTAGTTAACCTAGATGAATTTGGGTCTCTTGACCACACTTGCATACACAAACACTACCACAGACAAGTTCATCAATAGTCAACAAGAAGAAGCAACCAAGCCTGATCTAAGGTAACCTTGACTTAGACAACTCCTAACTAATTGATTGTTCATAGGAGATATAATATAGACTGACCTCAAGCTAATCAGCCAGGTCAGGGAAAGATTAGTAGGAGGCATCTGCGCAAAAGCAACCCGCCTAATTAAACCAAACCACCAGTTTTCGGGGTTTCCCTCCTCAATTCCTGTCCTTAGACACTGATTTGGCAGGAGTCAATTTCTAACTCTGCTAAAATTCTAACACCTTCCCCTTTGGGTTAACCTCCTACTGAGTTCGAGATGTCCCTAAGGCCAACGTCTATTAGATTTAAGTTAGGCATAGGTTGAGCGTGCTTGGAGATGGTTTGTAGCCTAAGGAAGGGTAATGACTTCCCCACCTTATCTTATTTTGGATTTTGCCTTTAAAATAGATTGTGCAAGTATGCAAATATAAAGCAGTAATAACAATCAAAAAGCAAGTAAATCACCCAAGAATGTTCCTATGCGAGATACTATGCAAACATACCTTATCTCCAGCTTTCTTCAACAGTAATTGTAAAAGAAATATAATTAGACAAATGTCTAGAATGCAAGTCTAAACATTTTTCTAACCAATTGGCAATCAATCAGATTACTGTTAGACTAAAAATAGGGTATGTGGATATCAGATATAACAGAATTAACACATAAAAATTGTTATTTTTGCGAACTAATATGTCCTGCAAAAAAGTGTTTTTTCGTAGACCAAAAAAATTTCAAGTTTTTGCGCTGCAATTTCTTAAAATTCTATTTCTTACTTTCTAGAGTAGGGGCACAGAATAGAAAGTCTTCTCCTGCAATGCTTGAGTGCTAAATCTGATTTCTTGATGGCCCTGAAATAAGACACCAAACTTGTTAAAAAATAATTACACCGTTCCCTCCCCGGCAATGGCACCAAAATTTGATTGCAAGTAAATGCAGTGAGAATTACCGTCTAGCTTTAGGCTAACGGGTCGTGTCCACGAGAAGAAATGCGATAAAATATTTTTGATGTATTATTTCAAAAGCAAAGAATGATGTTGGTGTTATTTAATGTGAAAAGGGAATGGAGAGTAGAGAGATGATTTAAAGAAAACTTAAAATTTGGAAAAGGTTTTGGAGAAAGTGGTCTTTAAAAGGTTTGAAGAATGATTGGTTGTTTTAATATATGAAGAAAAAGATCTGGGCTCACTATCTTACTACTGAATGATATGTTCTTCTCTTAAAAATCTCAATGCCTCAACATGATCATAGGCAAAAACTTAAGTTTGAATTTCAAAAGTCTTAAATAAAACAGATATGATTGTTTGGAAAAGTCACTTTCTTTTTTAAGAATTCATACTGAACTGAATGTTAAATCATCAACTCGTCTTTCAAGTATGAAACAAAAATAAGTTCAAGTGATGTTTTTAAAAATGAAAGTTTTAGAAATTCAAGCCCATCCTTATGTGCCTTCAAGAACACTTTCAAAGAAACAAGGCTCAGTTTAAGGCATTCATATGATTCCGTTGGGTTCTTTGCATAAAATCGTTACAATCATTAAAGAGATATGATAGTGAGCCCAGAAAGAAGAGATTTAGCTACTCATTACTTGAAAAGTAAACATTAAATTGATATTCAACATACCCATGAATTGAAGAAGAAAAGAATTCCGTTGAATCTTTATTAATGTCACTTCAACTTCAGATTACAATCACTCTTTCTCTCTCTCACTTTTTTTCTGAACTGAACTATAAATTAAGAACTGAGATACAACTTCTCATAAACTATCTAATAATGAACTTAAAGCCTAAAAAAAGGAGAAAAACTTAAATTAGTTTTTGGTGTCTCCTGTAGAAACCATCCTGCCTTTTATAGGCAAAAGTCCAAAGGGAAGAGGAGTGAAGAAATAAGGGGAGCAAATGCTCCTCTTATCGCCAAGGGATGGCCGCAGAAACGCGGCCTGAATATGGCCAAATGGCCACATCCAGGGGCAAATAGGACTGGCGTTTTGTTTTATCTTCTTTTGTTTGATGGATTTTCTGTTTGATATGTTGTTTTGATCTGACCTTTGGTGATCCTCAAGCTAACAAATTAGATTCGTGCAAAACTGAATTAACCAATTTTATCTGATGTGATCCTCCCTAATATGCATTGATCTTCACCTGGGATTATGGCTATCCTCCTGAATAATTATCCCTTCTTTAAATTAGAATTTAAAGTGGGCTTTTGGGCTCAATTTTCTTCCACCTCCATTAGTAATGGGCCGGCACATTATTAAATAAAAATAAGACTTATCAATAGGATTTATTAGATAATAAATATGATAATGTGATAATATATATGCAATATATGTGGCCGATCACCCCCCGCAACGAATGGTCATCGGTTCATCTTAGCGATAACCAACCACTTTTCAAAGTGGGCAGAAGCTATGCCAGTTATGAAGTCAAAACTTCTAATGTGGTTAACATCATTAAACACTATATCATCCATCGATTTGGTATCCCCAGGTGAATTGTTCATGACAACGGTCCCCAGTTTGCAAGCCAAGTATTCTATCGGTTCTGCGAAAAGTTCCAAATTCAGAATGTGGCTTCGACCGCTTAGAACCTACTGCCAACGGTTTAGCGGAAGCATTCAACAAGACAATTATTAAGCTACTCAAGAAATTTATTTCATCAAGCAAACGAGATTGGAATGAGAAGTTTAGTGAATATCTTTGGGCCTACCGAACTATAGTCTAAACCCCAACAGGCAACACACCTTTTCCTTTGGTATATGGTATGAAGCAGTCATGTCTCTAGGGATTCAGATGTCGTCGCTATGGATTCAGATGTCGTCGCTATGGGTAGCCTTATCAACCAAGATGACTAAGAAAGACAACGATCAGTTACGTCTTCAAGAGCTCAAAGCCCTAGACGAGAATTGACTATAAGCTCAACAACGCATTGAGTTGTACCAAGCTCAAATCTCGAAAGCCTTAATAATAAGGTTGAAAGGGTATTCAAGAAAGGACACTTGGTTTTAGCCATTAGATGACCTAAGGTCATGACACACAAAACTAAAGGTAAATTCCAACCCAAATGGGAAGGGTCATTCGTGGTAGAAATAGTCTACTCAAACGGGGCTTACCGTCTAACAACTCCAGACGGTGACATATTCATGATGCCGGTTAACGGCAAATTCCTAAAAAAATACTATCCTTGATCATGTTAACACCACACCTCTGATCAAATAAGTACTCCTTATGACTATGTTAACATTAAACCTTGGTTATTCAAATTAATATCAATTAATTGTTTCTTCTTCCTCAAAGGAGTATCTTTTAACCCCAGGCAGAATTGATTTCGATTCTACTACTCCTGATCAGCCAAAGATGACATTTCAGTAGCGAATGCCAAACTACCTGTCTCATTCCCTATGGAGTTCTTCTTAACTCTTTAATCCCTAGCGGGATTTTAGAGGTCACTAATGAAATACAGAAATGTTCACTTCATGTGACACGATCCGAAGCCTTCGGTAAATAAGGCTAGAGAAAATATTGGCTTTTAAGTTCAATATAAATCCTCAACAAATCATCATGCTGAGGGGAATAGCATGGCTAGCCCAATTCAAATGGAAGTTGGTAAAGGCATACTAAATTCGTTGACCACTGAGGATTTGCTAAAATTCCTAAGGGACCGAGCCCATTTCATTCCCCTCCAAAATCTCTTAGCAATTTCTGTCCATGAAATGGTAGGACCAAATAAAACAATATTCATTTTCCTAAGAAAGTAAATCACATGCCAAACCTATCATGTTAACATTAAACCTATGATGATAAGACTCTCACATATTCCCCAGTGGATAAAATCAATATCTCCAGAGGAAGATTCTAATTTTTCCCGGTAGATCAAAGCTTCACTTGTCATTTTTTTCCATAGAATGACAGGCCCACTTAAAGTCACGTAAGTCAAGAGGCAATCCCTGTCATGTTAACAGTAAACCTCTAAACAGCAGACTCAGACTCAAGCTGTTATATCTGTAAGAGATCCCTGAGCAATCAAGTCTATAACCTAATTTTTTATTCTACCTCAAGATAAAGAGTTCTTGCTATTTTATTCGGTCTCTAAGTCGGTCATGTCTAGTAAATCACCTCAGAATCGACTAATCTCGATCTTCAGTCTGGTAGGGACTTTTCATTTTTGTTGTTATGTCCAGTTCGTCACCTCTGAACGGTAAAACTCTGAATTCAGTAGCCTCCGAATGGTCATATCTAGTTTGCCACCTCTGAGCCAATCAGATCCCGAACTTCATCCTTTAGTCCTTTATGGGTTTCTCTTTTGCTGTCATGTTAACAGTAAACCTCTGGACAGCGGATTGCGAGCCTGGTGTCTCTTAGTTGTTCATGTCCAGTCAATCACCTCTGAACCAACGGGTGCCCAGATCCTATTCACCCTTGCAGTCCCTTGTAGGCTAGTTGCCTAGTTAATACAGCTACCTCTAGCAGTGGATTCAAAATTTAGCGTGTCTTAGTTTATCATGTCTAATCAATAACCTCTGAATGGAGAGGTCCCTAAAATCGGGTTCACGCTTTTTAAGCTTTGCTGTCATGTCCAGTTCGTCATCTCTGAACAACAAACGCTTTGAGGTTAGCGGTTTCTCAATTGATCATGTCCAGTCTCACCACCTCTGAATCATCAGATAGCAAAGTCTCGTCCTCCCTAGTCTAATAGGGACTATTATATTGTTGTCATGTCCAGTTCGACACCTCTGAATGACAAAAATTTTGAGTTTGGCAATTCTAATCAGTTATGTCCAGTTTGTCACCTTGAACTGATGGATATCTAGACCTCACTTCTAGCCCAGTAAGGACTTCCTTTTTGCTGTCATGTCCAGCTTATTACCACTAAATAACAAACCCTATTTCTAGTGGTTCCTACCTATCATGTCTAGTTTATCACCTCTGAACAGACAAATTCCTAGACCTACCCTCTTTTATCCCCAGTGGATTCATCTACTTGCTAATTTTATCATGTTTCAGTCTCTGAGTAGATTAGCTACACTGAAGTTCTCTTTTGAGGGTTTTATCTATGGAGTTGCATCTCCATATAGAGTCCCCTCATAACCAATTCACTGAATTTTCCTTTATAAAAAGTTTAAATTACATGCGGATGGTTGAAGAAGAAAAATAGGTGGAAGTTAAAGCATCGCCGTTTCATTCCTGAAGCACGTGCGAATTTGAAAACACTTGAGTGCTAATATGTGGAGCTAAAGCATTGTCGTCTCACTGTTGAAGCGCACGCAGAGGTAGTGGCGCATGTGAAGTTAGACCAAAGAGAACTCCAACAGTGAAGCCACATGGAAGTCATGCAGTGAAGCTTCACTATGCCATAGCCTGCCATGCAGTAAAGCTAGAGCTGACACGGTGTAGTCACACTCCAAACAACCAAATTGCCAGTGGTATACTTGCTTCAAAAAGGTTTGAACACCTAGAGCAATTCAAAGTGTTTCGAAATCCGAAACAAGTCACTACGGATTTACAAAAACTTTGAAGGGGATTTTATTGGCACTCTAAAAAGACAAGATCCCGGATAGCCCTCAGACTAGCTGAACGATGTCTAACCTGTTGACACTTTCAAAAGATAGGTTGCAGACAAGTGAGCAGATAGCCAGAAGATTTCTAAAACTGAGGCAAAAGATTGGCTAAGGAATAGTTTCACATGAGGCTTTAAGCTAGCTTCGCACCAGAGCTAGCTCCTCTCTTCAACCCTGCAGTGGGATAGCTTCGCTTAAAGCTCTGCACAGCTGCGCAGAAGGCTAACTCCCAGCTTTGCCTGAAGTTTAGCACAACTCTGCTTAGAGCTTGCTTCTTGCTTTGCCTGATGCTTTACACGACTCTATTGAGAGCTAACACCTACCTTCGCCTAAAGCATAGAACAGCTGTCTTGAGAGCTAACTTTTAGCTCGCTTGAAGCTTTATCTAGCTTCGCCTGAAGCTTTTAACAGCTTTGTCGCTGCAAGCTCTTCCTAGCTTCACATGAAGATTCTTTTAGCTTCGCTACAAGCTCTTCTAGTCATTTTTGACCATTTAAATCTTAGCACGAGATTAATGTCATCTCCTTACTCCTCAATTAGTTGGAGAAGATCAAGGAAAATTCCTCAATTAGTTTGATAAGATCAAGGAAAATCCCTCAATTAGTTGAAAAAGATCAAGAAAAATCCCTCAATTAGTTGGAGAAGATCAAGAAAAATCCCTCCATTAGTTGAGGAAGATCAAGGTAAATCTCTCAATTAGCGAGAGAAGATCAAGAAAAATCACTTAAATAGTTGGAGAAGGTCAAGGGAATATCCCTCATTTAGTTAGAGAATATAAAAGAATATCCCTCAATTAATTGAGCAAATCAAGAGATCGGGGTAACAACCCTAAACTAACTGGCTAATTAGCTTTGCACACATGTTTTTAGCTTCACTGAAGTTGTGTTTAGCTTCACTGCGAAGCTATTCTTTAGAAGCAAAGTTAGATTGCCTCAATCTATTTGTTGATTTTTAGGGAATAGTTGCACCCTATAAATCTTATAAATAGCCCACTGCAAGGAGAAGTTAAGGGCTGGATTTTTCTCCCATCAAGGGCTGGCTGGGAAAATTTGGAGATGTAAGATACCTCTAGCAAAGAGAATATTCTTATTTCCAAGCTTCTAAAGTTCTAGAGATTTAACTCTCTAGCAACACTTAAGGTCTTCTATCTTCAGAGGATTTTCAGAACAAGGTGAGAAGAAATTTTCCTGAGAAGGCCTGAACATTCGACCGATTGTATCGTTAATGGGATGAAGTGATCATGCACTGATCAGATTCCCATCGGCATACTTTTCCAGAAATCTCAGAAGAGATCTACTTGCAACTTTCTTTTTTTCTTTAAAGGAATTACTTGTAATTTTGATCCTCAATTCTTTTGTAAGTTTTCCCTATCAATTTTAATAGAAAATAGGCACTAGTGGTACAGTATGATTTAGAGCTTGATCAGCTCGATGTGAAGACCATTTTCCTTCATGGCGATCTTGAAGAGGAGATTTATATGTCTCAGCCGACTGGGTTTAAGCCTGCAGGAAATGAATATATGGTATGCAAGTTGAAGAAATTATTTTATGCATTAAAGTAATCATCGAGGCAGTGGTACAAGCATTTTGACAGCTTCATGAGAGGCAAGAGGTACACATGAAGCTATTATGACCCATGTGTGTATTACAACAAGCTACCGGTAGAGAGTATATCTATCTACTGTTGTATATAGCTGATATGCTCATTACTTTTAAGAGTTGATTTGCAATTGATAAATTAAAGGACTTGTCTTTCAAATTTGAGATGAAGGATCTGGGTGAAGCAAAGAAAGTTCTAGGCAAGAAGGCTGAGCGAGACCGAGAAAGTTGCAAGGTTAGCTTGAGACAAAAGGAGTATGTTTGGACACATATATTGCATAATTGTTACTGCATTCCTACATTTATTCTGTAATATTTCCTACAACTCACAGTCTTAATATCTAAATTCATATAGGATATAGTAGAGAGAAGATAAGCATAAATCCTAACCAACTAAATCAGATTCTTAAGAGAATTTAAATCATCAACTGAAGAAAAAGTAAATCAACAAAGATCAATTCAAATCTAGAGGCCATCTTATCTGAAGACTAAGAAAAAAAATTGAATTTTTTGAAGAACCAATCAGTTTCGCTGAGGATAAATAGATAGATCATTAAATCCAAAGTAGATATCCACAATCCAAGAGGAAAAATGGATAAAAAATGATCAGTGGACTACACGCTCCCAGACCCCGGCCCTATGACCAAGATCTTGCCGTGAAAATGTGGCAAAAGCCGCATTTTACAGCCATTAGTTTGAATCAGGGGGAGCGTTTGCTCCCCTATCTCTTTACATTATCTTTTATCCCTGTTTTCCTATAAATACATGTATCTGAGATGAAAATTGTACACTGAAATATTGAAAAACAATTGAGAGGAGAGTTGTGTGCTGTAATACGAGTTTTGAATCAAGAGTTTTGTAACAATGATTCTTCAATGAAAATAAGTCTTCTTGAATACAGATCTTGCAGCGTTTCAATCTAAGATTTCTTTACTTCTCTTTTAGATTTCTGTGATGCGATTCTCTCCTTTTAATTTCACACTTTTCTTTACAAATTCATCAATCTCATGCATATTCTTTCTTCTTTTCTTTTGTTAGCTCTTTTGTTTTCAGCATCGTTCGGAGGAGGGAGACGTTACCTTTATCTCAATCTCTTAGTTTCTTTCTTTATCACTTTAATTTCTTAGCTTTAGCAACAGGTTAGTAATTCTTTTTCTTTATTTTATATTCTTTTAATACTGATAGAAATTTAGTTTTTAAAACAATTGTTTCAACCTTTCTTTTTAGGACTTCTCAAACTAGATTAAAAGTTAGATTTAGATTTTTAAAAACTAGATTTTTAGGAACAAGTCTCCGTGGATTTGATCCTATTCTTGCCACTATACAATTCAAGTAAGATTAGGTTTCTAAACTTGTAAGTAATTCAACAACGATGGAGTTTTTCATGAATTTTGAATTGCGAACAATTTTTGGGGCCGTTGTCGCGGATTTGTGAAAATTTTTGTTTTTGAAAATCAACATTTAAATTTTTCCTAGTTTTTAAAAAAATTCAGAAATTTAAATTATTAAAAAAAAAAAATTAAAAAATATTTCTTTTTCTTTACCATACCTAGATTTAACTTCAAACTTATCCTTTACAGAGATATTCCATGAACAAAGGAAGACTTGCACGACAGAAAGAAGCTTGCATGCTAAAATTGCATTGCTAAACTAAATAAGAATAAAACAAAAAAATTGCTTGTTTCAGAGTCACCAGAAAGGTTAGTATTTTCTAACTCTACCCACGAATCTCCTGTTAGTGGGGTTTTGGAGGTGCTTATTGATTGAACTTGGGTTGCATTATTGATATTATATAAAAAGATCTTAAGAGCTGTTCCCCTGCACATAAGGTCGGGAGTGATTACCCGTTCATTGGCTCAAAAATCACAAACGCATATAGGTTTTTCTCAAGCTTGAACTAGTTTAAAATCAATTAGAACTTGGCCATTAGGATTTCGAGCTCAATTAAGTGGAACTATTGTGAAAAAACTCCGGTGAACACTTTCAAGCTTTCGAAGAGGAACTTCTTTGCCTTAGAAAGAGCGACTTCGCCATTGTGGTGGTGTCTGGCCCGGAGGAAAGACTGAATGGCTTGTTTTACTAGTAAACCCATAATCCTTCCAACCCAGTTAAAAGTTGTCTAATTAGAGAGAATTTTATTCTCTTAAAACTAGTGGTTGAAAATTGATTACCTTCAAATTAAATTCAAGATAAAGAAAACACTTGATTGGAATTTATTGGTTGAGCCATCTTTTGTGCAATATTATCTAGGATTTAAAAAATCCTTCTTCAGAGTAGTATCCTAGTTCATCGTGTTAAGGGTCGACTAGAATCCATTACTATCTCTAACCTTACTGCAACAATGGGTGATGCAAATGAAACCAATCAAATGACCTTGAAAGATTACATGTATCCTACAAGGTCCATCCAACCTTCCTGTATCACTTTGTCGGCCCTTACAACAAATTTCAAAATTAAATCCGATATGATACATGTGTTTCTAATCTTTCGTGGATTGGCTAATGAGAACCCATACCAATATGTGAGGAAATTTGAAGATATTTATGGAATCATGAAATACAATTAGATGGCCAAGGAATCCCTAAAACTTAGGTTATTCTCCTTTTTCCTAAAAGAAAAGGTCAAAGCTTGGTTTCTTTCTCCTAGCCTGGTTCAATTTTCACTTGGATAGGGTTAGCTCAAGCCTTCTATAGAAAGTTCTACTCCAAACAGAAGACCGCTTCTGTACGTCAAGACCTTAGCACTTTTTATCAACAAAAAGGGAGATGTTTTTCACATACTTTGAAAGATTTAAGGATCTTTTGCTTGACTGTCCTTACCACATATTTGAAAAAATTCATTTGATCCAATTCTATACGAAGGCTTAGACTACCAAACTAAGACCATGATTGAGTCCCTTTGTAATGAAACATTCACTTGTAAATTACCAATGATGCATGAGAATTTTTTGAAGAGGTAGCAACAGAAGACACTCTAGAATGGGAGCCTGTTAGTGTTGATGATAAGCAACCCACCACCACAACTGCCACTAACAGGGGTGGTATGCATAGAGTCAACCCCAATTTTGAGAGTGATGTCAAATTGACATCAGCAGTATAGAGACTTGAAGCATTAGAATTGAGTAAGAGAGTTCAATCTTCGACTCCTGAACCATCTAAGCCAGTGGTATCTCCGTTTGTATTCTTTATGACAGTTAAGACCACTTGGTTGAACAATGTCCCGGGTTGCCAATTATCAAAGCCGAGCAAGTGAATGTGCTCAATACATTTTCAGGGAAATGTGCAATCCGGGATGGCAGAACCATCCCAACTTTTCTTGAAAATCATCCCAAGATAAGGATATAGTGAATCACCATCATTCCAAGGACCACCTCATAACAATCAATTTCATAAGGGAAACCAATACATGGTAGCACCACCTGCCCCTCCTTATGTCCCTCCCAATCAAAAAAAACCTTCTTTAGAAGATATGCTTTCATACTTTATGCAGAGCCAAGCTATAACTAACTAGAACCAGATCCAATATAATCATACTACATCTTAATCGATATCTAGATTGAGGTTTAGTTAGATCAATTAGCTGCATCTGTAGGAGGGAGAGAGAAAGACAATTCCCTAACCAAACTATACCTAACCCGAAAGGACAACATGTTCCTCAGAATGTTCCAAAGGCTAATTTGAAATCCCAATAATAAAAACAAGGAAAAAGAGAACAGGTCCACAAAGAAAAATGATCAAAGTATTGCTGACAATCAACTTAAATCCTTTACGCCCAAAGCCCCATTTCCTCAACGTCTTCAAGCCAATAGGAAGAAAAATCATAGTGAAGGGTTTTTGAACATTTTCAAAAATGTTCAAATCAATATTCCTTTCTTGGATGCAATCAATCAGATTCCTTCCTACGCCAAGTTCTTAAAGGACCTCATCACTGTCAAGAGGAAAACTTCTGTTTCTCGTGAAGTGTCATTCACTACAAAAGTATCTCGTCTCACTCAGCAAAATATTGCACCAAAGTATAAGGATCCTGGGAGTCCTACAATTTCAATTAGGATAGGAGATCAAGTTATGGATCAGTGTCTACTAGATTTAGGGACAAGCGTGAACCTTTTACACTATTTATGTACAAACAATTAGGTTTAGGGGAATTACAATCAACAAAACTTACATTGCTTCGAGAAGATTGGTTTGTTAAAGTCCTTAAGAGAATTATTGAGGATGTTATTTTGAAGGTTGACGAATTTACTTCCTTGCGGATTTTGTTGTCCTAGACTCCGAACCAGTTATTACTCTCCTAGAATTTTGGGAAGACCATTCCTTGCTACGCGCTGGTGCTGTTATTAGATGTAGAAATGGTGTCATGACCATATCATTTAGGAATATGACAGTTGAGCTAAATGTCTTTTACACTAGTCCCAACCACCGGAATTGGATGAACATGAGGAGGTCAACATGATTGAGACTTTGGTTAGTCACACTTTTGTGGAGTCTTGTTATAAAGACCTCTTGGAGAAATGCTTAGCCCATTTTGGACATAACTTTGACATCGATAAGTTTTTAGAAGAGGTCAACGCATTATTAGACTTTGTTCTTATCATGTACACTGATCAATGAAAACCCAAGGTAGAACCCTTACCCGTGTCAACATTCGTTCCTGTTCCATCAATCATCAAGTCTCCCAAGTTAGAACTCAAGCCTTTGCTAGACTGTTAAAGTATGCCTTTTTAGGTGACTCTCAAACCTTGCCTGTAATCATTTCATCTCATATAGACAAGGACCAAGAAGGGAAGTTACTAGATATCCCTAGTGAACATAAGGAAGCTCTAAGTTGGACAATAGTGGATGATTGGTCGCTAATGTTGCACATTTATTATCATATTCCCATACTTATTATAGAATAAACTCTGTATTGTCCTAATTAAATGTTTAATTTATTTGCAGGCCCATTCCTAAAGGAGAGTGAAGAGAAATGAGCCCAAAAGCCCACCAAATTCTGAATTAAATCAGAATTAATTCGAACTCAGTGAATCAGGGCAAAATCAGAGAGGTTGAAAACCGGTTGAGAAGAATCCTCCCAGAATCGATCGTTTGAAGCAAAGATCAAAGGTCATTTCGTCAAAATCCCGGACTTAAACGAGAAATCCAACTGAAGATAAAACCAGAACGCGAAGCCGGGGAGCTCCACCAGCAGGTTGTGGCCACCTGGCCACAGAAACGTGGGAAAAATCGTGTTTCCGCGGCTCTGTTATGGAGTTAGGGGGAGCGTTTAATCCCCCTATCTTTATCCTCTCTTGTAGGTTTGGTTTTTACCTATAAAAGGGCAGGATTTGTACTGAAAATGGGACGACCATGCAGAGATAGGATTTAGTCCAGTTTTCATTCTTTGTAGTATAGGTTTTTGTTTTCCTTTTATGTAATTTTAATTTGTATGTAAACTTAGGTTAGATTGAGATTCATGTACGTAAGAGAAAGAGGCTTATGTTGAGAGTGACACCGATGTACCCTCCTCCTTTCTTCCATCGTTTCAAGCAATAAAAGGTAATATTTTTTTATGTTCTTCTTTACTTTTATTTTCTTATTCTTCTTTCTACTTTACCTCTTTTGGTTTTGATGAGAATGCAAGTGAATCCAGAAGCATAAGTATAACAATGTTTTCGTGAGTGCCAACGATTATTCATGATGACGTTCTCCTCCTCAAGATCTGTATCACTTCATTCTTGTTCGTCTTGATGATATAATGCGAATGGGGACTGAGCTCGATCTTATGGCTTATGCGTTGAAAGCCTCCGAAGTAAGGTAGAACATGCAAGGGTTCCAGGTAAGTCATCAACCAAACTAGGTGAGTACTTCTTTAATCTTCTTTCTTTTCTTTCTTAGTTTAGATCACCAACTCGACATCTTCCAAATCTCTTTCACTCTTTCATTTTCTTTGTACATAGTCATTTTCTGATTTTCTCCACCTTCTCATCTATCGCTTTCTTTTTAACTTTAACCTAACTCTCTTTTTCATTTTCATTTCTTAAAACAAAGAAGAACCTTCGTTTTTCTTCACAAAGATTTCAATACAAACCTTGAACGCTTCTATGCCTAACCCTCCTTGTGGATCACGACCCGCATAGCCACTTTCTATTGCGGTAGAATTGAGCACTTGCACATCTCTATTTTGAAGTTCTAAAATTTTGTATTTTGCGTGCAGGTTCAAGCTCAATCAAATTTTTGGCCCGTTGCCGGGGAGGGTAACGGTTTTTATTGAATTTTTGAACTAAAACGAATTTTTCTTCTCTGTTGCAGGTTACAAGGCAGGAAAAAGAAAAAAAAGATTGCAGTAACATATAAGTGGTCTTGGGTCTCTGTTCCAGAAAACAGAGACCAAGTACCCTCTGAATTGCCGCATTTGCTCGGCTCTAGCCGTGGTTCCGCGGCAAGGAAGAGTTCACTACTGACTGTTTTTTTTTTTTTGCAGGGCTGCTTGCTTTGCAAAAATTAGAATTTCTGCAAACTTTATTTCTTGTATGCTATCATCAGGAACCTGCTAATAAACCAACTGTAAAATACTTGTTGAGAAAGTTAAAAAATTGATTAGACGTTTGCATTTTAGGCACGTGTCTTTTCAATTCATTTACTTTACTATTGAAGAGTGCTGGAGCAAGGTACGTTCGCATTGCATTTAGAATAGGACTCATCTCTTGGTTGATTTACATCGCTTTGAGTGAATCTTGTTTACATATCTTGTACACTTGCACAAACTGATCTTAAGGGCACCACCCAATAATAAGATAAGGTGGGGATTTAATCACCCTTCCTTGGCCCAAAAATCAGATTCCAAGCACTCACTAACCCGAGCCTAACTAAAAATGACTAGCCGTTGGCCCTAGGGACATCTCGGACTCAATTAGGAGATTATCCTAAGGGGGAAAGGTGTTGGAATTTGACTCCTGCCAAATCAGTGTCTAGGAAAGGATTAAGGGCCGAAAGCCCGAAGGTTGGTGGTAATTTAATTAAGGAACGTCTTTGACGGAAAACCTCCCACCAATCTTGCCCTGACCTGACTGATTAGCTTGTGGTCAAAGTCTGTATTAAACCTCCCGTGGACAGTCTAAACCAGTTAGGAGTCGTCTAGGTCATAGGTCTACCCTAACTTAGTTTAGATTTTTTTCTTTTTTTGTTTGCTTATTTATTTATTTTTTTTGTATTTTATTGTGTGATATGGCTTATAACAACAATTTTTCCAATTTTAATGGTAATCCATATTACACACCAACTTTTTTTCGGATATTACCAACCCGGCATATCATAACTTTGACCAACATAGTGTGCCGGATTGGTCTTATCCGAATCAATATAGCCCATGCCCCCAATCTTATAACCATAATTTTCATAATAATTTCAACTCTTCACAGAGTCAGTGGGGATTCACCTCCCCCGAGTGCAATTTTCAGCCAACTTGTCCTCCTTATCCACCTTGTCCACAATATTTCCAAGATTCATACTCAGTTCCACCAGTCCAAAATAGAAAACCATCAATTTTGGAAATGAGTATGCGTGAGTCTAAATCACAATCACAAAATCTGATGGACAACACTTCATCTTTTCAAGACCAATCGCAACAAAGCAACGAACCTATCAACTATGAAAAGATGCTTGAAGCCATGACTCAGGCTCAAAACGCTCGTAATCACGACATAGATATGATGGTCCAATCTCTACGTTCTCACCGTTTGACCAGTTCTGATGTCGGTAACCATTCTGTTAGAGCCAAAGAGTTATGTTGTTTTGGAACACAAGGTTCTATTTCAGCAAAATCATTTGAACTTGCCCAAACTACAAATTTTGAAAGTGACATTGACAGTTTGGCAAGTTATCCCTTTCCTGAAATTGAACTTGAAAATGAATATGATCATGAACCTCAACTTAGTGATTCAATTCTACTTCCTGATTCAATAATGACTCTAATGTCTTCACCATATTTCAATCTTCTTTCCGAGTCAACATTGGATCCTGTGCCAATTCATCATGAAATTGAATCACCTATCTTTGATGATCATATTGAACTTGACCAATTTTACACTTTTGAAATTCCTATTGATAAATTGGTAAGTTCTCATTTTTATGACATTGAACTCAATGAGAAATGTGACCTAGATTCTTAAATCTGTGATCCAGTTCAAATTCCCGAATCAATATTGACTCCTGTTTTGTTACCCGACTTGAGTAATATTGTAACACCCCGCTCCAAGAATACGTACTTAGTTGCGTATTCAGATTTTTCGATCGTATTTTTCGATTTACTTCCTGTATTTTTTTTGTATTATGAATTCTTTATATGATTGTTTTGTCTTGGATCCGGATTCACGGACTCGGAGTCAGCTCTGATCTGAACCGAGAACCCGATCCTAGCGAATTGCTTGATTGGGACATTCTGGTATTCCGATTTGACCGTTTCAATTTTAAACATCGTTTTTCAATATTTTAGATTTTCTATGATTTTTTGAAATTTTTCTGGATTAAATTGAAAATCTTCAAAACCGGTGTCGACCAATGCCGCTGACGGATTCTCGGATTTTTAATTTACAAACGGATTGGAATTACTAGAAGTGTCTTTTTATATTATTTCTTAAAATCACATTTCCTATCTAAATACATTTTCTGAGATTTTTCAGAATTTATCAAAATCCGGCCGACCCGGTATAGACCGGTATCGGCGGTTGACTTCCAGATTTTTAATTTGAAAATGGGATTTTATTTCTAAAAACCGATTTCATATTATTCCTCAGGATGACGTTTTCTACCTCTGTGTATTTTTGGGGATTTTTCCGGAACAGTCGATTTTTCGGATCTTATTATAATATTATATTTTTTTTTCGAATCCTTCCTTTCAATCTTTCTTTCTTTTCTTTTCTTTTCCCACCGACTCCAGCGCCGACCCAGCCCACATGGGCTGGTCCCATCACTCACCTCCCCCTTCCCATCAATCCATCTCCCTTTTCCTTTTTCTTTTCTTTTTCTTTCCCTTATTTCCCTTCTCCCTTATCTTTCTTCTCTTCTCTCTTCTTCTTCTTTTTCTTCTTCTCCATAGTGGCCGACGCCCAAGTGAGCCCACCACCGGCCTCCGGCCACGTCGTCGGCGAGGAGTCTCCCCCAACTCCGGCCATCTCTTTCCCCTCTCTCTTTTCTTTTCCTTACTTTCCTTTTCTTTTCTTTTTCATCCTCTTTCTTTTCCTCCTCCTAGATCCGCCACCACCACCGTCGCCGGGGCTCCGACCACTACCCCTGGCCTGCGCCGGCCACTGAGGGCCGGCGTGGCTCCCCGGCGTCCCCCTCTGGCTGCACTGCCGCGGCCAGATGTTCGGCCAGGCCAGGGCAACAGGCCCTGGCCCTGGCTTTGATTGGAGGGAGGGGGGCTGCTGCCCCCTCCCTGTCTCTCCCCTGGGGTGGCCACCGGCCACCCCAGCTCCGGCGCCCCGCCGGCGCTCCGCCGGCGGTCGGCGGCCTCGCCCGGCCAGGGGGCTTCCAGCCCCCTGTGCATGTGAGGGGGGCTGCTGCCCCCCTGTTCTCTCTCTCCCCCTTGATCTCTCTCTCCTTTCCCCTTCTTGTTGGCGCCGCCGGCGGCCAGGACCGCCGCCGGCCAGGCCCCTGGCCGGCAGAGGGCCGGCCAGGCGTTCCAGGGCCCACGGCCCCGTGGGCCCTGCTTGCGTGAGGGAGGGCTGCTCTCTCTCTCTCTCTCCAGTTCTCTCTCTCTCCTGTACCTCTCTCTCTCTCCTGAATTCTCTCTCTCTCTCTCTCCTCTCTCTACAATCTCTCTCCCTCTCTCTACTAATTCTCTTTCTTTCTCTATCTAGATCTCCCCCTCTAGTTCTCTCTTTCTCTCTCTAAATTCTCTCTCTAGGAATCTCTTTCTCTCTCCCTCTCTTTCTCTCTCCTGTACTGTCTTTCCTTATCTCCCTGTCTCTCTCTATTAAATTACTGACGCGGACCTCACCCCCGCGTCCGGGCAATCCTTGACGCGAGTCTTCGCGATCTTGACATCCTCTTTAACGCGACATTCGCGTTATTGTATCGACACGACGCGGAGCTAATACCCGCGTCTGTGATCTCCTCGTGCTAACGCGATGCGGAACCCACACCGCGTCCGCGTTCTTCTCGCGTCCTGATTTGAACGCGGGTCTCGAACCCCGCGTTTGTGGCATCTTCGCGACGCGACTCCCGCGTCTGTGATTACCGCGTCTGCTATTCCCGCGACGCGACTCCCGTGTCTGCGACCCCCGCGTCTCACTCTCATAAACCCCCGTCTCCCTGTGCACTCTCTCTTCCCTTATACTTCTCTCTCTAGGTTTCTCTCTCTGGCTACCTCTTTCTCTCTCTAACTCTTTCTCTCTCCTCTTCACCTTCTCCCTCTAATATTTATATATTATTATTTTATGGCGCGTGCGCGAGTTCCATGGATTTCGGACTTTTTGGCATTTCCGGTGATTTAGGCGAGTGTCCTCGCTCTCGCCTCCATTTGGGTTTCCCCGCTTCGTCGGGTCGACATGTATTTTATTCCATGTTTTCATGAATTATGTGTTGGGCTGAGTCCCTGTATCTGTGTATGGCCGAGTGCCAGTGACTGGACATGTATTGCTCTGTGACGAATGCTTGTATAGGGTAGTTTCATTCTAGTACATATACCATGCCTGTGATGTACTTTGTTGCTTTATACCATGCGTGGCCAACCCTTTGTGGTCGATTGGACTCTGGGTTTCTGCCCACTCCTGGATGGCTAGTAGCCACCGAGAGTGCGCTTAAACCCCGAGCGTACTCGGACCCCTTAACCTCCGGTCACTCACTATCTCGAAAGGAAAGTGATTGGGATCGTCAGGTCTCTCAGCCTTCAGCCTCCGGTCACTCACTATCTCGAAAGGGAAGTGATTGGGACCGTCAGGTCTCTCAGCTCCGCTGGTTATCATGATCAGCGTTCAACGCTTTACCACTAGATACGTCTAGGCGAGATGCTGCCGGATTTTCTACTCGCACTTAAGCCGAGTTATCCCGGTAATCTTGCCAGACGCTCCAGTGTTTAAATACTGTTTGCTGTCTGTGCCTCCAGCTTGCTCAGCTCCGCTTGGTTGTGCTCAGCTACTATTCTATCACATGCCATGTATTTACCTGATATGTTAACACTTGACATGTCATTACTTCATACCTGTCATTTACATGCTACTATTTAACACCTGTTTGTATCACCTGTCAACTGATGTGTTATCACCTAACACCAGACATGCTACTACTTGGCAAGACCCCTTGTATGACATGACTTGCCACCGGACTAATATCAATCTCTTGACATGATTGTCATCTGCCAAATATCATCCTCCTGTCATGCTATCACTTGACACCCGGCATGATATACTTGACCTGTGATTATCTCATTTACGGGAATATTATACTTGTTATCCTGCATTACATGCAGTGACTTGAATCTTGTACTTATTATCCTGTATTATATATACAGTGACCTGACTTTACAGTACTCATGTACTCCTGATCATGTCTTGTACCTGCTATTCCCGTAAATTGATAATCACGTATTAAATTCTAATAAGACAACTTGCACCCGGTTTGGGGGAACTAATGGGCCCTGATTAATCATGTTTATGGTGGTCTTATCGAGCCGCGCGTGGCCACATACTTGAGGGATCACCTGGCGGCCACCAGGGATTCCGTGGGGTGTGCTGGCACCCCTACTCCTGTTTATTCCTGCCGGGTATGCACACGCCCTAAGCCTATTTCTATGGGATCTGCGATACTCTATTCCTGTTCGGGCGTCCATAAGTCCCGGTACCTAGCGGTACGTTCCGGCTCAGCACCGGATACTCCTGAACCGTTGTCCCGGGCATGTACGGGACCCATCCGAAACATGATTCATCGAACTTTATCAGTTTCCAAATAACTTGCTATATAAGTTGTGAGTGGAAGTATGTGGAATGGGACACATACTGAAGCCTGGAACTTAGACGGCTCCAATTATAATAAGATGCTAACATACAATTTGCTGTGCCGTTTTGTAACTCGGGTTGTATGTGCTTGGATTACGGTGACATGGGATAAAGGTATATAGATGAGGGTTTCCTTATTTGGATTATTCCTTCGAGGTACTAGTCTCATGGGGCCGTGACCTAAGCTTGTACAATCGGTTTTGCTCGTAATCGGTTTTATTCAGTTTTATTGGTTTTTATCTGTTTTATGTTAGTTTAGGAGATATCTGGTGTTGCCCTATCTATTTTACTTCTCATCTCCTTACCTGCTCTTATCTTATTATACCATGTGCTTATCCTTGCTCGCCACTTGGCATTCGTATCACCACTCGCCTGGGGAGTTCTATCTGACTCCCCTGGATTCTCATGTCCAGGTCATGGAGCTCGGAGCGTGTGGAATCCCAGTTGCTGACCTGAAATGCAAAGCGGTAGCGTGGATCTCCAGCAGATCATCCAGAGCTCTATTCTTCCAGGCCCCCTGTGTGCCTCTCGAGTTTTCCTTTTGTAAACTCGCGAGTGTCTGTGTACTGTTCATACTTGTACATCTCTTTGTAATCTCGCAATTGCGCATATCAGTGATGTACTATTCATGTAATATTGGATCACCTATGGTGATAACTTTGTAATTGTACTCATATGTTAGAATGTATAATGCACCACTTGCTTCCGTACTCTGATTCTTGCCTGTACTGATGCTTAGCGTATATACGTGAGGGTATTTCTGACCTGCGTATATACGTCGCAGTAACATCTCCGTACCCGCCGGATCGGGGCGTTACAAATATTTTAGAGTCAGTTTTGATTCCCCACCTATTATTCATGAACTTGAATCACCAATATTAAGTCACATTCCATTGTTGGAAAATAAATGTGGACTTGAGTTTCAACTTCTTGACTTGGACCCGCCTCTTAAACCAATCTCGACTCCTGAACCCTTACTTGACTTAAGTCACCTTCCTGAGTTGGTATTAGTTCCTATACTTTCTTAGTCCAAGTCAATCATTCTATCTTTTCACACTCCATTTGAGACAAGGCGGTTGACAAATATGACTCCGAAATTAATTATGGAATTTGAAAATTAGATGGGGTTAAATTTTTAATAAAAATCCTTCATGGATACATCATTTTAATGGGTTATATCAGAGAAATTTCTGGTGGATTCCTCCGAACTCCACGAAAAGTTGATTGGGCCGCATTTCGTGGACAAACCAGACCACCACCGGAACCACCACCTTAAGGTAACATTTTCCTTCCCTTTCTTCTTTTTCATGCATCCATGCATTAATTCATACATTGAGGACAATGCATGAGATAGGTGTAGGGGAGGGTTAACATAACTTACGTATAAAAATATATATATATAAAAAAATAAAAATTAACATTTTCTTTACTTTTAAAAAAAACTTTTGAAAATAGAAACAATATTTTGACATATTGTTTGTAAGAAATTAAGTCAATTTTAAGGAATAGGAAAATCAAAATTAGGATTTCTTAAATTTGGTCAAAATAAGATTATTTGTTTGATTTTTAGGGTTAGGAAGATAATTTGTCAAAGTAATTTAGTCTTGATCTTTACCTTAATGAAATATGCATACTTCATACACTTACACACTTAGGGTTCAAAAACAAAGATTCTTATGCCTTATATATATATATATATATATATATATATATATATATATATATATATATATATAATATCAATGAAAGATGAACATATCTAATTATTGATTAGCTAGGTACTTTGGCCTAAGCAAGCCTTAGTATTTATGCGAAAGATGATTAGATAAGTTTGAAAAAATATATATATATATAAATCCTCTGATTAAGCTGGGTATTTGTGCTTAACAAAACATAAGTATTCACGCCTAAAAGGGGTTCATGTAATAAAATCCTTAGTTTTGTGGCATTGTTTGCTCGAGTCCTTAAGTCCTTGGGTGTTTTCTCACCCGGTGCCCTAAGACCGTTTGGTTTGAGAGTCATCAATTAAAGGCTCGTTACATGGGCAGATTAGAAAGCCTAATAGAATTAAGGAATAATACCACAAAAAATATATGTATATAAATAAATAAGGTATAAGAGTTAGAGTTAATGAACCCTTAGTCAAAATTTTCACAGTCACTAGTGCATATGACTTAGGGTAAAGTAATAGACTAGATGAGAAGTACAATTTGACTCCTTAATTTGATTGATAACAAATTGTTGAATAGAGACTAAGTTTAGGAATGAAAAATTTAGTTTTCCTATAACTTATAGATTACTTAAATCTTACAATTATATTTCAAATATTTTTCTCTTTCAAAATGCTTTTCAAAAATACTAACTCTTTGTTTCTCTTCCTTTATGGATTTTGTGGGTGTAATCCTCTGAAAACCCTCACGAGACAAAACTCGTCCTCTAGGGAAAATCTAGAGGTTTAACGGCTTGTTGCACATGCTCAGTGCAATCGCGTGACCTGCGAAAGTGGTCTAATAATCCTTAGTATAGTTTAGTTGTTTTGTGATAGGTAGTAAAAAGTGCATATTTATCACTACATTTACTATCACATTTTCATATTTATTCCTATAATTATGCACTATTACTAATATTTTATTATTTATTGTGTGCAGGCCTTGAGTAATAAAAAATAAAGAAATAAAAGCTTAAATGAAGGCCAGAAGCCCAAAAGAAGCCCATGTCCAAGCCCAATGCAAAGTTGCAATTACCAAGTGCAAAAGTTGCAATTATTAAAAGAAGAGGAAAAGGATAAGATGAGATGGACTTCTACTCACCCTAATTGCTTGCAGGACAAGGCTAAAGATAAAAGGAGAAGAGTGCAAAGATAAAATTCAAAAAATTCAGATTCAGACTGTATACATTTAGTATTCAGATCATAACTTTTGCTACAGATATGCAAATCCTATGATTCAAGATGCTCCAAAAAGAAGAAGTGAAGGCCTACAACTCTTATGTTGATCAATATTTTCAATTCTGTGAGAAGATAAGACATTTTCGGCGATCAACATAATAATAAGTTGCAGGACAGATTTGAACTTCTATGGATAAGTCAAAACAAGTTTGGAGATAAAAGAGGAATTCAAATTCAGAGATATTTTGCACCTCTTATCTTCATACGCTTCTTATCCTCTTGTTTTCTCCTATAAATACCCCTGCATAGCAACAGAGGAAGGGCAGATCTCATACACTCCAGCATAGTACATAGCCAAATCTAGGGTTTCTTAGGCTAGTTGTAGTTTAGGTTTTTATTTTTCCTTTTTGTAATTTTTATTTTTTTTATGTAACTGAGAGTGGAGGATGCTTTCATGGAGGAAGGAGTTCATGCTTGTACTGAGGTGACATCGGTGTAAGTCAAACTTTTCTTCCATTGTTAATAAAATCTACTCAATGTTTGTTTTTGTTTTTTTTTTTTTTTTTTATTGTTTCTCTATTCTTGTTTTATTTTATTCTCTCTGATGTCTTGCAAACCATGAGAACTGATCGCTTCGAGACTGCTTAGCCGAACAAGTGCCCTTGATGGCCTATGGTGATGAACAGATCCTATATGCCATGCTTGAATGCCTTCAAAGACAAGGTAAGTCGTTGCAACAGTTCAAAGGTAAACAGGCTGAAGAGGTAGGTATGTGTTCTTTTTAGTTTTTAGTTTCCTTTCTTTTATTTTTAGTGTAAACCACATCTTTCCAATTTCTTTCACATTTTTCATTGTAAATACCATTATAAATAACAAAATAAATAAAAAAGAGATAACTTATTAAACAAGCTTCCATCGCTAGTCCCTCCTTGAGGATCACGACCCGCATAGCCATTGCTACAGCGGATAGAATTGAGACCTTGCACTTCTCTATTTCTAAATCTAAAATTCTATATTTTGTGTGCAGGAAAAACTCAATCATTTTGCACGAGGACAAGAAAAAGATCGGTATGGGGGTGTGATTGGTCGCTAATGTTGCACATTTATTATCATATTCCCATACTTATTAAAGAGAAATGAGCCCAAAAGCCCACCAAATTCTGAATTAAATCAGAATTAATTCGAACTCAGTGAATCAGGGCAAAATCAGAGAGGTTGAAAACCGGTTGAGAAGAATCCTCCCAGAATCGATCGGTTGAAGCAAAGATCAAAGGTCATTTCGTCAAAATCCCGGACTTAAACGAGAAATCCAACTGAAGATAAAACCAGAACGCGAAGCCGGGGAGCTCCACCAGCAGGTTGTGGCCACCTGGCCACAGCAAGGCCACAGAAACGTGGGAAAAATCGTGTTTCCGCGGCTCTGTTATGGAGTTAGGGGGAGCGTTTAATCCCCCTATCTTTATCCTCTCTTGTAGGTTTTGTTTTTGCCTATAAAAGGGCAGGATTTGCACTGAAAATGGGACGACCATGCAGAGATAGGATTTAGTCCAGTTTTCATTCTTTGTAGTATAGGTTTTTGTTTTCCTTTTATGTAATTTTAATTTGTATGTAAGCTTAGGTTAGATTGAGATTCATGTAAGTAAGAAAGAGAGGCTTATGTTGAGAGTGACACCGATGTACCCTCCTCCTTTCTTCCATCGTTTCAAGCAATAAAAGATAATATTTTTTTATATTCTTCTTTACTTTTATTTTCTTATTCTTCTTTCTACTTTACCTCTTTTGGTTTTGATGAGAATGCAAGTGAATCCAGAAGCATAAGTATAACAATGTTTTCGTGAGTGCCAACGATTATTCATGATGACGTTCTCCTCCTCAAGATCTGTATCACTTCATTCTTATTCGTCTTGATGATATAATGCGAATGGGGACTGAGCTCTATCCTATGGCTTATGCGTTGAAAGCCTCCGAAGTAAGGTAGAACATGCAAGGGTTCCAGGTAAGTCATCAACCAAATGAGGTGAGTACTTCTTTAATCTTCTTTCTTTTCTTTCTTAGTTTAGATCACCAACTCGACATCTTCCAAATCTCTTTCCACTCTTTCATTTTCTTTGTACATAGTCATTTTTGATTTTCTTCACCTTCTCATCTATCGCTTTCTTTTTAACTTTAACCTAACTCTCTTTTTCATTTTCATTTCTTAAAACAAAGAAGAACCTTCGTTTTTCTTCACAAAGATTTCAATATAAACCTTGAATGCTTCTATCGCTAACCCTCCTTGTGGATCACGACGCGCATAGCCACTTGCTATTGCGGTAGAATTGAGCACTTGCACATCTCTTTTTTGAAGTTCTAGAATTTTTTATTTTGTGTGTAGGTTCAAGCTCAATCAGCGGACATCAAGGGAATTAGTCCTTCTGAGGTAAAGCACCATATCCATCTTGAAGAAGATGCCAAAACTTCGAGAGAACCACAGAGACATTTAAACCCTGTTTTGAAAGAGGTCGTAAGAGCGGAGGTCATGAAATTGTTAGATGTGGGTATCATTTATCTGATCTCCGATAGTCAGAGGGTTAGGCCGGTGCGAGTTGTGCCTAAAAGTTCGAAGTCACAGTTGTTACTACTGAGAATAATGAGTTGGTTCAAACTCATGTTCAAACTGGTTGGAGAGTGTGCATAGACTATAGGAAACTCAATTACATGACTATGAAAGATCATTTTCTTCTTCCTTTCATCGATCAAATGTAAGAACGTCTTACCGGTCATGCTTACTATTCCTTCCTCAATGGTTATTCAGGATATAACCAAATCCTTTGCCCATGAGGACAAAGAGGAAAAAAATATTCACATGTTCGTTTGGAACATTTGCCTACCATCATATGCCCTTTGGGTTATGTAATGCACCAGTGATTGAGCCAGACATGCACACAGAAAAATACACAATTTAAGAACAGTGTTGGGTCCTCAATGCTACCGTGTAGCTTAGGACTAACGAATCATGATCCATAGGGAGGAACTACGATGGAAGCAATTAAGTAAGTTTCTTCTCTTAGTTTACAAAATAAGTTAATAATTCTTTTCTCAGTTTTGGAAAATGAAAAGAAAATTTAGACTATATTAGATTAGAAAAAGGTAAAAAGAATGAAAAAGATGGTGGATTGATGTTATCTCAAAAAGAAAGTGAAAAGGATAAAGAAAAGTGTTGGTTCTAAAATTAGAAATGAAAAGAATTAAAAGAAGAGTACTTACCTCTCCCGTTGAATCATAATAAAGACTTACCTCAGCGTGAAGTAAAGTAAAGCAAATAGAAAGAGTAACTTGAATGCGGTGCTTGGCTAGATCAAGTATGATGAAGAAAAGTAAAAAAAACTCCACTGATGTCACTTTAATATAATTCTCTCTTTAGAAGGGTTACATCAGTGTCACTCTAATTAAAATTTTTCTTCTTCTTCTCTCGTGTAACTCTCTCTAACTTAAAATAAAATAAAAATTATATTGAAAAAAGAGAATAAAAACCTGAACTAATTAAACTAAAGCTCTTTGTTGGAGTTCGTTCTTCTGCCTCTGAGTATACAGGTATTTATAGGAGAAATAAGACAGGGGTAAAAGTACGGAGATTGACGAGCAAACACTCCCCTGATTCAAAAAGCTAGCCACAAAAACTCGGCTTTTGCCACATTTTCGTGGCAAGATCCTAGTCGTAGAGTCACGATCTGGAAGAGTGTAGTTCACTGATTCTCTTCTATTCTTTTATTCTCTTAAAATTTCAGATTCTGCTCTGGATTTTACAATATATCCTTTTATCCTCAGCAAAACTGATAGGATCTTCTTG
This sequence comes from Agave tequilana, assembly GCA_038442645.1. NCBI lineage: Eukaryota > Viridiplantae > Streptophyta > Magnoliopsida > Asparagales > Asparagaceae > Agave > Agave tequilana. The sequence continues at coordinate 799,575 of JAVJIF010000524.1, read as the reverse complement.
TAATCCATTTTTCTTTGAATTTTGATGATATTATCTCATCTGATATATCCGATCTTCAGAGAAGATTATTTATAGAATCTCTGAATTTGAATCGATCCTCGTTGATTTGACCTTTTGAATTTAATTGGATAGGAGTTGTATTTATCTTCTCTCTATCATATCCTGCATGAAATTAGACATTAAGACAAGTGAGTTGTAAGAATTATTATAGAATAAATGTTAGAATACAGTAACAATTATGCAATATATGTGTCCAAACACACCTCCACACCTATCTTTTCCTCATCATCAAGCAAAACAATGAGAAAATAAAAATTAAACTGACCTAACCTAACTCACTTTCATAAGAATCACGGTTGCACTTAGTACGTGCAGCAAGCTGTTAAACCTTTAGGTTACCCATAGAGGACGTGTTTTGTCTCATGAGGGTTTTCAGTGGATTGCACCCACAAAATCTATAAAGGAAAAGAAATAAATTGTTAGTATTTTTTAAAACACATTTGAAGGGAAATTTTTTTTAAAGTATTAATGTAAAAATTCAAGTAATCTATAAGTCATAGGATTATCAAAACTTAGTAATTCCTAAACTTAGTCTTTATTCATAAACTTGATTTCAATCAAGGCAAAGATTAAAATTATATTTCTCATCTAATCTATTATTTTATCGTAAGTCATTGCACCTTGTGACTATGAAAATTTGACTCGAGATTCTTCAACTCTAACTCTTATGCCTTAATTTTTTTTATACATTTATAGCGGTAATATCCTTTAACTCTATTAGGCTTTCTAATTCACCCATGTAACGAGCCTTAGTCAGTGATTCTCAAACCGGACGATTTTAGGGCACCGGATGAGAAAACACCCTAAGAACTTAGGACTCGAGCAAACAAGGTCACAAAACTAAGGATTTTATTTATATGAATCACTTTTAGGCGTGAATACTTATGCTTTATGAGGTACAAATACCCAGCTTATTCAGAGGTTTTTTATATAGTAAATATTTTTTTATATATATAAGACATAAGAATCTTTATTTTAGAACCCTAAGTGTGTAAGTGTATAAAGTATGCATATTTCATCAAGGTAAAAAAACAAGACTAAATTACTTTTTCAATCTTTTTTCCTAATCTCAAAATCAAATAAATAATTTTATTTTGATCAAGTATGAGAAAACCTAATTATGATCCTCTTATTCCTTAAAATTAACTTAATTTCTTATAAAAATAAGTCAAAGTCAAAAAGTTTTAAAAAAGGATTATATATATATATATATATATATATATATATATATATATATATATATATATATATATTATATATATATATATATATATATATATATATATATATTAGTAAAACCTAAGTTAGTATTGTGTGTGTGTATATATTAGTAAAACCTAAGTTAGCATGTTAGTAAACCCACGCCCACACCTCACTCATGCATTGTCCTCAATGTATTAATGAAATGTAATAATACATGAAAAAGGTGAAACAAAAGGAAAATTGTCACCTCAAGGTGGTGGTTCCGGTGATGGTCTCATTGGGCCAAGCATTTCTGCGCAATCTAGATACTGTGGATTTTTATGAAACTCACCTTTCATGACCTCTTTCTTATTAATATTTTTATACTCCCCAATATGAATAGGATCATGCAAGATCCTAACATGAAATTTTTTCCAGTTATATGACCAATCTTGAGATATCATCACAGAGTCATATTGATCTAAATCCTTGTCTAAAAATGGAATGTGATTTTATGAAATAGATGAATTGGGCTCAACAATGAAAGGAAAAGGAACCGATATTGACTCGGGAATAAAACTCAAATCAAGTTTAGGTTAGAAAGTCAGAGTTGGCTTATGAGTTTAGTCCAAATAATATAATTGACGGCCACATTCATTTTCCAACAAAAGAATGTGATTATCCAAAATAGGTGATTGGGTAGAAGTATCAGGAATAGTCAATGATTGGGTAGGGAGGGTTTCCTTATTCCTATGCATGTTTTCCAATCGACTAAGTCTTGCTTCTATCACATCAATGGACTATGTAAAGGAATCTTTGCTTTGAATAATGGATACCATACTCTCTTTGAAGTCAATAGGTTCTTCTTGTTGTGGTGGAACTTGAAAATTAGAGTAGAGATCTTGGATTTGAGAATTTTTTGGGAGAATTGAGTTCAATTGAATTTGCACTTTTCATGTGGGCTCAAGGAAGGCTTCGAAACTATTTTATAAAGAAGATTTTTCTTATGTAGTTTGATCTTGGTATGGAGTATATGAAGCTGTTTGTTGGTAAGATTGTTGATAGTAAGACTCGGGGGAGTTGTACCCCCCACTGACTCATGAAGAGTCGTGATGATTATCCCAGGCTTGTTCGTAATACTGAGATTGGGGCATATATTGATTTGGATAAGACCAATCCGGCATATTTGGTTGGTTAAAGTTATGAAATACTGAGTTAGTAATCTCCAAATTGAAAGAGCTTGGAGTGAAATATGGATTTGAGTTATAATCAAAATAATTGTAATTATAACCAATTTTCATAAGAACAAACAAAAACAAACAAATAAACAAATAAGAAAATAAAGAAAAATATAGCCTATGTTAGGGTTGACCTTAGACCTAGACGACTCCTAACTGGTTGACTAGCTAGCAGATATATATTGCACCAATCTGATCACAAGTTAATCGGCCAGGTAGAGGTACGACCAGTGGGAGGTATCCGCACTTACGCAACGAGCTTAATTATGTCAAACCACTATTCTTCGAGATTTTGCCTCTCAATCCCTAACCTTCGACACAGATTTGACAAGAGTCAAACTCTAGCAACTACCCCCTTAGGTCAATCTCCTATTGACTCTAAGATGTCCTCAGGGCCAACATCTACTCAATTTTAATTAGGCTGAGTTAGTGAGTGAGGAGATGATTTTCGTGCTAAGGAGGGGTAGTGACTTCCCCACCTTATGTTGCTTCCGGGTTATGCCCTTAGGTCATTTTCGTGCTCGTGTGCAAGTATATAGCAAAAATAATAGCCAAGAAATTTAACATATAAATGTGTTTCCTAAACTATATGCAATGCAGATGTACTTTTTTCTCCAGACTCTTCAACAGTAATATAAAAGGTAAACAAATCAAATATGTGCCCTAAATGCATGGTCTAGTCATTTTTAGTATTTAACAAAGCAACCATTTGTTGTTGGAGTTAGAATAGTGTACAAAGTATGTTAAGCGAGAAAACTAAGTTATGAAGAAGCTAAAGAACTAAATTGCAATCACCCTGCAAGAAGACAGAGTAAGTGGTCAACTCAATCTGCTGTGAAAAAGCGGCTTTTGCCGCGTTTGCATGGTAGATGAGGGAGCAGAGCCCAGAGCCATTTATATGTGTTCTGCATCTTTTGTTTCTTGAAATCCATATCTATACACAAAACGGAAATAAACCATTTAAGTAAATTAGAAAAAAAATAAAAACTTACCGTTCCTCCCCAGCAACGGCGCCAAAATTATGTTCGAGCAAAATTTAAAACAAAAAATACAGAGTTTAGGAACAACTGCTAGGTCCTTAATACTACCATGCTGCCTAGGGCTAACAGTTCGTGATCCACAGGGAGGGACTACGATTGAAGCAATTAAGTAAGTTTCTTCTTTTATTTTACAAAAACAAGTTCATAATTCTTTTCTCTGTTTTGGAAAATGAAACGAAAAGTTAGACTATATTCGGTTAGAAAAAAGTGAAAGAATGAAGAAGATGGTGGATTGATGTTATCTCAAAAAGAAAATAAAAAGGATAAAGAAAAGTGTTGGTTCTAAAATTAGAAATGAAAAGAAATAAAAGAAGAGTACTTAGATCTCCCGATGAATCATAATAAAGACTTACCTCAATGTGAGGTAAAGTAAAGCAAATAGAAATAGTAACTTGAACATTGGGCTTGGCTAGATCGAGTATGATGAAGAAAATTAGAAAACTCTATTGATGTCATTTCAATACAATTCTCTCTTGAAGAAGGATTATATCAGTGGCACTCTAATTACAATTCTTCTTCTTCTTCTCTCTCATGTAACTCTCTCTAACTTAAATAAAATAAAAATTATATTGAAAATAGAAAATAAAAATCTAAACTAAACTAAAGCTCTTTGTTGGAGTTCGTTCCTCTGCCTTCGAGTATGCAGGCATTTATAGGAGAGTATGGGGATAGAGGAGCAAACACTCCCAGTGATTCAAAAAGCCAGTCGCGTTTCTGCATCAAGATCCTAGTAGGGCCAGGATCTGGGATCATATAGTCCACTGATCATCTTCTATCCTTTTAGCCTCTTAGAAAAGCTACATTTCCACGTCAAGGTCCTGGTCATAGGGCCAGGATCTGGGATCGTATAGTCCACTGATTGTCTTCTATCCTTTTAGCCTCTCAGAATTTCATATTCTGCTCTGGATTTGACGATATATCCATTTATCCTTAGGGAAACCGATGGGTCTTCTTCTAATCTATTTTTCCTTAGAATTTTGATGATATTATCTCATCTGATATACCAGGTCTTTAGATAAGATTATTTTTAGAACCTCTGGATTTGAATCGATCCCCATTAATTTGAATTTTTAGATTCAATTGGATAGAATTTGTACTTATCTTCTCTCTATCATATCCTGCATGAATTTAGACATTAAGACAAGTGAGTTGTAAGAATTATTACAGAATAAATGTAGGAATGTAATAACAATTATGCAATATATATGTCCAAATAACTAGGTACTTTTCGGCGGTGTATGTTGAACATCTTTTCGGACATGGTCGAGCGATTTCTAGAGGTTTTCATGGATGACTTTTCTGTCTTTGGGTCTACTTCTGATGAGGGTTTATATCATCTATTATTGGAATTAATAAGATACAAGGAGAAGAACCTAGTTTTTAATTGGGAAAAATATCATTTCATGGTAAAATCTGGGTTTCTCTTGGGAAACATTGTCTCTGAAAAAAGCATAGAGGTTAACAAAGGTAAGATAGATCTAATCTCGAAATTTCCACCAAAAACTGTTCAGGTGGTGCGATCCTTCTTAGGCAACGCTGGGTTCTACCGCCCTTTATCAAAAATTTTTCTAAATTTCTATTTCTCTTTGTGATCTTCTAGCAAACGATGTTCCCTTTGAGTTCAACCCTTCCTGTTTGGCAGCCTTTGAAAGGCTTAAGACTGAGTTAACCTCGGCACCTATCATCCGACCACCTGACTGGAATCTTCCATTCGAGGTGATGTGTGGCGCTTCTGACTATACAATAGGAGTTATCCTTGGCCAGCGAGTAGATAGACTTTCTCATGTCGTTTGTTATGCCAGCAAGACTCTTAACGATACCTAACTGAATTACTCTACCACTGAAAAAGAGTTGTTAACAGCCGTGTTCGCGCTTGACAAATTTTTTCCCTACCTCATAGGTTCAAAGGTCCTAGTTTTCACCAATCATGTAACTTTGAAATATCTTCTCACAAAAAAAGATGCTAAAACCTATCTAACCCGTTGGATCTTGCTCCTACAAGGATTTAACCTAGAAATTCATAACAAAAAGTGGGCTAAAAATGTTATCACAGACCACTTATCTAGATTAGTGGTTGAATCTTCATCTGACTCATTACCTATTCTCGAGATATGATGAGTAGTAATGTTTGTCTCTAATTCGATTGTTCCGTGGTATGCTGACATTGTGAACTACCTTGTTACGGAACAAATGACCGATTCATGGACCAAGTACGAACGATTGCATTTCTTAGATAGGGTCAAATGGTTCTTCTGGGATGAACCATACTTGTTCAAATACTGTCTTGATCAAATCATTTGACGCTGCGTTCCTGACTCAGAATTTAGAAATATCTTTTCATTTTGTCATGACCAAGCCTGTGGTGGCATTTTAGTGAAAAGAAAATTACTACAAAAATTTTGCAGTGTAGATTTTATTGGCCCACATTATTTCGCGATGCTCATGTCTATTGTTAATCATGTGATCATTGTCAATGATTAGGGAATGTTGCATGATGGAATGAAATATTGTTAAACCTAATCTTAGTTGTCGAATTTTTAATGTTTGGGACATTGACTTCATCGGTCCCTTCCCTATAGCTCATGGATGCCAGTATATCCTCATGGTAGTTGACTACATCTCTAAATGGATAGAGGTTGTAGCATGCAAATTCAATGACCACAAGATTGTGACAAACTTCTTGAAAGAGAATGTATTCTTGCGTTTTGGCTTTCCTCATGCAATAATTAGAGATACATTTATGCAATCGTACATTTGAAGTCTTAATGAGAAAATACTACATCAATCATAAGGTAGCCACCATTTAGCACCCACAGACTAGTGGTAAAGTGAAAGTTTCCAATCGAGCTATCAAGACCATTCTAGAGAAAATTGTGAACACCACTAGAAAAGATTGTTCTCTTCGATTGACTGATGCCTTGTGAGTATATAGAACTGGATTCAAGACTCCTATTGGAATGTCTTCATATACGTTAGTTTATGGCAAGGCTTTCCATCTTCCTGTTGAGCTAGAACACAAGGCATACTGGGTGATCAAAAAACTAAAATTTGACCTTGACAAGGCAGGTGAGTTTAGAAAACTTCAACTTGATGAGCTTGAAGAGATAAGGAATGATGCATACGATAGTTCAAAATGATACAAGGACCGCATAAAAATTATGCATGATAGGGTCATAATTCAAAAAGATTTCTAGCCAGAACAGAAAGTCCTGCCTTACAATTCTCAATTACATCTTTTTTCGAGAAAATTGAAATCCCATTGGGTTGGTCCCTACATTGTTTATAAGGTGCACCCACATGGTGCAGTAGAGGTCTACAATACTATGGATGTTATCACTTTTCAAGTGAATGGCCATCGTTTAAGCCAACCGTGAGTATTTGAGCCCAGAAGTGGAGGAAATTCTTCTGGAAGATCCTGTTTACCAGGATTGATCTCAATACATGCTTGGGATCCATTTTTGTATTATAACTTTTTGTGTTTTCTCTTAACTAGGCAATGATGGATGACATCCACTCGTCCTCATCAGGTAGTACCTTCTTTCACATTCTTACAATTGTATCATGTTGTGCATTCATTCATACATTGAGGACAATACATGAGATAAGTGTGGGGGAGGGTTCTAACATAGGTTTTCTTTTATACATCAAAAAGAAAACTTTTTGAAAAGAAAAAATAATACTTTGACTTATTTTTGTAAGAAATTAAGTTAATTTTATGGAATAGGAGAATCCTAATTAGGATTTTTTATACCTTGGTGAAATAAAAATATTTGTTTGCTTTCTAGGTTTAGGAAGAAAAATTGACAAAATAATTTAGTCTTGATTTTTACCTTGATGAAATATGCACACTTTATATACTTACACACTTAGGGTTCAAAACGAAGATTCTTATGCCTTACATAAAAAAGAAAACTCTGATTAAGCTGGGTATTTGTGCCAGATAAAGCATAAATATTCACACCTAAAAGAGGCCTATAAATAACAATCCTTAAGTTTTGTGGCATTGTTTGCTCGAGTCCTAAGTCCTTGGGGTGTTTTCTCACTCGGTTCCCTAAAACCGTCCAGTTTGGGAGTCACCGACTAAGACTCATTACATGGGTAAATTAGAAACCCTAAGAGAGCTAAGAAATATTACAATTAATATATACATAAATAAGGTATAAGAGTTAGAATTAAAGAACCCTTAGTCAAAATATTCACGGTCACAAGATACATATGACTTAAGATAAAATAATAGACTAGATGAGAAATAATTTTATTCCTAACCTTGATTGATATCAAATCTTTGAATAGAGACTAAGTCTAGAGATGAATAGTTCCGTGCTCTTATAACTTATAAATTGCTTAATTCTTGTAAAAATACTTCAAACATTTTCTCTTCTCTTCAAAATGCATTTTTGAAAATAATAATATTTTATTTTTTCTTCATGAATTTTGTAGGTGTAATCTACTGAAAACCCTCATGAGACAAAACTCGTCCTCGAGGAGTAATCTAGAGGTTTAACAGCTTGTTGCATGTGCTAAGTGCAACCATAATTCCTACGAAAATGAGTTAAGTTAGGTCAGTTTAGTTTTTCTTTTCTCTTTGTTTTGCTTGAAAAGCAAAAGATAGGCATGAGGGTGTGTTTAACACATATATTGCATAATTGTTACTGCATTCCTATATTTATTCTGTAATAATTTCTATAACCCACTTGTCTTAATGTCTAAATTAATGCAGTATATTGTAGAGAGAAGATAAGCACAAATACTAGCCACTAAATTAGATTCTTGAGAGGATTTAAATCATCAACTGAAGATAAAGCAAATCAACAAAAATCAATTTAAATCTAGGGCTATTTCATCTAAAGACTGGATCTACCAAATAAGATATTACCATCAAAATTCAAGGAAAAAACGGAATTTTTGAAGAACCAATTGGTTTCGCTGAGGGTAAAAAGGTGATTGTCAAATCCAAAGTAAATATCCATAATCTAAGAGGATAAAAGAATAGAAGACGATCAGTGGAGTACATCCTCCTAGATCCTGGCCCTACAGTTAGGATTTTGCCGCGAAAATGCGACAAAAATCACGTTTTCACAGCCATAAGTTTGAATCAGGGGTAGCATTTGCTCCCCTTGTCTCCTTACGCTATCCATTATCCCGTTTTCCTATGAATACTTGTATCTAAAATGAGAAATGTACAGCGAAAGGGTGAAAAACAATTGAGAGGAGAGATGAGTGTCGTAATACGAGTTTTGGATCGAGAGTTTTGTAATAACGATTCTTTAATGAAAATCAGTCTTCTTCAATATAGATCTTGCAGCGTTTTAGTCTAAGCTTTATTTATTTCTCTTTTAGATTTTGTGATGCAATTCTCTCCTTTTAATTTCATATTTTACTTTATGAATTCATCAATCTCATGCATTCCTTCTTCTTTTCTTTTGTTAGTTCTTTTATTTCAGCATCGTTCGGAGGAGGGAGTCATTGAGGCGACGACAAGGAACAAAGCCACCGGGTTTCATCTTTCTCTTCCCTTTATCTCAATCTCTTAGTTTCATTATTCATCACTTTAATTGCTTAGCTTTAGCAACAGGTTAGTAATTCTTTTTCTTTTACTTTATATTCTTTTAATGCTTATAGAAATTTAGTTTTTAAAACAATTATTCCAACCTTTCTTCAAAGGACTTCTCAAACTAGATTAAAAGTTAGATTTAGATTTTTAAAAATTAGACTTTTAAAAACAAGTCTCTATGGATTCGACCCTATTCTTGCCACTATATAATTCAAGTAAGATTAGGTTTCTAAATTTGTGAGTGATTCAACAACGATGGAGTTTTTCATGGCTTTCAAATTGTGAACAGAGAATTTGAAGAAGGTACTGCAGAAGTTCAACGTTAATGTTAATACAGAGTCTTTAAGTACATCATTAGCTCCTCATTTCAAGTTAAAGGCTATTGTGTTTCCTACTTTTTTGAAGAGCGTGAGTATATGACTCATGTATCCTATGCTAGCGCAGTTGGTAATTTAATAAATGCAACAGTGTTATGCAAGACTCGATTTGTCACAAGCTGTCTTAATAGTTAGCAGATATACACACGATCCTGGCAGGGGTCATTTGGATGCAGTAAAGTGAATTCTGTGGTATGTCAAAGGTATCATTGACGTTGGTTTGGTATTTAAGAAGAATTCTACAGGTAAGTAGGAGTGTGACATATATATTGATTCCAACTATACTAGAGATCTCGACAAACACTGGCCTACAATAGGATATGTGTTTATATTGTCGCAAGTACCAGTTAGCTTGCGCTTTATTTTACAATCTACTATCATATAGTCTACTATGGAGGTTGAGTATATGGCCATGACAGAGGGTATAAAGGAGGCAATTTGGCTTCAAGGGTTGCTTGATGACTTGAGAATTGATCAGTATCTATTGAAGATCAACTGTGATAGCATGAGTGTTATCTATTTGGTAAAGAACCATGTGTATCATGCAAAGATGAAGCACATTGATGTCAGGTTTCACTTTGTTCGGGAGATTCTTGATGAAAATGACATCGAGTTACAGAAAATCACACGAAAGAAAATCCCGCTGATATGCTTACCAAGATTGTTCCAGGAGTAAAGTTTGCACATTGCAAGGAGTTACTCCAAATTCTTTTAGTTGCTTTAGTTCAATAGATTTTGTTCAGATGAACTACGGATGGCTTAATCCCTTGGGCAGAGTACGTAGGCGGACATTGCACAACCCTGATGGAGTCAATATGGTACTATGTTGTGTTCGGCTCAGATTTGAGAAATCTTCACCGAGGTAGAGAATTATTGGTAGAGAATTTAAAATCTTGATGGTACAATTTTTTAACTCATTGGAGATGAGAATACAGAGAGATCGGAGTTCAAAGGCAAGAAGCTTTGTTCCAGCTAAAGACAAAGAACCGGTTGACCGGTCATTCACAAAACGCGCACAAGGAGTTGCGGTCGATCGATCGTAAAGAAGAAGGCAACACTCGACCGGGCGATCGACTAACTAAGACTGTCAGGAAGTACTGGAAATCTTAGTCGACCGACAGGTCGACCGTAGAAAGACTCAGTCAGTAGACCGGTCGATCGGAAGACGTGGCTGATAGTTTTCTAAGTTCATTCAAAGTTCATTTTTGATTCAAATTTGGATCTCTTAGTTTTCTTAAACCCAAGAACCCTCTGCCTATATAAAGAGGGGTATTGTCTTGTGCTATGTATCCTATAATTTGATTATTTGAATAAGATCTCTCCCCCTTTTGCCCCGAGGACGTAGGCAAATAGCTGAACCTCGTTAAATTGTGTGTTTTAGCTTTCTTCCTTTGTTTTCTTTGTTCTTATATTTGGTGACTACTTTCTAGTGACTCTCTCCTCTATGAGGGGATTCTCCAATTTACAAGGAAATAAACACAATATTTACGAAGAAAAGTTAAGTCCAAAACTTAATTTTAAGGAAAACCTTAAGGCAACTGGCATAAGGAATTCCCTAAAACCGTCAATTGAGCTTGAGGACCATGCGAGGATCGAGCTCGACGATGACGACGGACTTGGTGGCTTCTATAAGCTTCTTGGTCAGGTTACCAGTACCAAGACCAATCTCGAGAATGACATCGATGGGCTTGATCACAAATTTGTCTCGACCAGCATCGGATTCTTCAGCATGTGTTGCCCTTTTGATTTCTCGAAGGGGATTCCACCTTGAAAGTGGTTGTGTTGCTTCTGCTGACAAGGCCTCGTCTTCCTTATCTTGCCGCCCGCCATGGCCACTGCGGCTCAGGGGCGGTTCAATTTCTTTGGAGGAATTAGGCGAAAGTTTCAAATGAGACTCTTTTAAAATGCATTTTAAAATAATTAATATTAAATAATATTTTATTCAATCAATATTTTATTGAAAAACAATTCTTCTTGAATAAAATTAAGATGTGAGCTGGTTACAAGTAGAAACAAAGTCCTGACACCTCTCCCGCTTGTCAATATGCTACTGGACTCAGTGTCAGCTATCTTGAACATCCAAGATAAAAGAAAAATGTTACACCCCATTGAACAGGAATAAACTGCCCCCCTAATCAAATTGCAGACGTTAAAAACTGACAAATTGGCAGCAATGAAACCTTTACAGAAGGTAATGAATAAAGTATGAATGGCCAAAGTTGAGTTCACTGAAACACATTCATTTATAAGGTCGAGCTCACTGAATTGCAACCTATGGTAGACTTTATATATGAGAAATATTTATATCAAAATAACAGTAGAAGGAAGAAAGTTTTGGCTTTGGTTTTGGCCCACAATCAAATTGAATTTCCTGTGTATTTATAAAGTAATAATGATGATGATGATTCTCCTATTAGGGATGGTGGAAGGTAACCCCTTGTGTTTTGGATATGGGAGTTGGTATGCCTAGAAGCGTGCACGAAGAGTATCTTTCTTTAATAATGCCATATCAAATCCTAATCCGATCCATGATCTATTTCAAAGAAAAGGATATATTTAAAGTCAAGGATAGATTCGTTGTTAAGGTTGCAATTTGATTTGGATTATAGCAAACACAAGAGCACAAAAGTTTATGTCTAAAACATATGAGCCAACAATACGTATAACAATGTAAACAACCGATACAATACAGAGAGAAACTTCACTTCATAATCATTGAAGGGGGAGGGGAAAAAAAACAATGAAAACTTCATAAATTGTATTCAAACTGTTTCATAATTGTACACATTTTAAAGAATCTATGATTCTCCTGCTCATTTAAGTACTATGCACCGGTAAAAGCAAAACGATACAGAGAAGATTAGCATGCGCAAGCACGAGGGGGCAATAGATGAGTCAACTACAGATTTCCTCGCTCAGCTACAGTCTCTGCGCTTCCAGAAACCTCTGCCTCAGGTAAAGACCATACTGACATAAAGGAAGAATATCAAATTTAGGGCACTGAGGACAGTGAGAAATCCATAGAAATGGTCCAAATGTGAGGCATCGAGATTGTCCAGTACACATCCTTTCCCATCTCTCTTTGTGATATAGGACACAACTGACAGTAGAAAGCTGCTGAGAAAATTTCCATCTCCAGTAGCAGTCAAAGAAAGTAAGGTCCCCAAGCTCTTCATGCTCTCTGGTGCTTGGTTGAAGATAAACCCCACTCCTACCACCAACAAAGCATCAGCTACCCGATGAGTACAGATTGAGGCAGTGATATGAAGATTGTCACTGGGACTAGTTCTCCAGTTTGTACTAGTCCATGGTCGCTAGCAACAGTTAGTCATTGTTCTTTCAACCAGAGACGCTGTTAGTATTGTGACAGTGTGCATAACTAGCCCAACTCCTATCCTTTGAAGCAGTGTAGTTATTCCTCTTAGATTTTTTGTCCAATTCCTTGCTATCTTTACAAACAAACAGTCGTAAAGAAGAATTGAATGTTAAATCTAATAGTTATCCAAATAAGATCTCATATATGAAATACCCTCTTTATCAAGATAAAAGGGAATGAGGGTTTTAGGCATACATGATTCCATCACGAAAGGGATGCTGAAGGTTGCACGATATCGAGGGCGCCGGAGTTGAGGGAGAGGATTCTTCTCTCCAGCCATCAAGTTCTGATCCTTAGAGGAAATGAGAGGCCTCCAAGAGAGAGATTAGGTCATTGTGGTGGAGAGAGAATCCTACCCATGATATATATAGCATCAAGAAATCCTATTTCAACTCATCATAGATCTAAACCCTTGATTGATAACACGAGTTTCACACGTGTAGATGAGTCTCACATTTTAATTTAAATACACTCATGGTTAAATGCAATTGAAAACGTGTCTAGACCCAAACCATTTAGGCTTGATCAATTTTTTATTGGGTCAAACAACATAGGTTAAAGTGGGCGGATGTAAATATCCAATTGACTTGATTAGGCCCAAATTAAATTAGACTTTAAAACATAATAAGTCTAACAATCTTCCACTTGGGCCAAGCAAGTCATACTGAATAGATATTATGCATAACTTTATGACGTCAAAACTTTAAGTACCAACAAATCACGTTTTAAAATAATCTGGTCCATTAAGTGTCCTGCCATCAAACATGGTGATCATTACCTTCTGTATAATCGAGGTAAGACCTTCTACATCACAAGTTTCAAAACTCTTAACGACATAGATCAAATGTGGACGTGTGGCATGAAAATGTCCTCTGATAAAATAAGGTACAATTCCAACTGGTTTTCACTTTATGACTCCAACGAGTCTTACTTTATGACTCCAACAAGTCTAAATGTTAACAAACTCAAATACGCAAATTAAATTCAAAAGAAATTTAAAGAAAGCCGTTATCACTTTATTATTAGAATCAACAAATATACATAAAGTGCACTTAGAAATAATGTCTGTTACATGAAATTATCCACTCCCACTAAATCAAGATATCATCATGACTAGTCATCCTCATTTGAGCAATATGCTCTAAGAAGACTTTAGGTGGAAGTCCTTTAGTGAGTGGATTTGTAATGTTAAGGATAGTATTAAAACTATCAATATAATTCCAAACTTTATTATTGACGACAAGAAACTTGAAATCGATATGCTTCGACTTTGCTGAACTCTTGTCACTATTATAGTAGAGTTCTATAGATCTTATTGCCACAGTGTAATTGTAATGGCCTCTTGACTAAATCCACCATCTTCCTACAATCAGGAAAATATAACCTGAAGTGGACATCCTATTGTCGATACATCCAGCATAATCTGAATCCGTGTATCCGATCAGCTGCAACTGATCAGATTTCATGTAGTCTTCTGTAGATATCGCATTACCTTCTTGGCAGTCTTCCAGTGATCAAACCCAGAATTGATCAAGTATCTGCCAGTTTCTTAATGGTATATACTATGTCTGGACGGTTACAAACTTGAGCATGCATCATACTTTCAATCGCTGATGCATATGGAATGTCTCTCATTTTCTCTTTCTGTAGGTTGTTCTTGGGACATTGAAGTAGACTCAATTTATCTCCTCTAGAACAATTCTTCATGCCATATCTATCTAGCACCTTATCGATGTCATTTTGTGATAAACCTAATTTCCACGTGTCCTGTCACGTTGAATCTGAATGCCTATCATAAAAGAAGCGTCTCCAAGATCTTTCATCTCAAATTCTTTGAGAGAAAACTCTTGGTCTCAAGTAGAAAATCTATATCATTACTTGATAATAGAATGTCATTCACATATAGCACAAGAAATATAAATCTACTCCCTTTTGATTTTGTGGTAAATACATTGATCAACTATATTTTCCTTAAAATCAAAACCGAATATTACTTGATCAAATTTCAAATACCATTGACGGGATGCTTACTTTAAATCATAAATGGATTTCTTTAATATGCAAACTAAATGTTGTAAATCTTTAACTTCAAAACTATCTGGTTGCACCATATAAATTTCTTCCTCAATATCACCATTAAGAAATGTTGTCTTAACATCCATTTGATGTAACTCTAGGTCAAAGTGAGCCACCAGTACCATGATAATTTTAAAAGAATCCTTCATGAAAACCGGGGAGAAAGTCTCCTTATAGTCAATGCCCTCTCTTTGAGTGAACCCTTTTGTAACAAGACGTGTCTTATACCTTTTGACAATGCCTTTCGAATCCCGCTTAGTTTTAAACACACATTTACAACCAATCGGTTTCTTACCTTTAGACAACTCTGCTAAATCTCAAACATCACTGTCCTTCATGAATTTTAACTCATCATTCATGGCATTTGACCATTTAGTGGAGTGATTATTGAGTTTGCCCTCATTCAAGGATGTGGGGTCATCCTCTAAGCCCATGTCAAACTCATGCTCTTGAAGATAAACTATATACTCATTTGCAATGGCTGATCTCCTCTCCCTAACTGATCTCCTAGGCACTTGTGGTTGAGGATTTTCAGGTTCTACCTCATTAGCAGGATCTACTTCTGGATGAACTATATATTGAAAATCACCTAGAGGGGGGGGGGTGAATAGGTGATGATGCTAATCAAAGGGCAATTTAAAAATTAAAGCTACAACAATCACCAAGCAAGAGTCACAAGATGAATGCAAGCAAGTATGACAATGAATATGATGAGCAAGTAATAAGTGCAAGCAAAGTAGAGTAAGGAATGCAAGAATGTAAACCAATCGCAAACACAAGGATATGTTATCGAGGTTCGAGCACCCAGCTCTACTCCCCGCCTTCCCCAGAAGGATTCTAGCTACTTCCACTATCACAAAGATCTCAATTACAATGGAGTACCCACTCCACAATCTCAGTACAAGTAATTTCCTTGGTAGTCAAAAGACCACAAACTCTCTCTTTCAAATATCTCTTCCCTTACAAAGGTCCTTAGAGAATATTGAGTAGGAATGAAGCTCTTTTGTGTGTAAGGAAAAGAAATTGAAATCAGAAAAAAACTTTTGAAAACCCTTCAGAAATTGAGAGAATTTTGCTCAAAACCAAGAACTTTGAAAGCCTTAAACTTTTGAATTTTTAGCAATAATTGTTGTTGTAACAATCTCTCCCCAAACACCCCTATTTATAGGAGAGGGCTAGGGTTTAGGGATAAAACATATTTACTGATGTTTAGGAGGTAATTAGATCAAAATATATCCTTAAACGAATTTTTAAACACAAAAGACAAAAATAAACAGCTCTTAAAAATCTGCCCGTTACTGTTCAAACGACTACATCTGTAATACCCCGTTCCCGGAATACGTACTTATTTGCGTATTCAGTTTTTCGATCGTATTTTTTGATTTACTTCTTATATCTGACCGATTTTAATTTTAAATATCATTTTCCAACGTATTATATTTTCTATGATTTTCTGGAATTTTCCGGAATTAAAAGGAAATTCTTCAAAACCGGTGTCGACCAGTGCCGCTGATCGATTCCCAAATTTTTATCTTACAAACTGTTTAGAATTTCTAGAAGATTCTTTAGACATTTCTTCTTAGAATTATGTTTATTACTTAAATACTTTTTCTGAAGATTTTACGAATTTATGGATATTCCACCGGAGTCGGTAGAAGACTGATTCCAGTATTTTTATTTCACAAACAGTTAGGAATTTCAAGATGGCCCTTTAGGCATTATTCCTTAGAATCATATTTTCTACCTACATTCTTTTTCTGAGGATTTTATGAATTTATGAAATTCCAACGGAGTCGGTATTTTACTGATTCGGGGTTTTTAGTTTTAAAACTATAAAGTATTTCTTAAAACGGATTTCACTATGTTTCTTAATATAATATTCTTGATTTTTTGATATTTATTTCGGGTCGTTCCGAGATACTTGATTTCGGGACGTATCCGGTATTTTCCCGAAAGATTTCCGCATCCATGACTTCAACCCGGGAATCCGTGGTTTTAATATTTTTATTTTCCGAGTTAGAGAAAATATCTTCTCTTTTCTCATTTCTTTTCCTTTTTCCTTTTCCTTATTTCCTTTAACTTCCTCCACAAGCCAAACCCAAAATATCTAAACTTCCACACCCTTCCATTAATCCTCCACCACATATTTTCTCCACCTCATCATCTCCATGGCAAGATTTGATTGGCTAGGGGAGACACCTCACCTCCCCTATTTTACACAAAAACCCCCTTTCTTCTCCAATATTACATCTCCTTAACGCTCACGGCCCTGTATCGGTCGACCGGCAGTCGACCGACAGGCGACCGTTAGTTGTGTCTCCGGTCGACCGGCAGTCGACCGACCAAACCTGGAGGTCACGGCCTTGTATCGTCGACCGGACGTCGACCGTTAGTTAGGTGACTGTCCCGTATCGGTCGACCGGCCATTTAACCCAGTCGACCGATAGTCTGGTTTGGGCCAAATTGTTGATTCTTATTCTTTCTGAAATTAGATCCTAACCTTGATACATGGGTGATGTATTATCCTTGCTAAATACTTCATAACTGGTATTTCATGACTTGTTCATTAACATTATCAACCGCTTGTCAATTCTTTAGACTTGTCAGTTTTATGTTTCCTTTTAACACATGTATATCACCTGACTTGCTATACCTCTGGCTAGACCATGACTCACTTGAATAATTATCAATCTCTTTGTATACGTGTTACCTGATATACATCACCACTTGTCATGCTATCGCTTTACATCCAGCATGATATATTTGACTTGTGATTATCTCTTTTACGGAATATTGACTTGTTATTCAGTTTCATAATCAGTGACCTGTTTTCCTACCTTACATGCAGTGACCTGACTATATAGTACTGGTGTACTCCTAAAATCCTGATCATGTTCATTTCTATTATTTCCCATAAAGTGATAATTAGCTAATAAATCTTAAAAATGACAACTTGTATGGGTATGGGAGGAAGTGATGGATGCCGGAATGATATCTTGCTTATAGTATGGGAATGACATATATTGGCGGTACTGTTATGATTACTGTTATGATTACTATTAGGGGGACTTCGAGCCTCCAAAGCCGGTCCCAGGTGGTGGGAACCGTTGGACCACTAAACTGGTCCCCGGTGCATGTGAATAAAGCCGGTCCCAGGTGGTGGGAACCGTTGGACCACTAAACTGGTCCCCGGTGCATGTGAATAAAGCCGGTCCCAGGTGGTGGGAACCGTTGGGCCAGAAGACTGGTCCCCGGTGCATGAGTACCATTATAAGAAGCTCTATCAGTTCTCCATCTGCTTCCGTTAACAACCCTCGGATAACTTATATATGGATGTATGTGTGTTGGGGTGCACACCTGGACACATACCGAGATATATGGGTCAGACGAGTAATAATAATAATAGACATCGCCTATTGATTTCTGTTGTGTTTCCTATTATAGTTTCCGTTATGTGTATCCTTTACTCGTGTTATGGACCCCTGATCATTATTGTTATGCATTCCTGTTTTGACTATGATACGATTTGCAACTCTGATTCTATACGCTTGGATTTATGTGGCATGAGACAAGGGTATATATATGAGGGTTTCCTTGTTTGGATTATTCTTCGATGTACTAATCTCATGTGACCGTGACTTAAGCGTATACAATCAGTCTTGCTTATATTCAGCTTTACTTGGGACTTCCTGATTTATGATTATGCTATACCTGTCCGTGTATATCACACTTGTGTTCTAACCCCCTATTCTTATCTCTTTGCCACTTGGCATGTAGCCTGTTCATTGTTGGGAGGTCCTGACTCCCTTGGATTTGTATGTTCAGGTTAGAAGCTGGATCGAAGTGGAGCTGTCCACTGTAGATCGAGTTTTCCTTGAGAACAGGCTGATTTTGTCCCAGCTTCTTCCGTGCTAGTCTCCTCTTTTGACTCACGGGATCTTCACCCTACTCGTGAGCATCTTGTATTTATCCTGTATATTTTACTTTTGGACTTTTATGATAAAAGACACATGTAATGTGTATATGTTTATCATACTGTGATGACTTTGTACATGTACTTTTGTGTTGGCATATGGAAGAATACCACGCTTTGTGTCGTACTCTGATTACTTATTGTACTTTTATGCTTAGCGTATATACGTGGGGGCTTCTTCTGACCTACGTATATACGTCGCAGTGACGTCCCGTATCCGTGAAATCGGGGCGTTACAACATCGGTCGACCGGGCCGGTCGACCGGTAGTACAAAAATTCCGACCGTTACAGGTTATCGGTCGACCGACCCGGTCGACTGATACAAACTGTGACTCAAAAATAAATATCGGTCGACTGCCTCGGTCGACCGACAGACATGCACACGATACGTGCATTCTGCCAGGACCTCGGTCGACTGGTCCGGTCGACCGGACCAGCCTGACACAGACTCGGTCGACTGTCGGTAGACTGCTGCGACCGGATCAGGTCAGAAAACGAAATAAAGACAGAATTTTGAGAAGAAAAATATTTTAACACAAAACTATTTTAAACAGGAATTCAGTATGTAACATAAAAAGAAATTTGTAGAAGAAAGATTTTGTACTAAAATATTTTTGTATATTTTATAGGAAATAAACTAAGAAATAGTATATGCGCAAAAACGTGTGTGATTGAGCTTCAAACCTAATCTCTATTCTTTAACAAGCTATAAAACTAAAAATACAAAACCTAAGGACCTCTGAGCAATCTTCACGTCTTTGAGCCATCCAATGCCTTGCTAGTGCCTTCTCTTCTATGATCCTTCCTTGATGAGCAAATTTCCTTCCTTGCTTTGTGGAACTTAGAAGTTCTTGTAATAGCTAAGCGAATGGGTCTCTAAACATGTACAAGACCTGAAACTCATCTTAGCAAACTTGTTAGTACCAAATAGCACTAATTTGGTTTGTCATCATCAAAACACAAAACAATTGGAGAGTGTAACCTCTTGGGCCAACAATCTCCCCCTTTTGATGATGACAAAACAAATAGGCTATTAACAAAAATATAGGGTAGGAGAAAACTCCCCCTCAAATTATGCTATACATAAAACACAAGAATATGCTCTAGATACCAATAATTGAAATGATGCACCAATTATTGAAACCAATTAAAACAAATATATAAAACATAATATAAAAACACAAAAATTGCTCTTGATACCAAAAATACCAAAAACAACTAAAACACAAGAAGTTATTTAAAAAACACAAAAAATTTATTTAAAACACAAAAATTCATAAAAACAAAACATATAAATTCATATGGAACCAAGACCAAATGAACTTATTTTTGTCCATGTAAACTTATTCTCCCCCTTTTTGTCATACATCAAAAAGGGTTATGAAAAACATGTTTATTCAATAATACAAACATTAAGTTCTCCACAAATAAACGAAAATCTAGCAAAATCAAGAGGTTTAGTGAAAATATCGGCTAGTTGTAAATCCGTGGAAACATAATCAATATCTATATCACCTTTCTCAAAATGATCTCTAAGAAAGTGATATCTAATCTCAATGTGTTTGGTCTTACTATGTTGATTTGCATTTTTGGTCATGTGTATAGTACTAGTATTATCACAAAATATTTTTATATGATCAAAGTGCAAATCAAAATCAAGGAGAGTATGTTTCATCCAAAGGACTTGTGCACAACAAGCCCCCGCGGCAACATACTCCGCCTCGGCGGTTGAGAGAGCTACGGAATTTTGTTTCCTAGAGGACCATGAAACAAGACAATTACCAAGAAATTGACATGTCCCACTAGTACTCTTTCTATCTACTCTACAACCCGCATAGTCAGCATCCGAATAACTAGTCATTGAAAAATCTATAGTTTTCGGATACCAAAGACCCATTCCAATAGTGCCCTTAAATAACGAATAATGCATTTTACCGCAATAAGATGAGACTCTTTAGGACACGATTGAAATCTAGCACAAAGACACACACTAAACATGATATCCGGCCTACTTGCCGTCAAATATAAAAGACTTCCTATCATGCTTCTATATAATTTAATATCAACATTTTTACCTTGTTCGTCCTTATCAAGCTTGGTTGTAGTTGCCATTGGAGTGTTGCAAGCCTTTGATCCTTCAAGCCCAAACTTCTTTACTAGCTCCTTTGCATACTTGGCTTGGTTAATGAAGGTTCCGTCTTGCAATTGCTTGATTTGGAGTCCAAGGAAGAAATTGAGCTCACCCATGGAAGACATTTCAAACTCTAGTTGCATTACCTTTTCAAAATCCTTGCACAAAAGCTCATTAGTAGATCCAAAAATTATATCATCAACATAAATTTGCACAATTAAAATATCATTATCAACATGCTTAGTAAAAAGAGTTGTGTCTACTTTGCCTTTAACAAAATCATTTGAAATGAGAAAACTAGAAAGCCTTTCATACCAAGCTCTTGGAGCTTGTTTCAATCCATACAAAGCTTTATCAAGTTTAAAATAAAATCGGGATGAACATGATCAACAAAACCGGGAGGTTGAGAAACATAAACTTCTTCATTAATAAAACCATTTAAAAATGCACTTTTTACATCCATTTGAAAAAGTTTAAAATTTTTAAAACATGCAAAACCTAGTGTCATCCGTATGGCTTCAAGCCGTGCTACGGGTGCAAAGGTCTCCTCAAAGTCAATTCCCTCAACTTGAGTGTAACCTTGGGCCACTAACCTAGCTTTGTTTCTAATGACATTTCCGGACTCATCCATCTTGTTTCTAAAGATCCACTTAGTACCAATTATTGGTCTATCGTGGGGCTTAGGAACAAGGTGCCAAACTTGGTTGCGCTCAAATTGATTGAGTTCCTCTTGCATGGCAAGCAACCAATATGGGTCCGTCTCGGCTTCGAGAATGCCTTTTGGGTTCAAAATGAGAAATGAAAGCAAAGTTACCACATAGGTCATGGAGTTTGGAGCGCGTTGTGACTCCTTTAGATGCATCACCCAAGATGAGCTCCTTAGGATGATTTGTAGCGTATCTCCAAGCTTTAGGAAGCGGTTGAGTGCTTTCCTCCTTATCCTCTTGAACTTCACCAATAGGATCTAGCTTTCTTCTTGAGCGGGTGAGTCCTTCAAGGATAGTCTCTCCATGTATTCACCTAATGGTTCAAACTCTACAACATTCTCAACAAACACATTAGATTCTTCAAACTTAACATGCATGGATTCTTCAATGGTTTGAGAAGATCTAATGAAAACTCTATATGCTTTGCTAGTAGAGGAATATCCAACAAAGATAGCCTCATAAGCCTTAGCATCAAATTTACCCAAATTATCCTTAGTATTCAAAACAAAACACTTGCATCCAAAAACTTTAAAATATGCAACATTAGGTTTTCTAGAATGATACATTTCAAAAGAAGTTTTTGAAGAATTTTTGCATAAATAAATACGATTCGATATATAGCATGCGGTGTTTACGGCCTCGGCCCATAAATATTGAGGGAGGTCATATTCACTTATCATTGTCCTAGCCATCTCTTGAAGTGTTCTATTTTTCCTTTCTACAACTCCATTTTGTTGTGGAGTTCTAGGACAAGACGTTTCATGCTTAATTCCATTTTCATCACAATAAGTCATGAAGAGTGGTTAATAAACTCACCACCTCTATCACTCCTTATTCTCAAAATCGGAAAACCCTTTTCTTTTTCAACTCTTTTTCGAAAAATCTTAAAATGAGAAAAAGTTTGATCTTTATTTTGCAAAAAGAAAACCCAAGTAAAACGGGAGAAATCATCAACCAAAACAAATGCAAATCTACTTCCATTTAAACTCTTAGTTTTAGTTGGTCCAAAAAGATCCATATGAATTAATTCTAAAGCCTAGTTGACATGATATCCTTGATTGGTTTAAAAGAAGACTTGGTTTGTTTCCCAAGTTGGCACGTACTACAAATGCGGTCTTTCTCAAAAGTCAAGCAAGGTATACCCTTTACCATTCCTTTGAATTAATCCTAGAAATATGGTCAAAAGATGCATGTCCTAATCTTCTATGCCAAAGCCAAGAATTTTCATCAAAAGCATTTAAGAATTTAGTAGAACAATCTAGATTAAGCATGTCAATAATATAAACATTATTATCACGAAAACCGGTGAGAATACAAGCATCGGATTTAACATCAAAAATCTTGCAAGAAGTATCATCAAAAACAACTTTAAGTCCACGATCACAAAGTTGGCTAATGCTAAGCAAATTATGTTTTAAACCATCTACTAAAACAACATTCTCAATAATAGGAGATGCACCAATTTGAATGTTACCTATACCGATGATAGTTCCTTTGGAGTCATCCCCGAAGGTGACGGTGCCACCTTCCATGTACCTTGATAGGGTTGTGAAGTTATTGATGTCCCATGTCATGTGTCTTGAACAACCACTATCAAGGTACCACCGCTCCCTACGTCTTGGAGCTTTGGTGTGTACCTACATCAAACAATTTAAGACTTGATTTTGGTACCCACATTTTCTTGGGTCCTCTAGGGTTAGTGTCATGAACCCAAACAAGATTATTTGTTCTATTTAGTTGATCATAGCAAAACTTAGCTAAATGTCCATTTTTGCCACAATATGTGCATCTATACACTCTACCATATTTAAAAGCATAATGAGTGTGTGATTTGTGAGCATGGGCATTGTGAGCATGAACATGTGATGTGTTAGGTGTAGTGTGAGCATGAGGAATCTTAGCATGAGATGTGTGCTTTTTAGAAAATTTTCTTCAAGTTTCTTAGTATTAAAGGCACAATCTTTTAAAACTTTTTCAAAATCATTCATTTTGGATTTAAAAGAAGAAATTTCTTTTTCATCAATAATAGGAGATTTTGCCTTACAAGTACTCTTGTAGGCACAAAATTCTTTTTGCATGGAAATGAAATTAGAAGAAATATCATCTTTTTCTTTAGAAACAATGGCAAGTTGATTCTTAAGAAAAGCAACTTCTTTTTGTAATTTTATGCATTCAATTTTCTTGTTATCATAAGTTTCAGAAAGTTCTACAAAAGCATGCACTAGAACTTCCTTACTTACATCATCATCTTCATCATCAAGGGATTGAGGGGTTACCTTAGGTGTGTTTGCCATGAAACACATATTAGCTTGATCCACCTCCTCATCGGACTCGCTTTCCGAATCCCATGTTGCTTTGTAAGCTTTCTTTTCCTCCGGCTTCTTTGGCTTGAAGGAGGAAGTCATTTTCTTCTTGAACTCCGGACAATCCGCCATGATATGTCCGGGTTTGCGGCAATTGTAGCATATGATCTTCCGCTCCTCTTTGCCTTCAAATTTTCTCCGGAAGTTGAACTTGTTCTTTCGGTACAACCTCTTGACATTCCGCACAAGTAGAGTTAGCTCCTCATCTTCTTCTTCGTCATCTTCATCGTCATCATTGGTGGATGAAGTCTTGAAGGCTATGGATTTCTTCTTTGAAGTAGTGGCCTCTTCTCTTGCCTTCTTCTCCATCTCATGGGTCTTTAGGTTCCCAATGAGACTAATGAGGTCCATCTCGTCCTTGTCGTTCAATTCCTTCAAGGTGGTGGCCTTAATCTCCCATGATGAAGGAAGAGCCCGAATTACTTTCCGCACCTTTTGATCGTTGGAGATGTCATCACCTAAGGAAGAAAGACCATTAGTGATTTTAGTAAACCTTGTAGCCATACTATCAATAGACTCATCATCAAGCATTTTAAATGACTCATATTGGGACCTCAAGAGATCTATCTTAGCTCTCTTGACTTGTGAAGTCCCTCGTGTGTGACCAATAAGTGTTGCCAAATCTCATAGGCGGATTGGCAATGAATTACCCTTGTAAGATCATCCTCAT
This sequence comes from Agave tequilana, assembly GCA_038442645.1. NCBI lineage: Eukaryota > Viridiplantae > Streptophyta > Magnoliopsida > Asparagales > Asparagaceae > Agave > Agave tequilana. The sequence continues at coordinate 774,827 of JAVJIF010000524.1, read as the reverse complement.
TCAAGGCGGTTAATAGGGAGTTTTGGGCCTTGGAGTTAGCCTCATATAGTTTAAAGTCAAGGTCGGTCCAAGTGCTCTCATCACCATCGGGTGCTACATAGGGTTTGGTCAAGGACTTGGCTACTAAGCTACCCAAAGATTGCAAAAATATAGTCATCCTAACCTTCCAAATTGGGAAATTGAGGCCATCAAATTTAGGTGGGGATTTAATGTTGTCGGCCATGTTTACTAGTGATGAATGAATGAAATGAAAATATTGATTAGCAATATTTTAAGGATCTCTCTATGGATGTTAAGCCAAACCTAGAGTCCAAGCTCTGATACCAATTGAAAATCACCTAGAGGGGGGGTGAATAGGTGATGATGCTAATCAAAGGGCAATTTAAAAATTAAAGCTACAACAATCACCAAGCAAGAGTCATAAGATGAATGCAAGCAAGTATGACAATGAATATGATGAGCAAGTAATAAGTGCAAGCAAAGTAGAGTAAGGAATGCAAGAATAAACCAATCGCAAACACAAGGATATGTTATCGAGGTTCGAGCACCCAGCTCTACTCCCCGCCTTCCCCAGAAGGATTCTAGCTACTTCCACTATCACAAAGATCTCAATTACAATGGAGTACCCAACTCCACAATCTCAGTACAAGTAATTTCCTTGGTAGTCAAAAGACCACAAACTCTCTCTTTCAAATATCTCTTCCCTTACAAAGGTCCTTAGAGAATATTGAGTAGGAATGAAGCTCTTTTGTGTGTAAGGAAAAGAAATTGAAATCAGAGAAAAACTTTTGAAAACCCTTCAGAAATTGAGAGAATTTTGCTCAAAAACCAAGAACTTTGAAAGCCTTAAACTTTTGAATTTTTAGCAATAATTGTTGTTGTAACCAATCTCTCCCCAAACACCCCTATTTATAGGAGAGGGCTAGGGTTTAGGGATAAAACATATTTACTGATGTTTAGGAGGTAATTAGATCAAAATATATCCTTAAACGAATTTTTAAACACAAAAGACAAAAATAAACAGCTCTTAAAAATCTGCCCGTTACTGTTCAAACGGCTACATCGGTCGACCGGGCCGGTCGACCGGTAGTACAAAATTCCGACCGTTACAGGTTATCGGTCGACCGACCCGTCGACTGATACAAACTGTGACTCAAAAATAAATATCGGTCGACTGCCCCGGTCGACCGACAGACATGCACACGGATACGTGCATTCTGCCAGGACCTCGGTGGACTGATCCGGTCGACCGGACCAGCCTGACACAGACTCGGTCGACTGTCGGTAGACTGCCGATCGACCGGATCAGGTCAGAAAACGAAATAAAGACAGAATTTTGAGAAGAAAAATATTTTTAACAAAACTATTTTAAACAGGAATTCAGTATGTAACATAAAAAGAAATTTGTAGAAGAAAGATTTTGTACTAAAATATTTTTGTATATTTTATAGGAAATAAACTAAGAAATAGTATATGCACAAAAACGTGTGTGATTAAGCTTCAAACCTAATCTCTATTCTTTAACAAGCTATAAAACTAAAAATACAAAACCTAAGGACCTCTGAGCAATCTTCACGTCTTTGAGCCATCCAATGCCTTGCTAGTGCCTTCTCTTCTATGATCCTTCCTTGATGAGCAAATTTCCTTCCTTGCTTTGTGGAACTTAGAAGTTCTTGCAATAGCTAAGCGAATGGTCTCTAAACATGGTACAAGACCTGAAACTCATCTTAGCAAACTTGTTAGTACTAAATAGCACTAATTTGGTTTGTCATCATCAAAACACAAAACAATTGGAGAGTGTAACCTCTTGGGCCAACATATATGTACCTTGTAAGGGTACAACTGTATTTTCATGCAGGAGTAGAATAACTACTTCATCATTTGGAACAGTTGTCATGGGTGTAACAATTTTTTCTTCCTTAAATGTGAAATCCTTATGTAGTTGACTCTCACTGTTCTGAATTTCCTCAAAAAGTTTAACATTATCCATTTTTATATTCTTAGTGGAGGGACAGAAAAATCTAAAGCCTATATATCTCGTAGAATAATACCCTACGAATAAACAACTAACTGTCTTTAAGTCCAACTTCTTCTCATATGGTATATATGGCCGAGCTTCTGCTGGACAACTCCAAACAGTAGATGCCTAATACTTAGAGATTTCTAAGTCGTTAACTTATAGTTTAGTTACAGCTTTGCTAGATACTCTATTAAGGTGGTAGACAATCGTCTTTAAGGTTTCACTCCATAATGACTCTGGAAGAGTAGTATGAGCTACATACTACTAACCATATCTTTAATGTGTGATTTTATCTCTCAGCAATACCATTTGATGAGGTGTCCCTGGCATGGTGTACTAAGCGACAATGTCACACTCTTTCAGAAATTGGCAAATAGTTCTGGACATCTACCTGATCCGTTGTATCTGTCGCAGTACTCACCACCACGATCAGATCTAACGACTTCAATTTTTTTATTCAGTTGATTTTCAACTTCAGCTTTATAGATTTTAAACTTGTCCAGTGATTGAGATTTCTCATGTAATAAGTATAGGAACCCATAACGAGAGAAATTGTCAATAAAAGTGATGAAAAATTCGTGACCATTCCAAGAAGCTGTAGGAAATGGATCACAAATGTCTATATACACTAACTCCAAGACACCTGAACTATGTCTAGCATCAAACTTTCTAATATTTCTTTAATTAATATTTGCTTAGTGCCTAGGCTATTACATATAAAGATTCAGGATATGAAGCATGAAGTTTCAATTATATATCCATCAATCAGAATTCTAATACCAACAACTTTAGATTTGAAAAGTACACTAAGAATTTCATTACCAAGAGTGACATTTAAAACAGATTTGTCTAACAATGAAATAGAAATACGATTCCACCTAAAAGGGCGGTACATATAAAGTCTCATCCAAATCTAAAATAAAAAAAATCAGAATCTAATCTAAGCCTACAAACTCCAATAGCTTCAACTGCCACTTTATTTTCATCACCCATGTATACGTATCACTCAGCTGGGTTGAGCCTCCTTTCGGTTTGGAAATTCTATATTTAATCTCTTATGTGAATTATCTAACCACCATGTATGAAGTGACAGTAACGCTAAATTAGTTTCAAAATAAACATAAATATGAGATATACCCGCTAAATAGCCATTTCTGATACTTTATGCAATCCTATTTGAGGTGGCTTACTTTCTTGCAGAAGAAGCATGCAATGACCTTAGGCTTCTTATCATGCACTTTTTCCACTTAGGATCGACCACTGTAGTAGTATTTATGTTCTTCCCTTCAGTTTTACTTTTTCTTTTCTTATTAGATGTATTACCTTGGATGCTAAGTGAGCATTTTTAGTCTTTTCTTTTTTCAATCTCTTTTCTTTCCAGACACAGTGACTAATGAGCTCAGTGAGACCTCACTTTTCCCTTTGAGCATTATAAATAATCATAAAAAAGGTTATACTTTATAAGGAAAGAGATTAGAATGAAGTGCACTAGAATCTCTCCAAAGAGTTCCAATTTCAATGTCTTTAATTTAGAAACAAGATTGCACAATTTTATAATGTACTTCCTTATGTTTTCTTTGCCATTGTAGAGCATATTTATCAGCTTTCTAAGATGCATGCTTACCTTAACTTTATCCAATTAATAAACTAGTCGGCTACATTAGCTGGAAAACTCTTAGCACTGATTTTATCAGGCATAGAACTCCTAATAATTTTACAAATAGTGTGCTTTGTGACCATTAGACACAACCTATTGGACCTCTCTTACTTATCATATTTGGCCTTTTCTTTAACTGAATTTTTTTTGTTAGTGATGGTAGGGGTCCATCAGTCCTTAAGGTATAGTTTAGGTCCATGAATTCAAGAATGATCTTTATGTGGTGTTACCACTTCTTAAAATTTGTACCATTCAATTTAGACTACATAAGCATATAATTTCTCATCAATTTAACTTAAACATTGCATTTAACAAAATTCTACTGTAATAGGTATAAAAAATTGAATTTTAGAAAATTTAACTAGTTTAACCAATAGAGCTGTCGGCCAAACAAGAATAAGTTGTGTCTCTTTATGTCAATACTGTACTGGCCCAATATAGATACCCGAAAGTCTAAGTCCTATGTAAGAGACTTCCTTCCTTTGGGCCGACTGTCCCTTTATAGGATTGGTCCAAAAGTTTAACTTATCTATATCGATCATATAATATATGTAATGACCCGGCTATAATGACATTTAGGCCGATTGTCACACGCATGAGTCACACAAATCTACGCATCCATATTTATATTCCACTATTGGACTAGTTGATGGGGGTAATGCAATATGGGCTTATAGTGTGTCAACATTCTTTTGTGCCGATTATCACACACCAAGATTCTCCCACTTGTATTACCCACATCAAGTATCTGATATCGTACATAATTCGGCCAAGCAATAGTCTTCCTTTGGGCCGGCCATTGTCCGCATGAACTATATACGCAATTAAATAAGCTCTTTTATAAATTTTTAATTTTGAACTTGTAGATATCTTTATCTGTGTGTTATCAACTATAGTAAACATCAATATTCATCATGCTAGAACAATATAAGCAACATAAATTTGATGAAGCAGAAGCATATAAGGATACATATTATCATAGTAAATAAATATTTCAATGCTTTCTTTATATCAGCTAACTATTGTTTTGTTATGTATAATTCCTATAATACTGTAGTGCTCGTCAAGAGCTTCAAAACAGCAATTTACACACCCAAAACAGAGGTCAAATGAGCTCGCAACTGTTAATTGAAGTTTCTATTGAAAAAACGGGTGTGCAGTGCTTATCGGGTCCGGATCAGACCTGACCCGCAATGGTTAACTTATGAGTTTTCTTAATGGGTGTTTAATAAACAGAATAAAACTTGATTAGTTTAATGTGAGATTGATTGGGATTAGCTCTCTTTATTTGATTAGAGTTCCCCAAAATTCGCTTAATAGAGTAGAATTCTATCTCAATTATAAAACCAAAATTAATCTCAACAACCCCAATTAAAATTTAATGTGAGATGAATTAGGAGTAGATTTTCTTATTATGTAAAAAAATTATGTCTAAATATTTGAATCCTAAATAATCTCATAATCTTAATTAATTTATGAAATCCAAAATAGTTAACTTTTTTTTTTTGCCGTTTTACCGCTGTCGTCGGCCCATGGGGGTCGTGTGCGGGTGCTGCCAATGCACGCACGCACGCGTGCAGCTAATGCACGCATGCGTGATGCATGCTTAATGCATGCAGGCGTAAGCATGCAGCATGCTTGCAAGTCGCGCTTGCATTCTATTTCCTTTTTTTATCTTTACCTTAAGGCCTTCATGCATGCACCTGCATGCATGCGTCCAGCCACACATTTTTTTCAAAAAAAATATTTCTGAACTAATAACACACTGATTAAAAAAATTCAGAAAATATATACATGTAAAATTTTATAAAATCATCCCTTTAAACTTTTAATTCAATGTATGAGACACAAATATTTAATTGAATCAAGGAAAGAATTATTCTTGGTATTTATAGATCGAGATCGAAATTTCTGTACATCCTGATGATCTGATAAAGAGGTAGCTCTGATATCCATTGTTAGCTCTAATAATTGTACAAATAAGATCTCATATATGAAATAGGCTCTTTATCAAGTTCAAAGAGAAAGAGGGTTTTAGGCATATCAAAAGAGATATCGAAGGTTGCACGATCTCGAGGACGCCGGAGTTGAGGGAGAGGATTCTTCTCTTCACCACCAAGTTCTCTTCTTGATCCTTAGAGGATATAAGAGGCCTCTGAGAGAGAGATTAGGTCATTGTGGAGGAGAGGGAACCCCACCCATGATATATATATATATATATATATATATATATATATATATATATATATATATATATATATATATATATATATATCAAGGAATCCTAATTTAACTCATTATAAATCTAAGCCCTTGATTGATAACTCGAGTTCCACACGTGTAGATGAGTCCCACATTTTAATTTAAATACACTCATGGCTAAGTGTAATTAAAAACATATTCAGACCCAAACCATTTAGCCTTGATCAATTCTTCATTGGGTCAAACAATATGGGTTAAAGTGGGGGTACAAATATCCAATTGACTTGCTTAGACCCAAATTAAATTAGACTTAAAACTAATAAGTCTAACATTAAGATGAGCATGGATAGAGTTACAAATGCTCCAAGACTTTTTTTTTTGATTGGGGGGTGGGGGGGATTTTGAAATGAGGTCCGATGTGTCGGTCTAAAGTGGTGCTGTAAAATAATATGAATCGTAATCATCTTCAAATTTGAATTAAAAAACTAGATAAACTTTTGAGCTTCACACTACTTACACGGGCCTCACACCAAAAATTCAAAAGCAAAGTCTCAAAAATTCAAACTGAAATTTTTTTAAAATATTAATCATTTAATAATAATCCAAAGAGAAGTCTTTGTGCCTTTTATAAGCTTTATGAAAGAGTATTTCTAAAAATAATCGATGTAATACTAAACGCTCACATGAAAAAAAACACCACTAAAATAATAAAATAGCTAAAACCAAATAAATGCAGCACGCTGTTTTTTGGATCTAGAATAGACTCGATTGAACAATTATCTTAGCGACGTGATGCCCTCATCGAGTGGTGCCTTGCTTTACAAAGAGGGTGTTGATTTGTGCGTGGATGGAAAATGGGATGAACATTGCACATAATACATGAAACGTTCGAAGAATTTGTAGAAAATACACCTAGAGAGAGGGGGGAGTAAATAGGTGTAATGCTAATCAAATGCGGAATAATAACTATCTATAAAAAATTAATACAAACCGGTCACTCAAACAAGAAGTGAAGCTGAATTTCCCGAGAAAGACTATAGAACTTCTCCTCTAAAATTCCTCTAGATTATGAGTTGAGGTGCTCAATTGTCTTCTAGTTGAGATGAGTAAAGACTGATAAATGAGAATGATGAAGGTAATGTAAGCAATAAATAGAATGTGCAAGTGAAATAACAACATAAGTATAAGCAATGTAAAGAGATAGAGATTAAGAGACAAGCAATCACAAACACAAAAAAATTATTTCGAAATTTGAGTCACCACTCTACGTCCCTGCCTTTACCACCGTGAAGGATTTCACTATCCACAATAGAATTTTTCACAAAGAGACCATACAACAAGGAATTATAATGGTCTACACAAGATCGTAATACACAACTCCAACACTCAACTCTCTATACAAGAGGTAGCACAAAGCCAATGAGATTTTACAAAGCTCTTGGTGACCACTAGCTCACAAACACTCTCTTCTTTACAACTTCCTATAGAGTAGATATAAATTGAAGCTCAAGGTTTGTGAGCGTAAAATTTCGTAGAAAAAATTTAAAAGCTGAAAAAACCAATTGAAATAGTTTTGAAAATGATAGTACTTGAAAACTAGAAACTTGAAAACTTTTCTCTTTAGAGCAAAACTTGATTTTCAATGTATTTCTCAAAAAATTGTTATATGCTTGTTGTCTATTGTTTTCTAAATCCTATTCTCATGACCCATATATATAGACAACTCATAAACCCTGTTAGTTTAACTCAGCGGTCATTTGGGAAGAGATTTGACCAAGAAAAAGCAAAAATGCCAGTAACAAAAATCAGAGGAAAAAACAGATTCTGAAAACTAGCCGTTATGACTTTTTGTCAGAACTTCGGTCTCCATGTAGTTTATTTCTGAACTAGCTGTTGGGCTCGTCGATTGCCCGGTCGACCGGACTCTGCCATAAAAAATTTTCTTAGAGTGGTCGGTTGACCAGCACCCAACAGAAACATAGGGTGTGTCAGTTGGTCGATCTATCGGTCGACCGTCTAATGTGCACAACGTGCACAATCCCCTGCCAGAGGATCGGTCGACCGCTCGATCGACCGTCTTGGCCTAGAATAGGCTACAGTCGACCGTTCGGTCGACCGACCTGGGCCAAAACCTATTTTCTAACTATTTTTGAAATGCAACCTATATTTAAAATATTTTATATTGGTTTTTAAAAGATATAGTAATGTATAAGTAATGAAATACATGTTCTAAACAGGATATAAAATTTTGAAAAAATTGAAAATATGTATCAAGTACCTAACATGCAAAATATCAATACGATAAAAACTTGTATTTTTGAAAATGTGTATTTTTATGTGTGTAACTTCTTGAGTATCAAATCTATATTCTACACTTTTACATACTATTTTCTTATAAGGTTCTTAGTGCAAGAGTCTTCAAATGTGCGTCTCCAAATGGTGACTTCGAGTACTTTGAGCTCCAATCCCATACTTGAATATTCTTGAGTTTTCAACACCTTCCTTTAGAGGAAGAAAACTCATTGAATCTTTTTGAACCCTGAAACACACTTAAATACTTGAACTCGATTAGTACTAAATAACCATATATGCTTTGTTACCATCAAAATAAGAAACCCGTGATTGTAACCTTGGACCAATAATCTCCCTCTTTTTGATGATGACAAAACATATGAGTTATTTAAAATAAATGATAGGAAAGAGCTTGAGAAATCTCCCCCTCAAATTATGCTATCTATCAAGTACAAAAAATCAATATGACTACAGATAGATTTGTCAATATAAGCAAGTCACATAGATGTATATATGAAGAATATATAAATTTAGAATAATATGCAAAAATATCCTACCATCCTTCCATACCTCCTTCCTCCAAAAACATTATGCAATGAATCATGGCATAGCATATAAGCATGTAATGGAAATGGATATACATAAGGTTCATGATATACCAAAACAAGAAACTCAAAAACTCAATTATCAAAAACATATCATAACTCAAATAAAACATCTCAATTAAAACATATCATAATAACTCAAATAGCTCTCCCTTTTTTATCATGCATCAAAAAGGAGTTAAAAACAAACATGAAACCAATAGAGATACAAATGAAAATACATGTATATCAATTGAAAATTCATGAAACCATATGAAACAAATATGAAGCAATTTCATAATATATGAATTCATAACGCAAACATTTAATTCACCACAAATGAATGAAAATCTTTTTATAATCTAGTGGTCTAGAAAAATGTCTGCAAGTTAAAAATTGGTAGAAACACAATCAATGTCAATATCTTCTTCTCATAGTGATCTCTAAGAAAGTGATATCTAACCTCTATATGCTTGATTTTACTATGTTGATTTGTATTCTTGGTCATATGAATAGGACTAGTGTTATCACAAAATATTTTGATACGATCATAATGCAAATCATAGTTAAGGAGAGTGTATTTCATCCAAAGAACTTGTGCACAATAAGCCACTGCCGCAATATACTCTGCCTCGACTGTTGAGAGGGTTACGGAATTTTATTTCTTAGAAGACCATGAAACTAGATAATTTTCTAAAATTGACAAGTTTCACAAGTGCTCTTCCTATCCACTTTATAACCAGCATAGTCGCTACCCAAAAAAACTCGTCATTGAAAATTGTCTGGTCTTCAGATACTACAAGCTCATTCCAATAGTGCCCTTAAGATATCTAATAATGTATTTTACCGCAATCAAGTGGGACTTTTTAGGACAAAATTGAAATTTAGCACATAGATAAACACTAAACATAATATCCGGCCTACTAGCCGTCAAGTAAAGCAAACTATTAATCATGCTTCTATGGAGTTTAATGTTAATATTTTTATCTTGTTCATCCTTGTCAAGCTTTGTTATGCTAGCCATGGGAGTCTTACTTGTCTTTGCATCTTCAAGCCTAATTTTTTTGATAAGCTTTCTTGTGTATTTGGCTTGGTGTATGAAAATTCCCTCACTCTTTTACTTGATTTGAAGTCCAAGAAAGTAGTTGAGCTCTCGCATCATAAACATTTCAAACTCTTCCTTCATGCATGATTCAAAATCCTTACAAAGCATTTTATTAGTAGATTCAAAAATGATATCATCAATATAAATTTGCACAGTAAGAATATCACTATCTACATGCTTTGTAAACAATGTAATGTTAACTTTGCCTTTTACAAAACTATTTGAAACAAAAAAAGTAGAAATTCTTTCATACCAAGCTCTTGAAGCTTGTTTTAAATCATATAAAGCTTTTTCAAGTTTAAAAATAATTCTGGAGGTGGAGGATTAACAAACTTGGGGGGTTGTTCAACATACACCTCCTCTTTGATAAAACCACTTAAAAATGCACTTTTAACATTTATTTAAAAAGTTTAAAGTTTTTGAATGAAGCAAAAGTAAGTGTCATCCGTATGGCTTCAACTCGTGCTACGGGTGCAAATGTTTTCTCAAAATCGATACCTTTGATTTGGGTGTAACTTTGGGTCACTTAGCTTTATTCTTAATAACATTTTCTGACTCATCCAACTTATTCCTAAAAATCTATTTAGTACTAATGATTGGTCTATCATGGGGTCTAGGAACAAGATGCCAAACTTGATTGCGCTCAAATTGATTAAGCTTCTTGCATTGCAAGCACCCAATATGAGTCGCCTTCGACTTCGAGGATGTTCTTGGGCTCAATATGTTAAATGAATACAAAATAGCTACAAATATCATGGAGTTTGGAGTGTGTAGTTACCCCTTAGATACATCACCTATGATGAGGTCCTTGGGATGATTTACAGCATACCTCCAATCCTTTGGAAGTGGTTGTGATAGCTCCACCTCAGCATCTTGAACTTCACCATGTTCCTCATCCTTTAACTTGTCTTCTTGAATTGGTAAGTCCTTCAAAAATATTTTATCCATGTCTTCACCTAAGGAATCAATTTCTACAACATTCTTCATAAAAGTATTAGATTCCTCAAACTTAACATGCATAGACTCTTCAATAGTCAAAGTAGACTTATTGAAGACTTTATAAGCCTTGCTAAAATTTGAATACCCAACAAATATAGCTTCATAAGATTTGACATCAAATTTACCTAAATTATCTTTGGTATTTAAAACAAAACATTTACAACCAAAACTCTAAAATATGAAACATTTGGTTTTCTCAAAAGTAAACCTCAAAAGGAGTTTTGGAACTGTTTTTTGTAAAAATAAATTCTATTTAATATGTAACATGAAGTGTTTACAACCTCGGTTCATAGATATTGAGGGAGTCTGTATTCACTAATCATTATCCTAGCCATCTCTTAAAGAGTGTGGTTCTTTCTTTCAACAACTCCATTTTGTGGAGTTCTAGGACAAGATAGTTCATGTTTAATTCTATTTTCTTCACAATAAGTGATAAATGAATGGTTAATGAATTCACCACCTTTATCACTCATTATGCGCAAAATTGAAAAATCTTTTTCTTTTGCAAATCTTTTTCTAAAAACATGGAAATGCGAAAATGCTTCATCTTTGTGTTCCAAAAAGAAGACCCATGTAAATCTAGAGATATCATCAACTATAATAAAAATAAAACGATTACCACTAAGACTTTTGATTTTTGTTGGACTAAACAAATTCATGTGGATCAACTCTAATAGTCTAGATGTCATAATATCCTTGATTGCTTTGAAAGAGGACGTGGTTTATTTTTCAAATTGGAATGCATTACAAATGCGGTCCTTTTCAAACTTCAAGTAAGAAATACTCTTCACCGATTCCTTAGAGTTAATTCTAAATAGATGATCAAAAGAAGCATGTCTAGTCTCCTATGCCATAATCAAGAATCTTCATTAAAAGCATTTAAACAAGTAGCATTACAATATAAGTTTAACATATCAATCATATAAACATTGTTTTCATGAAAACCAGAAAGAATACAAATATTTGTTTTCTTATCTAAAACATCGTAAGTGGAATCATCAAGAACAACTTAAAAACTTTTATCACAAAGTTGGCTAATGCTCAAGAGATTATGCTTGAGATCTTCAACTAAAAAAACATTTTCTATTAAAGGAGATGAGCCAATTTGGATATTGCCTATACGAATAATTTTGCCCTTTGAATCTTCTCCGAAGGTGACGGTGCCACCTTCATGATACCTTGATAGGGTTACAAAGTTGTTGATATCCTAAATCATATGCCTTTAGCAACCGCTATCAAGGCAACACCGCTCCCTACATCTTGGAGCCTTGATGCGTACCTATATCAAGTAAGAAAGTTGTTGATTTTGATACCCATATTTTCTTGGGTCCTATGGTGTTTGTTCTTCGAACTCAAACATGATCATTTGAAGCATTAAAGAAATCATAGCAAAACTTAACTAAATGACCCTTTTGGTCACAATAGGTGCAAAATAAACTCTACAATACATAAACGCATGATGTGTATGTGAATGATGAGCATGTGAAACATCGGCATGCTTAGTGTGTGTGGCATGTTTAGCATGATGTGCGCGGGCATGTTGTACTTGATGAGTGTGTGCATGTGTAGCATGAGAAACATGAACATGTTTTCTTAGAGCGTGTCTCTTAGAAAACATGGCCTCTAATCTAGCTTTATCAAATTCACATTTTTTCAAAACATTTTTCAAAATGCTATTTTTGATTTTTAAACTAGAAATTTCTTTTTCATCAATCAAAGGAAATTTGCTTTACAAGAAATTTTGTGTGTATCAATTTTTTGGGTAGAAGTAAGTGTGGAAGACAAAACCTCTTTTTCTTTTGAAAGAATAACAACTTGATTTTGAAGACATTCATTTTTCTTTTTCATTTTTAAATATTTCTTTTTGAGAAAATTATAGTTATGAGAAAGTTCTTCAAAAGATTCACCCAATTCATCCATTGTTAATTTATAATCATCTAGAGATGGTTCGGATATTACCTCGGGTGTGATGTCATTAGCCATGAAACACACATTTGTCGTATCCACCTCTTCTCAGATTCACTCTCTGAATCCCATGTATCTTTCAAGGCTTTCTTTTGTAGGGCTTTTTAGAGGTTATAGGCTTGCTTTTGTTCTCTGGGAACTCGATAATGATATGTCCAGTTTTCAGTAATTGAAGCAAATGATCTTCTTGTCCTCCTTCCCTTGCCATCATCTTCTATTGTTAAACTTGGCCTTGTTGTACCACCTTTTTATATTTTTCACTAGGAGGGAAAGATCTTTATCATCTTCTTCTTCTTCATTGTCGGAGATGGTGGGAGTAGACTTGAAGGCAATCATCTTTTTCTTTTAAGGATCCATTTCTTCTCTAGCCTTCCTCTCAATCTCATGAGTCTTAAGGTTGTCGATAAGACTTATAAGATCCATCTCTTCGTTGTCATTGAGCTCTTTTAATGTTGTAGCTTTGACCTTCCATAATGGTAATAGAGCGTGAATGACCTTCCTCACCTTTTGGTCATTATCAATAGCATCACCTAGAAAAGCAAGACCATTGGTCATTTAGTAAACTAGTAACCATGGTATTAATAGAAGCATTTTCATACATAGTAAAATTCTCATATTGGCAACGTTAGAGATCAATCTTAGCTCTTTTGGCTGGTGATGTCCCCTTATATGTGACCAAATCTCATAGGCAGATTTGCAATGAATAACCCTATCTATGTCATCAACATTCAAGGCTTGAAGCAATGCATAGTGTGCTTTTGCATTGGCATCAAATTTCTTGGCGGCAATATCAGACAATGTATCCTCATCACCAACAGGTACACTAAAAGGTTTGGTCACCGTCTTTACAATCCGGCTTCCTAGGGATTGTAAGAAAACAGTTATCTTAATCTTTCATAAGGATCCTTCAGCCATATTAACTAGTGTGGATAGCAAATGAAAATGCAAATGAAGTAATTATCAAAAGGATCTCTCAAGGGTAGTTAAACCAAAATCTAGAGATCAAGGCTCTGATACCAATTAAAAGTACGCCTAGAGGGGGGTGAATAAGTGTAATGCTAATCAAATGCGGATTAATAACTATCTATGAAAAATGATGCAAACCGGTCACTCAAAACAAGAAGCGAAGCCGAATTTCCCGTGAATGGCTCTAGAACTTTTCCTCTAAAATTTCTTTAGATTATGAATTGAGGTGCTCAATTATCTTCTTGTTTAAATGAGTAAAGATCAATAAATGAGAATGATGAAAGAAATGTAATGATGAATATAATGCAAGCAATAAATAGAATGTGCAAGTGAAGCAATAATACAAGTGTAAACAATGTAAAGAGATATAGACAAAGAGACAAGCAATCACAAACACAAAGAATTTGTTTCAAGGTTCAAGCCTCCGCTCTACATCCCGCCTTCACCACTGTGAAGGATTTCACTATCCACAATAGGATCTTTCACAAAGGGACCTTACAATAAAGAATTACAATGGTCTACACAAGACTGGAGTATACAACTCCAATACTCAATCTGTTGGCCCAAAGGCCTTCCGCTCTAGTTTTGATGATGATTAACTCATGTAGTTATGTTTACTAATAATCTTGTGTTGTTTAAGTTTCAGATCATTAACCAAGATATTAGCTGGTGATTAGCTTCAACAAGGAGTTTAGAAGCTTTTCATGATGATTCCAGGGCCAAAGCATCAAGATCACACATTGCCTAGCCCATGGATGGAGTTTTGGAACAAGTCTACTTGAAGATGAAGATCGTCAAGAAGACTTAGGTATCCATAGTTTAGATAGTGTGTTTTTAGATCCATTTGTAAAGTTTAGTATAGTTGATATGCTCAAGTGCACACAACACACAAAAGATTTATGTTTTGGATTTTGGTTTTCATGAATAGTAGATCAAAACAAGCTTAAATAGTTTTTATGTATATTAGATATGTTCTAGATATACATACATGGTTTTAACTTCCTATACAAGCTTATTTTGATGTCCCTATTCATGTGTTGAAAATTCAAGTTTGATAAAATACAAGTTTTGTTTTTGATAAAATTTGCAAGACTCAAAAATGAATTGATATGATTAATATATGTCTTGAAATTTTTATCACAAGCTTGTGTTTCCATATAAAATGATAAAACTATTTTTGGTGATTTTTAGAAGTGTTAAAAGATTTTTAGAAAAATATTTTACATTGTTTTTCTGACCCAGTTTTTGTTCCAGGCTTCTATTAGTCGACTAAGTCAACTGACCTAGTCGACTAGGCAGAAGTCGGTCGACCAGGCCGGTCGACCGACGTGCACAAATCTGTGCACGTTTGGAGGCACTGGGACGGTCGACCGCGACGGTCGACCGGGGCACTTACAGTGCTCTCTGTTTGTTTCGGTCGACCGGGCCGGTCGACCGCAGTTGCCCAACGGTCATATTTTCGACCGTTGGCGGTCGACCGGGCCGGTCGACCGTTGCCTGTCAGAGCTGCCAGCTCAGCTCTAACGGCTAGTTTTGTATTGGGGCTATAAATACCCCATCTCTTGGGCTGTTTTGTCAAGGTTTTCAAGAAGAAAAATTTCAGTGTTTCTCTAGTGATTAAACAAGTTTTCAAAATAGTTTTTGTGCTAAAAAGATTTCATCTTTATTGTTTTGGGTTTTTGAAAAATCAAAGAAAATTAGGCTTTTGGGATATTGAATTGGATTTCACTTTCTATCATCTTCAAGAGATTTCCCAAGTAGTTTTTTCTTTGTTGCTTGTTTCCAAAAACACCTAGTTTCCACACTTGAGCTATATCTTCTATCCTAATCTATTTAGGATCTTGTTTTTGTGAAAAAAGAAAAAGGAAAGAGGTTTGTGGTTGAAAGATATCACTTATTGTAAACCCTTGATTTCTTGGTTGCTCCCTCTTTGGTAGAGGTTGAGGTTGTGATTTGGGTTGTTGGTTTGCTCCCTCTATTGTGAGGTGGAGATTGGTGTTACTCCCTCTTGGTGAGGTGGAGTTGGTTGTTGGTTTGTATCCCTCAAGTGTGAAGTGGATTGGTTGTTGTATTGGCTACGGGCCTACCCCTCGTTGTGAGGTGGTTGTTTGAGAGAGGAGTTCGGTACTCCATTGTTGTAAAAATCCTTCTCGGTGAAGGTTCCCTCGGTGGGAGTCCTCGGTGGACGGTATAGTGGATTGGAAATCCTACACGGTGGTGTAGGCGGGGATGTAGAGCAAGGGTGCTCGAACCTCGAAACATATCATTGTGTTTGCGTTTGATCCACTTGTCTCTAAACTCTCTCTCTTTACATTTGTGCAAAGCATTATTCTCATTGCCATATCATACATATCATATATTGCTTGTGTTTCCGTGCATATATTCTTATTGCTATTCATCCTTATTTGCTTGGCTTGCTTGTGTGTGTGCCTAACTTATACTTAACCAACAAGAGCTTCACATAGCACCTCAACCCATTCAAGGGGAATCAAGAGGAGTTAGTTCAGAGCCCTTCACGGGGAATTCGGCTACACTTGTTGTGTTGTATTAAGTTTGTGCAAGATTTGCATTAGCTTCCGCATTTAGCGCACTTAGTTTCACATTAAGTTTTAGATTAGCACTAACACCTATTCACCCCCCTCTAGGTGTTCCCTTTTCAATTGGTATCAGAGCTTGGTACTCTGATTTGGTCTAACAACCTAGAGTTAAAGATCCTCATTTTAGGCTAATCTTGTTTGCATTTGCTTGCTTGCACACATTTAGTTTACCATGGCTTTCATGACCCCTCCTATGTTTGACCCTTCCAACATTCATGTTTGGAAGATTAGGATGACCGTTTATTTACAAATCCTAGGTCATAAAGTTTATCTTGCCATTACCAAGGAATCCTTCCTTAGTGATAGCAATCATGTAGGGGCCAATGCACAAGCCCTAGAGGCCATTAGAAGCACATTACCTAAAGATTATCTTATGTGTGTTTCTAACATTGATTCCGCCTTTGCAGTGTGGAACAAATTGACAACAACCACCACCACCTCCGAGCTTCAAGTGCAAATCCAAGAAGAGGAATCTAGTGGAGAGTCCGAGTCACAATGCTTCATGGTCCAAGGGAATGACTCCCTTGAGGTACATTCGGAACCCCACTTAGATGATAGTGATGATTGCTCTAGTTCTTCATGTGATAATTATGATGCCCATGCTTTGAATGAAAAACTTTCTATTGTTTGTGAAAAGTTAATAGAAAAATATAAGATTTTGAAAAAGAAAAGTCTAGAAATTGAAAAAGAAAATAAAAGTTTGCATTCTAAACTTGATTGTGTTTTGCAAGAGAAGGTTGAGGTCTATAATGAAAGGGATTCATTGAGATCTCAATTGAAACTTGCACTAAAAGAAAATGATTTTTTAAAAACTAAAAATGATTGCCATGTTATTTTGAAGAAAATGAAAACTTGTCTTCAAAAATTGATTTTGTTTTAAAAGAGAATGTTGATTTGAAAAATAAAATTATTTCCATTTCAAATGATTTAGATGTGTGTTTAAAGAAAAATGTTGTTTTACAAAATAAGATTGATGCTCATGTTTGCCATGCTAGGGTAGTATCACACACTCCACCTATTGCATGCCACACTTCTTCTTCTAAAATTAATGATGATATTTGCTTGCTTAAGAAGAAGGTTGATTGTTTGGGCTCCACTATGAGCCAATGTGCCATGAACCACACACGCTTGGAAACCTTGGTTCGTAAGAAACAAGTTTCAACTTTTATGCATGCACACCCTCCACGGCATACACATGCTCCACACGGACACTATCAACACATGTATGCTCATGTGTACACATGTACACATTGTAGCCGTAAAGGTCATCTTGCTAAATTTTGCTATGATCGTTTACATGTTGAGAATTTAGCAAAGAAGTTTGTTTGGGTTAGAGAAGGGATTAACCCCCATGGACCCAACAAGATGTGGGTACCAAAGACCACCCCTTCTATTGTTTTTGATGTAGGTGTGGGCTCTCACATGACGTGAGAGTGATGACACCTTGGAGTGGATGCGTTCCAAGCTTAAAGGAAATCATATGGATGCATCACTTTCAAGGGAAAGTTTGGTGGAGAGGACCACCTTTGTTTTGGAGAAATAGAGAGGTGCCCTCATTGGTTTTGGTATCGAATCTCTAACTTCTTATGTTTACATGCTTTCCATGTTTATCTTTCATAGCATGATTTGATGTTTAGTGATTATCATGAACATGCCATGTTAATTAGATTAGTGTTATACTTATTAGTTGGTTGAAACATCCATGTTTTATATGGACTTATATTTTTGTGTTTTCACCTTGGTTAAACTAATTTGTATGACCTAGATCTAATGCACATGCATGTACATATTGATCATATATGATTTGTATTTTATATTTTTGATGTTTTATAGCATGTTTCATTATCTATGGATTAGTATGTAAATGCCATGATTATTAGATCCTTGACATACATATATAGTATTTGAGACACACATGCTTGTATGAACCCATTCTTAGTGTTCTCACTTTTGTTTAAGCTATAATGTACATCATGATTCTAATACATGTGAATTTACATAGTAATCATGTTTTTAGTTTTATCATGATGATTTCTATATTGTGTCTTGATGCTTCTTATTAAGATTACTTGTTTAGATGTTAATTTTCATTAAGATTAGGATTTATACTTGTACATATAGTGGGCCACAAATAAATTTATATATGTTTGAGTTGAATGCTTATTTGAACCCATTAGATGTGCTAGTATAGTCTAGTTTTGATGATTCATACATTTTAAACTTGTATTCTCATTTTTGAATTTGTTTTATGAGTTTTCACTTCATGTATATGTTTGTATTGCCAAACTTTAAGATATACATGTATACCTCTTGAGTCATTTGCCTTTCATGCAAATCTATATATGGACTCAATTGTGTTTAGGGATATGTATGTATACTTATTATGTTGATAATTCATACATATACCTTGAAATGAAATTCGTTTTGATGAAGATTTAGCTTTTCTTGATTTTGTGTTTAATTGTTTAACTTCATGTATATGTCTATCTTGTCCAAATTATTAGATATACATGATTATCCTTTTGAGCCACGTGCCTTAATGCATATATTTTGTGGACTCGTTGTGTTTTGGATATGTATGTATATTTTAATTTGTACTTGACATACATATGCCATGAAGATTAAATAAGTTTTGATGATTTTCGTGTTTTCAATGTTTAAGGAATAATTGAGCTTAATTGAATATTTTCGTGATTATGATATTCACACTTTATTTGTATACTCACATTTATTGCTTGCTCATGTTTTGTATTCATGAGTCATATTTATGCCTAATTGAATTAGAGTGTTGATTATCATGTGGATTTCATGTTTCATGAAATTTATTTTTAGTTTATTCCTTGCTTGAAGGATTTCGCACTAGTTAACAAGTTTTTCATTTTGACTAGTTCGTATTCTTCAATTTGGTAGTGATTTTCAAACAAAACTACATTTTCTAATCTATTTTTGAAAACCCCTACCTTCCATGGGCGGATGGATGGGAGATCATGGTCTTGTATGCTTTAAAATGAAAATCATTTAAAACTTGAACCTTGATTGGGAGGTATTGTAATATGATGTATACACTTGAACTTTTTGCTATGTCAATTGGTATCATTGAACACTTTCAATTGGTATCATTTTGATCTTTTTGTATACTCATATGTTTATTGTGTATATATATTTTCAATTGGTATCATCTATTGGTGATTGGTACTCATTCTATTTCATACACTTTTATTTGTGCTTAAGATATAAATTTTTCACAAAATCTTGTTTATGCTAGTGCTTGAGCTTCAATTTTGTTTCAATTGATTACTTTTAAATTGGTATCAAGCCCTTGCATCTTTTTAGTTGGTATTTCATAAAGGGGGAGAAAATTTAATTTTGTCTTTCAATTGGTGATTTTTCAATTGATATTTGTTTCCCACTCCCTTACTTTATGATTGAAAATTTATTATTGGTATCATATGGTTAATATGAAAAATTTTTTTACAATTGGTATCAAAATTTTGTTTAAACATTCAAAATTTATTATGTTTAATTTCAATTGATATCAAGATGTTTCATGTGTTTTTGCTTAAAATTGGTATCTAAAAATTTTGTTTTGATTTGTATTGACTATATGCATATAGATTCATGATGAGTGTATCTTATATTGAAGAGCTTAACATCTCTTCGTTATGTGGTACACGTGTGTAGGGGGAGCTTCACATCTCCTCTTATGTATTACATAGTGTGTGTTATGTGAATTAGGGGTTAACATCCCTCTTTCATGTAATGCATATGTGTAGGGAAGCTAACTTAGCGTCTTCCTCTTCATGAATGTATATAGCATATAACATCTATTGATCTTTGTTTATTTTCAATTGATATCAAGATGCTTCATTGACATATTTATCTATTGATATCATGTTGTTTATAGTCACCCCTTATTGACCTTGTTTTTGTTTTAGACAAAAGGGGGAGAACATTGTTTTATTGTTTTGATTGACTTAAAAGGGGAGCAAGATTTTTACCCCTCATTTTAATTGTTTGGATTGTTTAACCCCTTCTTGATCTTTTTGTTTGACAAAAAGAGGGAGATAAATTTATTTGATTTGACTTTACTTTGAACCCTTTGTTGATGATTGACAAAAGGGGAGAAGTATTTGAGTTTGAGTTTATATGCATGTTTTCATTGCTTAAGGGGGAGAAGTATTTGTCTTCCTTGTTATTTATGCATATATGTTTTTGTATTGCAAATAGGAGAAAAAGATTTTGATTTATGCTTGTTGCATGTTTTATCTCCATACTTGCATACATATTCATGTGCTTCATTTCCATATCTTATTATTTATGTCTATGCATGAGTTAAGGGGGAGCTTCTTTGAAGCTTAACTTTAATCCATGCATATATAACTCCATGAGTTTTGTCATCATCAAAAAGGGGAGATTGTTGGCCCAAAGGCCTTCCGCTCTAGTTTTGATGATGATTAACTCATGTAGTTATGTTTACTAATAATCTTGTGTTGTTTAAGTTTCAGATCATTAACCAAGATATTAGTTGGTGATTAGCTTCAACAAGGAGTTTAGAAGCTTTTCATGATGATTCCAGGGCCAAAGCGTCAAGATCACACATTGCCTAGCCCATGGATGGAGTTTTGGAACAAGTCTACTTGAAGATGAAGATCGTCAAGAAGACTTAGGTATCCATAGTTTAGATAGTGTGTTTTTAGATCCATTTGTAAAGTTTAGTATAGTTGATATGCTCAAGTGCACACAACACACAAAAGATTTATATTTGGATTTTGGTTTTCATGAATAGTAGATCAAAACAAGCTTAAATAGTTTTTATGTATATTAGATATGTTCTAGATATACATACATGGTTTTAACTTCCTATACAAGCTTATTTTGATGTCCCTATTCATGTGTTGAAACATCAAGTTTGATAAAATACAAGTTTCGTTTTTGATAAAATTTGCAAGACTCAAAAATGAATTGATATGATTAATATATGTCTTGAAATTTTTATCACAAGCTTGTGTTTTCATATAAAATGATAAAACTATTTTTGGTGATTTTTAGAAGTGTTAAAAGATTTTTAGAAAAATATTTTACATTATTTTTCTGACCCAGTTTTTGTTCCAGGCTTCTATTAGTCGACTAAGTCAACTGACCTAGTCGACTAGGCAGAAGTCGGTCGACCGGGCCGGTCGACCGACGTGCACAAATCTGTGCACATTTGGAAGCACTGGGACGGTCGACCGCGACGGTCGACCGGGGCACTTACAGTGCTCTCTGTTTGTTTCGGTCGACCGGGCCGGTCGACCGCAGTTGCCCAACGGTCATATTTCCGACCGTTGGCGGTCGACCGGGCCGGTCGACCGTTGCCTGTCAGAGCTGCCAGCTCAGCTCTAACGGCTAGTTTTGTATTGGCTCTATAAATACCCCATCTCTTGGGCTGTTTTGTCAAGGTTTTCAAGAAGAAAAATTTCAGTGCTTCTCTAGTGATTAAACAAGTTTTCGAAATAGTTTTTGTGCTAAAAAGATTTCATCTTTATTGTTTTGGGTTTTTGGAAAATCAAAGAAAATTAGGCTTTTGGGATATTGAATTGGATTTCACTTTCTATCATCTTCAAGAGATTTCCCAAGTAGTTTTTTCTTTGTTGCTTGTTTCCAAAAACACCTAGTTTCCACACTTGAGCTATATCTTCTATCCTAATCTATTTAGGATCTTGTTTTTGTGGAAAAAGAAAAAGGAAAGAGGTTTGTGGTTGAAAGATACCACTTATTGTAAACCCTTGATTTCTTGGTTGCTCCCTCTTTGGTAGAGGTTGAGGTTGTGATTTGGGTTGTTGGTTTGCTCCCTCTATTGTGAGGTGGAGATTGGTGTTACTCCCTCTTGGTGAGGTGGAGTTGGTTGTTGGTTTGTATCCCTCAAGTGTGAGGTGGATTGGTTGTTGTATTGGCTACGGGCCTACCCCTCGGTTGTGAGGTGGTTGTTTGAGAGAGGAGTTCGGTACTCCATTGTTGTAAAAATCCTTCTCGGTGAAGGTTCCCTCGGTGGGAGTCCTCGGTGGACGGTATAGTGGATTGGAAATCCTACACGGTGGTGTAGGCGGGGATGTAGAGCAAGGGTGCTCGAACCTCGAAACATATCATTGTGTTTGCGTTTGATCCACTTGTCTCTAAACTCTCTCTCTTTACATTTGTGCAAAGCATTATTCTCATTGCCATATCATACATATCATATATTACTTGTGTTGCCTTGCATATATTCTTATTGCTATTCATCCTTATTTGCTTGGCTTGCTTGTGTGTGTGCCTAACTTATACTTAATCAACAAGAGCTTCACATAGCACCTCAACCCATTCAAGGGGAATAAAGAGGAGTTAGTCCAGAGCCCTTCACGGGGAATTCGGCTACACTTGTTGTGTTGTATTAAGTTTGTGCAAGATTTGCATTAGCTTCCGCATTTAGCGCACTTAGTTTCACATTAAGTTTTAGATTAGCACTAACACCTATTCACCCCCCCTCTAGGTGTTCCCTTTTCACAATCCTCCAAATAAGAGGTAGCACAAAGCCAATGAGGTTTTACAAAGCTCTTGGTGACCACTAGATCACAATACTCTCTTCTTTACAACTTCCTATAGAGTAGATATAAATTAATGCTCAAAGAGTTTGTAAGAGTAAAATTCAGTAGAAAGAATTTAAGAGCTGAAAAAACCAATTAAAATAGCTTTGGAAATGATAGCACTTGAAAACTTTCCTCTTTAGAGCAAAACTTGATTTTCAATGTATTTCTCAAAAACTTGTTTTATGCTTGTTGTTTATTGTTTTTAAAATCCTATTCTCATGACCCATATATATAGCCAACTCATAAACCCTATTAGTTTAACTCACCATGTCATTTGGAAAGAGATTTGACCAAGAAAAAGCAAAAATGCCTGTTGAAAAAATTAGAGAAAAAGACAGATTCTGAAAAACTAGCCGTTATGACTTTTTGTTAGAACTTTGGTCGACTGGTCGGTCGACCGGTAGTTCATTCTGAACTAGCTGTTGGGCTCGGTTGATCGCCCGGTTGATCGGACTCTATCATAAAAAATTTTCTCAGAGTGGTCTGTCGACCAGTACCCAACAGAAATATAGGGTGTGCCAGTCGGTCTATCTATCGATCGACCGTTGGGGTTAGGGTCGACCGGTCGGTCGACCGACTAACATGCACAACGTGTACAACCCCCTGCCGGAGGATTGGTTGACCGCTCGGTCAACCGTCTTGGCCTATAATAGGCTACGGTCGACCGTTAGGTCGACCGACCTGGCCAAAACCTATTTTTCTGATTGTTTTTAAAATGCAGACTATTTTTAAAATATTTCATATTGATTTTTAAGAGATATAACAATGTATAGGCAATGAAATATATGTTTTAAATAAGATATAAAATTTTGAAAAAATTGAAAAAATGTATCAAGTACCTAACATGCAAAAACCAATACGATAAAAACTTGTATTTTCGAAAATATGTATTTTTGTGTGTGTAACTTCATGAGCATCAAATCTATATTCTACACTTTTACATACTATTTTCTTACAAGGTTCTTAGTCACTACAAGTCTCTTCAAGTGGGCTTTTCCAAATGGTGACATCGAGTGCTTTGAGCTCTAATCCCATACTTGTATACCCTTGAGTCTTCAACCTTTAGAGGAAGAAAACTCATTGAATCTTCTTAACCCTGAAACATACTTAAACATTTGAACTTGATTAGTACTAAATAATCATATATGCTTTGTTATCATCAAAACAAGAAACCGTGATTGTAACCTTGGGCCAACATTTGTTTGGTTTCCTCCAATTGGGTAACTGAGCACAACATCCATGGCGTGCTCGAGCCAGTTCTCACTGCTGCTTTGTTAAGGAATCTGTGTTCAAGGAATAAAAAAAGGAAATTATGAAGTGCCAGTACTAATAAGATGTGGGTTCAGAGCGAGGCCCGAGGCTTTCTTCTTGGGCCCATGTTAGGCTTTTGTGTGAGCTGGGCATGCTGGCAAAGAAGCGATGCCCCTAGGAGGTGTTCCTCGAAAAATTGACCTATAAAAATCTTCTAATAATGAAAAAGAGGATTACAATAGGGTCAATACCCGATTAAAAAAGGGGGAAGAAATCAACTTATCTCCCCTTTGTTTTGTGCTGGGTTCTTCTTGCGATAATGGAGATTGAAGCTTTTTCTTTGTTGACGAACTGAGTTTGAAGCTTGGATCTCCTAGCTCTTTGTCAAAGTGTCGGGTAAAGTATAAACTTTTCACAATACCTGAAATCTCAAGGAAATTGAAAGAAAACTTGTTTGTTTCAGCACAAGTTTATCAAAGCCCTCCCTTCTTTTTTCCCCTTAGTTTTTTCACAGTAATTTATAGAGAATTGAGGGTATAACTAAACCCTTAAATCTCTCCATAATGGGGATTCATTCCCCATTAAGTGGGGAGAGTGGGTGTAATTGACCCACTTTTATTGTTGTCTTTTATAGCAGAAACGCGGGTTTTGAATTTGACGCAGAGCTCTCATTTGGAGTTACGATGCGAGCTCAAGCAGCGCTTGCGTTTGTTGAAACACCAACTCTCGCATTTAACAGAGAACGCAAGACTCGCGACCCTTGCGTTCGATGAAAGAATGCGACCCTCATTTTTTATGGGGGAAATGTGACCCTCGCATTTTAAAGAGTGAAACATGACGTTCATATTTTTTGTAGGGAACTTGTGGCTCTTATCTGAGTCACTTTTGACATCCTACAGAACCTCTTCCAAAGTTTTCAAACGTGACTGACTAAGACAGATTTCAAAATACTTTGAACGTTTCATGATTGTACTGGCAATTTGGTTTTCGTAAATGTACTGTTAAACTATTTTGAAGCACCAGAGAGGATCGCCCAGAAGTACAGCCTGAAAGGTTTTTGAACTTTGATTTGTTTATCGGTGTACTGTTTGAACTGGTTGAGTGTCAATTTCTTTTGCCAGTGTATTGTCAAACTGTTGCAAAAGTGAGGTCTCAATCAGCTAATCTGTTGCGCACTCTTGTGTTTGAGAGAACGCGACTCTCATGTGTGTTGACACTCCAAAAAGACACACTCCCAGACAACATTCCAACTGATCCGAACAACATCTAAACTTGTTGACATTTATAAAAGACAAGATGCGAACAAGCTGATAACCAAGTTCTACCTATCCTTAGAGAACAAGCGATGCCTTAAAACTTATTGATCCAGTGAAGCAGATAGTAAGCCATGCATCACCTGTAAAGAGGCCTAAGTATGACCCAAGAGGATAGCTTCGCTTGAAGCTCTATAGCCTTGTTGAAGGGCTAAGATATTAGTTTCACCTGAAGCTTCTCTTGAGAGCTTCGCTTGAAGCTCTTCACAGCTCTGCAAAAGAGCTAATCTTAAGATTGGCTTGAAGCTAATACTAGCTTCGCCTGAAGCTTATTATAGCTTCGCTTGAAGCTTTCTTGTAATTTCGCTTGAGTGCTGCACTAACCTCACGCGAGGTTAATTCTAGCTTCGCTTGAAGCTTTTCGCACCCCTATGAGAGGGCTTGCTAGGTCAACATTTGATCTAGTCGTTAGGGGTTAACCCTACTACTTTAGTAGAGTTAATGCCATTTTAATGGGCGGTTACACCCGCCCACTTCATCCTACATTAAGTGGAGACGGCCAGGTCAAATGACCATTTTTAGGCTCGCGCGAGGCTGTCTAGCTTCGCATAAGGCTTACACCTAGCTTCGCATGTAACTTTATAGCCTCACGCGAAGCTCAAAATAGCCTCTAGCATGAGACTAAATGACTGTTATCAGTTATACCCCTCAGGCACCTATAATAGCTCATTCTTAGAATAAACTTGGGGTTGATTTTTGGGCTGATTTGGGCTGTTGGCTAAGAAGCTGAAGATCAAGAAGCAGAGGTTAAAAGAGAGAAAAAGTGTTAACTTTCTTCCTTTCAAGAAATTCAAAGAGTTACTTTTCTAAATTCAGGGTGTTAATACCCTAAGACCTTCCTCTCTCAAGAATCTCCGGAACTAGGTGAGAAGGAATTCCTTAAGACTCTATCGATCGCATCTTCAACGAAACAAAATGGTCGCGCACTGACCAAACTTCTACCAGCATACTTTCCCAGAATCTCATAAGAGATAGTTATAATTTTCCTATTTTAATTACTTGTAATTCTTTCTTCACCTTCTTTTTATAAGTTTTCCCTACATTGATAATCAATGGAAAATAAGATGGCGACTCCGCTGAGGAACTGCTTCTTCACTTTGAGAACCAAGTGTCGTAATACAACATTGGGTCTACTGCAGAGCTCTAGTCATTCACTTTAACCAAGAGAAGTTTGAACAACTTCTCTCTCAGGATAGCACAAGTCCCCTACATATGCACAAGCACAAGAAGGTTTGTGTAGCCAGAGCACCTCTAGCTATCTCTTGGAAACAAGTCTTTGTTGAGACTACTGAAGATCCCTGTGAACCTATCACAGCCTCGCGTGAGGCTAAACAGGCTCTACGCGAGCCTATCACAATCTCAACAGAGACTAAATTAGCCCCGAGCTAACGCATGAACGTTGTGCACGAGGCTATAAAGGTTCCTGTGAACCTAAAACAACCTCTTTAGGTTATGTGGATTGCAAAGTCTACAGTCCCTTCTCTTGATTTAGCTTCATGCGAAGCTAAGATAGTCTTGGATCACATGACTACTGTTAATCGATTCTGAGCTGCACAGAAAAATACAGTCTTTTAGACAAGTGCTAGGTTCTCGATGCTATTGTGTAGCTTATGGCTAACAGGTCGTGATCCACAGGAAGAGATAATGGTGGAAGTTTTATACTAAGTTTCTCTCTTTTAATTTATCGAAACTAGTTAATATTTATCTTTTTAGTTTTGTAAAATGAAAATAAAATTGTTCTGTTAAGTTAAGAAGGAGATGGTAAAAGAAGAGACGGTGGTATGGTTGTTATTTTATTTATAAAAGAAAAGAAAACAAAGGAGATAAAGAAAAGTGTTGGTATAAAAATTAGAAATAAAAAGAGATAAAAGAAGAGTATTTAAAATGGTTTTGTTAATTCAAAAGAAAAGAAAAAGAATTAAAAGAAAGAGTGTTGATTGAAAATTGTTAAATTAAAATAAGAAAAAAAATAAAAAGACTTACCTCTATTGTAAATTAACATACAATGATTAGATGTGAAATAATATAAAGCAAAGCAGTAGAAATAAGTACATGAAGGCAGTGCTTGGCCAGATTGAGTATGATGAAGAAAAGTAAAAAATCTCTATTGATTGTCACCTTCAATATAAGTTTCTTGAAGAAAAGATTATATAGTGTCACTCTACAATAACTCTCTCTCTTTAAATCATGTAACTCTCTCTAACCTAAAAATAAATAAAAGAAAACATAAAAATTACATTGAAGAAGAAAAGAAAAACCTAAACTAAACTAACTTAAATCTCTCCTAGAGTGGTGCCCTTTTTGCCTTCGAAGTATGAGGGTATTTATAGGAGAACACCAGAGGGACAGGAAGCGTATAAAGATAGGAGGAGCTGGCTATTTCTGAATTTGAATTCTTTCCTCATCTCCAAACTTGATAAAATTTTTACAGAATTTTATGTGAAAATTCAATTCTGATCTGCATCTTATTGTCGTGTTAATTTCTGAATATGACTTAATAAATGATAGAATTGAAAAGAGTGATCAACATAAGAATTGTAGCCCTTTATGTTTTCTTTCTGGATCATATTGAATCATCAGATTTGAGTTTCGGTAGCGAAAGTTATGATTAAAATGCTAAAATATATCCAGTCTGAATTCGAATCTAAATTGCTTCATCTCATCCGTTGATCTTCTCTCTATCCAATTATCCTCTTAAATTTTTAATTTATCTTCTAGAATTGATAAAGTATCCATTTATCTTTAGCGAAACTGATAGGGTCTTCAAACAATCTATTTTTCTGTTGAAATTAGATGATATTATCTTATCTGATATATCCAGTTTTTAGATAAGCTAGCTTCTAGAACCTTTGGATTTGAATTGATCTGCTTGATTTTCTTAATCTTTTGAATTATTTAGATTTAATTGGATAAATATATCAATCTCTCTATTTTCTTCGTTAATTACACTGCATACCGCTAAACATGAAAATACATTAAAAAGCAGATTTTTATTTAACAATAAATGAAGAAAATATGACACATGTGATACAAAATATGCAATGCACGTGCACAATCACACCCCCACACTTATCGTTTGCTCATCCTCGAGCAAAATAAAAAGTAAAAATAACCTTACCTAACTCACTTTCATAGTAATCACGGTTGCACTTAGCACGTGCAGCAAGCCATTAAATCTCCAAGTTATCCCTAGAGAATGAGTTTTGTCTCGTGTGGATTTTCAGTGGATTAAACCCACAAAATCCATAAAGAAAGAAAAACAAAGTGTTAGTATTTTTAAAAACGCATTTTGAAGGGGAAAATATTTGAAATATTAATGTAAAAAAATTCAAGTAATCTATAAGTCATAGGATTATCAAAACTTAGCCATTCCTAAACTAGTCTCTACTCAAGAGCTTGTTTTCAGTCAAGGTAAGCATTAAAATTATATTTCTCATCTAATCTATTATTTTACCCTAAGTCATATGCACCTTGTGACCGTGAAAATTTGACTCGAGATTCTTTAACTCTAACTCTTATGCTTTATTATTATTATTTATTTATATATTTTTTCATTTATGGCGGTAATATTCCTTAGCTCTATTAGGCTTTCTAATTCGCACATGTAACGAGTCTTAGTCGGTGACTCTCAAACCGGATAGTTTTAGGGCACCGGGTGAGAAAACACCCCAAGGACTTAGGACTCGAGCAAATAAGGCCACAAAATGAAGAATTTATTTGGTGATATGAAATACCTTTAGGCATGAATAATCATGATTTATGAGGCATAAATACCCTGCTTAATCAGAGGATTTTTTTTAAATAAATTTTTTGTAAGGTATAAGAATCTTTGTTTTTAAATCCTAAGTGTGTAAGTGTATAAAGTATGCATATTTCATCAAGGTAAAAGTCAAGACTAAATTACTTTTTTAATCTTTCTTCGTAACCTCAAAATCAAACAAATAATTTTATTTTGACCAAGTATAAAAAAATCCTAATCAAGATCCTCTTATTCCTTAAAATTAACTTAATTTCTTACAAAAATAAGTCAAAGTATTACTTTCATTTTAAAAAGTTTTTAAAGAAAGGATCTTTTTTTTAGTAAAGTTAGTAAGTTAGTAAATCCTCCCCCACACCTAGCTCATGCATTGTCCTCAATGTATGAATGAAATGCAATAATACATGAAAAAGAAGATATGAAAGGAAAATTGTCATCTTAAGGTGGTGGTTCCGGTGGTGGCCTCATTGGGCCAAGCGTTTCTGCCCAATCTAAATACTGTGAATTTTTATGGAATCCACCTTTTATGACTTCTTTCTTATTAATATTTTTTATTTCCCACTATGAATAGGATCATGCAAGATCCTAGCATGAAAATTTTCCGGTTATATGACCAATGTTAGAATATCATCACAGAGTCATTTTGATCTAAATCTTGGTCAAACAATGGAATGTGGTTTTGAGAAATGGATGATTTGAGCTCAACAATGTAAGGAATAGAAATCAATACTGATCAGGAATAAAACTTAAATCAAGTTTAGGTTCGAGAATCGGAGTTGGTTCAAGAGTTTGGTCTAAATCAAAGAATTGAATTTCACATTCATTTCCCAATAATAGAATATGATTATCAAAATAGGTGGTTTATGTTCAAGCTTTATAGGGATAGGAATCAGTGTTGGCTTAAGAATTGGGTCCAAATCGGGTAAGGGTACCAGAGTCATCATAGATTCAAAAAGTGAAACTGAATCACAACATTGGAAATCAGTGTCACATTCATCTTCAAGTTCAATCTTATTAAAATGAAAACTACCAATTTGTTAATGGGTTGATATTGGTCAAGTTCATAGTTTTGTGGTGAAATTGAATCTTGGTTAAAATTTTCAAGATACCATGATTCTTTATCAATATAGCTGGAAGAATCATGAGTGATCGAAAATGTGTTAGGTAGAGTTTCCTCATTCCTATCATTAGTTGTGTTGACCAAATGACTCACTTTTGCTTCTACCCTATTGAGAGATTGGAGACAATCCGTTTGAGATTGAATATAATCATTTTGGGACTGAATCATGAGTTTCATAGTCTTTTCTAAGTCAAGAGGTTTTTCTTATTGTGGTTGGACTTGAAAATTAGAGTAAGGACCTTAGATTTTGGAATTGTTTGGGAGAATTAAGTCCGCTATGATTGTCGTGTGGACTCAAGGAACCTTCAAAAGTCTTTTCTAAAGAAGATTTTTCTTCTATAAGTTCGTCTTGATATGGAGTAGTGAAGCTATTTGTTGGTAAGGTCGTCGATAGTAAGACTTGGGGGAGTTGTATCCCCACTTACTTGGTAAAAAGTGGTGATGATTATCCCATTCTTGTTCATAATACAGGGATTGGGGCATATATTTATTCGGGTAAGTCCAATCTGGCATGCTTGGTTGGTTAGAGTTAAAGTTATGTAATGTTGGGTTGGTAATATCCGAATTGAAAGATGTTTGGGGTGAAATATGGATTTGAGTTATAGTCAGAATAATTGTAACTATAATCCATTTTCACAAGAACAAACAAATAAACAAACATGAAAACAAAGAAAATTTTAGCCTATGTTAGGGTAGAGCTTAGACTCAGACGACTCCTAACTGTTGATTATTCAAGGGAGGTATATTGTAGAACCTGACCATAAGTTAATCGGCCAAGTAGGGACAATATTGATGGGAGGTATCCGTGCCTAAGTAACGGGCCTAATTATGCCAAACCACTAGCTTTTGGGGTTGCGCCCCTCAACCCCCAACTTTAAACACCGATTTGACAAGAGTCAACTTCTAACAAGTTCCCCCTTAGGTCAATCCCTATTTGAGTTCGAGATGTCCCTAGGGCCAACATCCACCCAATTTTAAGTTAGGCTGGATTAGTGAGTAAGGAGATGGCTTGTGGGCTAAGCGAGGGTAATAACTTCCCCACCTTATCTTACTTAAGGATATGCCCTTAAATAATTTTAGTGCTCGTGTGCAAGTATATAGCAAAATAACACTCTAGCAATATAGCATACAAGTGTGTTTTCTAAGTTATATGCAATGAACATGTACCTTTTTCTTCAGCACTATTCAACAGTAATATAAAGAAACGAAATAGACAGATGCCCTAAGATGCAAGAGTCTAAGCGTTTTTTAGTATTTACAAAGTAACAAGTTATTGTTGATCAGAAACATGTACAGAGTGAGTTAAATAGATAAACTATTAACTGTAGAGAGTTAAATCTCTAAAAATCAAGCAATCTGTAAGAAACTATAGTTAGTAGTTCACCACAGTTGTGGACTCTGATGCTCTACCCTTTTTGACAGAGGCACAGAGTAGCAATATGTCCACTGCATCTCAAAATCAAACAAATAATTTTATTTTGACCAAGTATTAAAAAAATCCTAATCATGATCCTCTTATTCCTTAAAATTAACTTAATTTCTTACAAAAATAAGTCAAAATATTACTTTCATTTTCAAAAATTTCTTAAAGAAAGGATCTTTTTTTTAAGTAAAGTTAGTAAGTTAGTAAACCCTTCCCAACACCTAACTCATGCATTGTCCTCAATGTATGAATGAAATACAAAAATACATGAAAAAGGAGAAAGGGAAGGAAAATTGTCACCTTAAGCCAGTGGTTCCGGTGGTGGTCTCATTGGGCCAAGCGTTTCTGCCTAATCTAAATACTGTAAATTATTATGAAACCCACCTTTTATGACCTTTTTCTATTAATATTTTTATATTTCCCACTATGAATAGGATCATGCAAGATCCTAACATGAAAGTTTTCCCGGTTATATGACCAATCTTGAGATATCAATACAGAGTCATATTGATCTAAACCTTTGTCCAACAATGGAATGTGGTTTTGTGAAATAAATGATTTGGGCTCAATAATGAAAGGAATGAAAACTGATACTGACTTAGAAATAAAACTCAAATCAAGTTTAGGTTCGAGAATCAGGGTGGGTTCAAGAGTTTGGTCCAAATCAAAGAATTGAATATCACATTCATTTCCCAATAATGGAATGTGAATTTCAAAATAGGTGGTTCACGTTCAAACTCTATAGAGATAGGAATCAGTGTTGGCTCTGAAATTGGGTCCAAATCGGGTAAGTGTACCAGAGTCATCATAGATTCAAAAGTAAAAGTGAATCACAACATTGGGAATTGGTGTCACATTCTTCTTCAAGTTCAATCTTATTAAAATGAAAACTTGTCAATTTGTCAATGGGTTGATATTGGTCAATTTCAAAGTTTTATGGTGAAACTGAATCTTGGTTAAAATTTTTAAGATACCATGATTCTTCTTCAATATGGCTGGATGAATCAGGAGTGGTCAAAAATGTGTTAGGTAGAGTTTCCTCATTCCTATCATTAATTGTGTTGACCAAATGACCCACTTTTGCTTCTAGCCTATTGAGAGATTGGAGACAATCCATTTGGGATTAAATATAATCATTTTGGGACTGAATTATGAGTTTCATAGTCTTTTCTAAGTCAAGAGGTTCTTCTTATTGTTATTGGACTTGGAAATTAAAGTAAGGACCTTGGATTTGATAATTGTTTGGGAGAATTGAGTCCGCTATGATTTATACTTGTAGCGTAGACTTAAGAAAGGTTTCAAAAGTCCTTTCGAAAGAAAAATTTTCTTCTATAGGTTCATCAGTATATGAAGCTGTTTATTGGTAAGATTGTTGATAGTAAGACTTGGGAGAGTTGCATCCCCACTTACTTGGTGAAGAGTAGTGATGATTATCCCATTGTTATTCATAATACTAGGATTGGGGCATATATTTATTCTGATAAGACCAATTTGGTATACTTGTTTGGTTAGAGTTAAAGTTATGTAATGTCGAGTTGGTAATATCCGAATTGAAAGAAGTAGGGGATGAAATATGGATTTGAGTTAAAATCAGAATAATTGTAATTATAATTCATTTTCACAAAAACAAACAAAAACAAACAAATAAGCAAAAAAGAAAATAAAAAAATTCTACCCTATGTTAGGGTAGAGCTTAGACCTAGACGACTCCTAACTGTTGATTATCCACATGAGGTATATTGCAGAACCTGACCACAAGTTAATCGCCCAAGTAGAGGTAAGAGAGGTGGGTGGTATCCGTGCCTAAGCAATGGGCTAAATTATGCCAAACCACCAGCCTTTAGGATTGTGCCCTCAACCCCCAACCTTAAACACTGATTTAGCAAGAGTCAACTTCTAACAACTTTCCCCTTAGGTCAATCCCTATTTGAGTCCGAGATGTCCCTAGGGCTAACATCCACTTAATTTTAAGTTAGGCTAGGTTAGTGAGTGACATGATTTGTGGGCTAAGCGAGGGTAATAACTTTTCTACCTTATCTTGTTTAAGGATATGCCCTTAAATCGTTTTAGTGCTCGTGTGCAAGTATATAGCAAAATAACACTTAGGTAATATAACATACAAGTGTGTTCCTTAAGCTATGTGCAATGCAGATGTACCATTTTCTTCAGCACTCTTCAATAGTAATATAAGAAACGAAATAGACAGATGCCCTAAGATGGAAGAGTCTAAGCGTTTTTTAGTATTTACAAAGCAATAAGTTACTGTTGATTAGAAACATGTACAGAGTGAGTTAAACAGATAAATTAATAACTGTAGAGAGTTAAATATCCGAAAATCAAGCAATCTGTAAGAAACTAAAGTTAGTAGTTCACCACAGTTATGGGCTCTGATGATCTGCCCTCTTGGACAGAGGTACAGAGTAGCAATATGTCTACTGCAGCTACTAACTTTTTGAAATTAGCTCTTGTACACTAAAACAGAGAAAAAAGGATTAATTTGTTAAAGCAAATCAAAACGAATAAAAAACTTACCGTCTCCCCCCGATAACTATGCTAAAATTATGATCATGATCGATTCTGACCTACACAGAAAAATATAGACTTTTAGAGAAGTTCTAGGTCCTCGATGCTACCGTGTAGCCTAGAGCTAACAGGTCATGATCTACAGGGAGGGATAGCGATGGAAGCTTTATAGTAAGTTTCTCTCTTTTAATTTATCGAAACTAGTTAATATTTATCTTCTCAATTTTTACAAAAAGAAAATAAAATTGTTATATTAAGTTAAGAAGGAGATGGTAGAAGAAGAGATGATGGTATGGTTGTTATTTTATTATAAAAGAAAAGAGAACAAAAAGAGATAAAGAAAAGTGTTAGTACAAAAATCAGAAATACAATGAGATAAAAGAAGAGTATTTAAGATGGTTTTGTTAATTCAAAAGAAAAGAAAAACAAGTTTAAAGAAAAAATTAAAAGAAAGAGTGTTGATTGAAAATTGTTAAATTAAACTAAGAAAGAAAAATAGAAAAGAGATAAAAGAAGAAGATTTACCTCTGTTGCAAATTAACATACCATAATTAGATGTGAAGTAATATAAAGCAAAGTAGTCGAAGAAGTACATGAAAGCAGTGTTGGCCAGATTGAATACGATAAAGAAAAGTGACAAACCTCCATTGATTGTCACCTTCAATATAAGCTTCTTGAAAAAAAAAAATTATATAGTGTCACTCTACAATACTTCTTCCTCTTTTTTAATCATGTAACTCTCTTTAACCTAAAAATAAAATTAAAAAATAAAAATTACATTGAAGAAGAAAAGAAAAACCAAAACTACACTTACCTAAATTTCTCTTTGGAGTGGTGCCCTTTCTGCCTTCGAGGTATGAGAGTATTTATAGGAGAAAACCAGACGGAAAGGAAGCATATGAAGATAGGGGGAGCTGACTATTTCTGAACTTGAATCCTTCCCTCATCTCCAAACTTGATTTAATTTTTTCAGAATTTTATGTGAAAATTCAATTCTGATCTACTGCTTGTTATCGTGTTTATTTCTGAATATGACTTATCAAACAATAGAATTAGAAAGAGTGATCAACATACGAATTGTAGACCTTTAAGTATTATTTTTGGATCATCTTGAAGCATCAAATTTGAGTTTCGATAGTGAACGTTATGATTAAAATGCTAAAATATATTCAGTCTGAATCCGAATCTAAATTGATTCATCTCATTCGTTAATCTTCTCTATATCCATTTATCTTCTAGGATTTTCAATTTGTCTTCTAGAATTGATAAGATATCCATTTATCTTCAGCAAAACCAATAGGGTCTTCAAGCAATCCCATTTTCTCCTTGATTATCTTATATAATATATTCATTTTTTAGATAAGATAGCTTTTAGAACCTTTAGATTTGAATTGATCCCCTTGATTTGCTTGGTCTTTTGAATTATTTAGATTTAATTGGATAAATCTATCAATCACTCTATTTTCTTCGTTAATATTACACTACATACCTTTGAACATGAAAATACATTAAAAAACAGAGTTTTATTTAAAAATAAATGAAGAAAATGTGACATATGTGACACAAAATGTGCAATGCACGTGCACAATCAACTACCTCAGCTCCTCGTAGAGCTAAGCCTTGCTTGTCCCACAAGGCTAAGGCTATAGCATTTTGTGCTAATAGCGAGGCTACTACAGCCCCGCTTATATCATCAGCACTGTTGGGTAGTGCTAGGATAGGCAGTTGCGGCAGTACCAAAGCACTGAGTGCTTAGATAACTTCATCATGCGAAGCTGATTCAACTCTTTATAGAGTTCAGCCTTGCCTATCATGCGAGGCTAAAGCCAAAGCACTATGTATCGAGGCTATTGCTGCCCCGCTTGCATCAGCAACACTGCTGGGCAGTGCTAAGCCCGCTGCACACGAGGATAGAAATAAAGTACCATTGGGTGCTGACAGCGAGGCTATTCTAACCTCGCTTGAGGGAATTCTGTATGGCAAAGCTAAGTTCAACTCTAAGGGCAGAAATAAAACATTAGCTTCACCTTGTGAAGCTACTCTTTCAGGTGAATTGATCCCAGCTTCACCTATAACAAAAAAGAAAACCTTTACTTCTCAACCCAAGGGGAACTTTCAATCTCCTCGAGTCTTCGTGATGGATCAGTTTGGTCCAGTTAACACATATCTGAGAGATTATCTGAGCAACAAGTGAAAGCTTTGCTCTGAGGAACTTATTCACATCCCAATGCGAACAAGCAGGGTGTCAACTTGTAACGATTCACTTCGTCCATTGTTGTTTGGGAATCTCCCCATAATTTTCCCTCCCCAGTAATCGGCATTCAGCCGGTTGTCTGCTCAAACTTTTGAGAAGCCTGGGCTCCGAAAGAAGAAGGAAACAAAGCAGGTCCATCTTGTGACAGCCTCTGTTAACATGATAAGCAGAGGTAGGAATCTATTCCGGTCCCGACGACGAGGACGAAGAACCTTTTCTCCTCCAGCGAGCTCCCTGGACTCCGATTATTTCCCAGTATGAGTCAAGTTCTCATCGAATAAGAGGGGGACTTCCAAGGTACTCACTCCAGGGTAGCAATACCCTACAATTACAGACAACCTTCTCATCATCTGGAGCCGTTTCACCTGCACCATTGAGGAATATTTTCCAATGGTATGATGATGAAAAGGAAGCCGGTGGATACGCCTCTTCAGCTACCATCAGCTTGGTGTGAACGGGGCTTATGTCTGCTAACATAACCAGCAACAATGATGATGATCTCTGTCGACGAATGGAGGCACAAGAGCAGAATTTTAGTGCTCAACAAGAATCTTTCGACAACATCTAGAAGATGTTGGCTCAGCTCTTTGTCAACCGGATTACCAATGACACCGGTAGTAATCATAATGACAAGGAGCATAACGATGATGAATGTCCTAAGACAGAAAAGTCAAAGGAAAGCTCCTCAGTCGATGTCGAGGTCATTAAGGGCATCCAAGCTCAGATTGCATCCCTGACCCAGAGGGATGAGCTGAAGAAGGTAGGGATAACTCATCCTTAACCACTAGAATCGGATTTTGTGCCATACCCCCTAAAGTTCAAGCCACCTACATTGCATACGTACGATGGCAAAAGCTTGCCCAACCAGCACATCTATTACTTATGATCTCAAACTGGTAATGTAATAGATAATGATGCCATCATTGCTTGGCTATTCATTGCCACCTTAAGGGCGTAGCCTTTGATTGGTTTAGGAGCCTGCCCAGCGGCTCCATCAACTCTTGGATTGACCTAGAAACCCGGTTCCTCTCTTGATTCTATGAGGATGACACGAGGTGACTATGGACAAGCTCCTCTCAACGGTCTACAAAGGAGGAGAATCTGTATGAAAATACATTGAGAGATTCTGCAATCTCTCTCTCATGTACCTCGCAGGTATGCCATTGCCCATGTTACTCCAAACATGTCAGTATAATTTTCTTGATGAAGTGAAAATCTGTATGGTAGCTGTCAAAGCCTATACATGAAAGGAGCTCGTTGAGCAGGCTGAGATAGCTGAGAAATAGGCTAAGAAGTTTGTGCCCTTAGTCCCCAAGAACAAGTGAGCGGTCAACACCAAGGAGCGTGATGCAGCACAGTCTTCTCAATCAAAGGGGAAAGAAACCATGACCGTTGAGCTATCAGAGATAGCTCAACCAAAGAATAAGAGCAACACTAATGGCAATTAGAAATTCAAATTTTCACCAAAGGTATACTCCTTTAAAGATGAACAGGTGGTGATAATTTTTCACTTGCTGCACAAGGGTAACGAGCTCAAGTTATCTGAAATTCAGCGACCTAATAAGGTGGAGCGTACAAATGATCCTAATTACTGCCTCTTTCATAGGATGGTACATTACCCTACCAGCAGGTGCTATATCCTCAATGACAAGATCCAACCATTGGTGGATGCTGGTGTTCTGACTCTCAAATTAGAACAAAAGAAAGTCACCACCAACATGGTTACTCTTAATTTCAGGACCTTCCTGAAGATGACTGTTCAGGATGGTTTGGTCCCAATCCCTAAGGCCAGATTAGATGTCATCAATCTAATGGCTGAAAAGAAAAAAGCTAAGAGCCTCATCCCAATTGATTTGTCACATACATTGCAATTATATTGTCACTTTACCGTACTTGTTAGCTAATAAATTCTATTAATAAGTTGTCTTTTTCTTTGCTAAATGCAGGCCCAAGTGCTTAAAGGAAGAAAGGAGAAACAAGCCCAAAAGCCCACCAAATTCTGAATTAATTCAAAATAAATTCGAAGTGAAGAAATCAGGGCTAAATCTCGGCATATCAAGAGGTTGAGAAAAATCCTCCATGAATCGAGCGATTGAAGCCAGAAAATTAAAAGCTGTTTCGTCAACGGTTGAAGCAGAAACAAGAAAACCAGCAGGAGATGCGAGACACCCTTCAAACCAGGAGCCCCCTTTTTGGTGTGGCCACCTGGCCACACCAGGGCTGCGGAAATGTGGCCCAAGCCACATTTCCGTGGCCAAACAGTTTCTGTTGGGGGAGTGTTTGCTCCCCCAATCTTCCCGGGATTCGCCTCCTTTGGTTTTTGGCTATAAATACCTCTTTCAGCAGAGAAAAATGTAGCGAAGACTAGGATTAAGTTTTGCATTTATTTTCAAAGGATCTAGGCTCCTTGTTAGCTAGACACAAGTTGTAATTTTGTTGCTTACTTTGTAGTTCAGTCTAAAAACTTGTGAGAGAGAGGACTGAGAGCTTGTACTTGAAGATTGAAGTGACAGCAATACAAGAATCAAGCCACCTTTCCTTCCACTCGTGTTTCGGTATGTCGTGCATTATTATGTTTTCGTTGTTGTTTTCCATGGATAACTAAACGGTTTTTCTGGGCTAGCTATCAAACTCTCTCTTGTTTCCTTCTCTTCTGTTTTTAAAAGAAAAAGTCCCGATGACTCATATGCATGCCTCACTTAAAAGCCTTTCTTTTTGAAAGTGTTCTTGAAGGCACATGAGGATGGGTATGGACAGTTGAATTCACAATTCTTTCTTGAACTTCTCTTGAATCATTTTTAATTCATTCTTGCTTCTTCGCGCTTGATGTTTTAATATCTGATTCTCACTATTTCTTGAAAAAAAAAGACTCAACTCTTCTAACATCTTATGTGCTTTACTTAAAGCTTTCTAAAAATAATCAACTTTAAGTTTTGCAAATGATAACTTGAGGGACTTAATATTTTAAGAAGAATGAATAATTGAGTAGTAAGATAGTAAGCCCAGATTTGATTTCTTATTATAAAACAACAACACAACTCTTAAGTTTTCTAAATCACCTTCTCCAAATCCTTTTCTAAAAGTTGAAATTTCTCTTTTTCATCTCTTTTCCTTCCTTTCTCTTTTCCTAAAAAAAAAAACGAACACAATTCTTTATTTCTAAGCAATTCACCGAAACGCTTCTATCGCATCCCTCCTCGTGGACACAACCCGTTAGCCACAAGCTACACGGAAAACTTTTGAACTCTTAATTGTTCTTTATTTTAGCAATCAATTTTGGCGCTGTTGCTGGGGAGGGAACGGTGTAGTTGTTTTAACAAGTTTTGTGTGTTTGTTTCAGGGACTTGAAGATCAAGATCTAGCATTCAAGCTTTGCCAAGAAGACTTGCAAATTCTGTGCCCCTACTCTCGAAAGTAGGAAACAGAATTTCAAGAAATTGCTTTACAAAATCTGAAAATTTTCATTGGACTACTAAAAACTTTGTTTTGCAGGACATATTGCTCGCAAAAATTTTAGTTTTTATATGTCATATTTGTGCTAGTTTCACTATCAAACATCCCTGTTTTAAGCCAACAGTAAAATATTCGTTGAAAAGTTCAAAATTGATTAGACATTTGCATTCTAGGCACGAGTCTTTTTCAATTCCTTTACTTTACTGTTGAAGAGAGCTGGAGACAAGGTATGTATGCATAGCATATAGTTTAGGAAACATTCTTGGGTGATTTTGCTTTTGAATGCTACTTTTCTATATCTTGCACACTTTGCATGAATCAATTCTAAGGGCAAAACCCAAATCAAGATAAGGTGGGGAAGTCATTACCCTTCCTTAGCCCACAAACCATCTCCAAGCACGCACAACCTAAGCCTAAGTAAAATTTGATAGACGTTGGCCTTAGGGACATCTCGAACTCACTAGGAGATTATCCTAAAGAGGGAAGGTGTTGGAAATTGACTCCTGCCAAATCAGTGTCAAGGAAGGGGATTGAGGGCCGAAAGCCTGAAGATTGGTGGTTATTTAATTAAGGAACGTCTTTGACGGAAAACCTCCCACCAATCTTGCCCTGACCTGGCTGATTAGCTTGTGGTCGAAGTCTACATTCTACCTCTAGTGGACAATCAACCAGTTAGGAGTTGTTTAGGTCGAGGTTACCTTAGACTAGGCTTGGTTGATTTCTATTATTGACTGTTGGTTGAACTTATTTGTGTTTGTGATTGTGTATGCAAGTGTGGTCAAGAGACCCCAATTCATCTAGGTTGACTAGAAACACATCACCACCCAAGTTTGAACCAAGACCAGATCCGGTAATGGCTCAATCCACATCACTGCAGGATAGGTTCTACCCGATTAGGACCTCACTTCCATCTTGCATTTCACTTCCATCGGTTGGTGAATACAATTTCGAGCTCAAGTCTCAATTCATCAATACACTCCCCAAGTTTTATGGTCTAGAGTCCGAAGATGCCTACTTCTTCATAAGAAAATTTGAGGAAGTATGTCTTATGATGAAAATCTCACACCTTGTAGATGATGCTATTAGGTTGAGATTTATCCCATTTGCACTTAAGGACCTAGCAAAGAAGTGGCTCTACAGCTTAGCAGCCGGTTCCATCACATCTTGAGATGGTTTCATCAAGGTTTTCTTGAAGAAATTCTATCCTATCCATAAAATCGCTCTCATTAGGAAGACGATCATGCAATTCAAGTAAGAACCTAATGAACTGTTCTGAAGGTACTTTGAACGCTTTAAGGACCTCCTTGTTCAATGTGTCCACATCATGGAATAGAGAAATGGCGACAATGTCAAATTCTCTATGACGGTTTAGACTATTCCACCAAAACCCTCTTAGAAAGTATGTGCCAAGGGGGTTTCTTGCAGAAAGATGAAGATGAAGGATGGGATTTGTATGAAAATTTAGCTGAGAAGACCATCCAATGGGAATCTGCTAGTGAGACCTCTAAGAATCCTAACTCCATCTCTTCAAAAGGAGGTCTCCATTCCATAGAATCGTCCATCGCTAATGAGGCTAAGTTAGCAAACCTGGCTAGAAGACTGGAAGCTCTAGAAACGAAAGACCCAAGTTAAGTCAATCAAGTCAGCCCGAACCAATTTTCACCCCCAGGTTGCACTTATTATCAAGCCATGAACCATGTGTTCGAGGAATGCCCAGTGTTTCAGGCTCAGCAATCC
Organism: Agave tequilana; assembly: GCA_038442645.1. Classification (NCBI taxonomy): domain Eukaryota; kingdom Viridiplantae; phylum Streptophyta; class Magnoliopsida; order Asparagales; family Asparagaceae; genus Agave; species Agave tequilana. Next base: position 733,007 of record JAVJIF010000524.1, on the reverse strand, counting down.
TACCACGAACCGATGAATGCGGCCTTTTCAAGGCCGAACAATAACCCTTACGCCCCAACGTACAATCCCGGCTGGAGAAATCACCCTAATTTCTCATGGAGCCAAAACAACAATGACCATTCACGATCCAATCATGCTAGTCACTTCCATCATGGTAATAATTCTTCCAATCATCAACCCAACTTCTCCAATTTCCATAATAATTCTCCCAACCATCCACTAAACTTTCCGAATTATCAACAGAACTTTCCTAATCAAGCTCCACAATCCTCCTTCCAGAATCCTCAATTAGAAAGGAGAATGACTGACTTTGAAAGAAACATGGAACGATATATGAAAAACCAAGACTCTCTCATGCAAACCATTCAGAGGTTAGAGGTTCAAACGAGTCAACTAGCCAACCCACAGAATGAGAGACAAAAGGGTACCCTGCCTAGTCAGCCAGTCACCAATCCGAGGAATTCACAACAAGCTCATTTGGCTGAGGATCCTTCATTCAATCAATGTCATGCTATCCATACATTGAGGTCAGGAAAGAAAGTTGATAACCAAGTGTCAACACCACCCATTCCCATTCAGCACAACTAAAATCAAGCCTCCACCTCATCTAATCCAATTTCTTCCAATTCGGACGAGTCTGAAAACGACAAGTCAGCCAGCCAGGTGCATCAGCCTATAGTACCATTTCCGAATAGGCTGAAAAACAAGCAAAACCCGCACATGGACAAGATAATCGACATGTTTAACCAAGTGAAAATAAATGTGCCACTCCTTGATGCCATCCAACAAGTTCCTTCTTATGCTAAATTTCTTAAGGACATGTGCACCAAGAAGAGAAAGACTAATGTCCCAAAGAAGGTCTTCTTAGCCACTAATATTAGTGAGCTATTTTCGGGTCCTATCCTTGTCAAGTACAAAGATCCAGGTAGCCCCACCATTGGCTGCACAATAGGACAAGCCGAGATTAGTCATGCACTTCTTGACTTGGGGGCAAGTATCAACTTGCTTCCATTCTCTGTTTATCAACAACTCGGTTGGGTGACCTTAGTCCAACTCGAGTCACCATCCAACTGGCTGACCGTTCTGTTAAAATTCCAAAAGGGAAATTAACGATGTCCTGATTCGGGTAGGAGAGTTCATATACCCTGTTGATTTCATAGTTCTAGAGACACAACCTGTGTCCAACTCCAATCGTAGGGCTCAAACTCCCGTAATCCTAGGTCGACCATTCCTTACTACTGCTAATGCCATCATTAATTGTAGGAATGGGTCTATGAGGTTAACCTTTGGAGATATGACTAGAGAAGTCAATGTCTTCAATCTAGGAAAACAACCCCGCGATATCGAGGACCAAACATTTGAAGTCAACCTAATTGAGAACTTGACAAGTGAACACGGGGAAGAATTGGAATCAGAAGTGGAGATTGACTTCGAGTTAGAGTCTGATGACTTTAATCTTGATCAGGTTGTAGATTCTGTTGTGAATTGGACCTCAAACCCTATTTCACCAACAATGGAGCCAACAAATTTGACTAGTCCCTCTAGTGAGCCTTCCTCTTCCTTAGAATTAAAAGCCCTACCTGCGCATCTAAAGTACGCCTATCTAGGCGAACAAGAGACCTTTCCCGTCATCATTGCCTCCCATTTAAATGATAGGAAAGAAAAAGATTTGAAAGCAATTCTAAGAAAACATAAGGAAGCCATCGGGTGGACTATGACTGATATCAAGGGATTAAGTCCAATCATCGTTCAACACCGCATCCATCTCAATGAAGACGCCACACCCAAGAGAGACCCGCAGCGTAGGTTAAACCCTATAATGCAAGAGGCTGTTCACGCTGAAATCATAAAACTCTTAGACAATGGGATAATTTATCCCATTTCTGATAGCCAATGGGTCAGTCCTGTCCACGCGGTCCCAAAGAAATCTGGTTTTACCGTAGTAGAAAACGAGAACAAAGAGTTGGTTCAAACTCGACTTCCCACGAAGATTCGAGTTTGCATTGACTATAGGAAACTGAATGCTGCAACTCGTAAGGACCATTTTTCACTTCCCTTCATTGATCAAATGCTTGAACGTTTGGCGGGTCACGAGTATTACTGTTTCTTGGATGGTTACTCGGGCTATAACCAGATCCCTATCGCTCCTGAGGACTAAGAAAAGACTACGTTCACATGTCCATTTGGGACGTTTGCTTATCGTCGAATGCCCTTCGGCTTATGCAATGCCCTAGCAACGTTTCAACGTTGCATGTTGAGTCTTTTCTCAGATATGGTAGAACGCTTCTTAGAAATCTTCATGGATGATTTCTCCATCTACGGAGATTCATTCACTCAATGTCTCCACCATCTTGAACTCGTCCTCCAAAGTTGTGCTGAGAAAAATCTGACACTAAATTGGGAGAAATGCCACTTCATGGTAAAACATGGAATTGTCTTGGGTCATGAAATCTCCAAGAAAGGAATCGAAGTGGATAGAGCCAAAATCGAGGTTATTGCTAAGCTTCCCATGCCCAAATGCGTTAAGGACATTAGATCCTTCTTAGGACACGCTGGTTTTTACCAACGATTTATCAAGGATTTTAGCAAAATTGCTAGGCCCTTGACTAATCTGTTGCTAAGGATGTGTCCTTCATTTTCGATGCTGAATGCATAAATTCTTGGGGGAAGCTTAAGAGTGAGCTTATTTCTGCACCAATCATATCTGCACCGGATTGGTCTAAGCCGTTTGAGATCATGTGCGACGCTTCTGATTTTGCCATAGGCGCTGTCCTAGGACAACGCATTGATAGCAAGCAGCATGTGATCTACTACTCTAGTAGGACTCTAAACGATGCTCAAATGAACTACACTACGACCGAGAAGGAATTCTTGACAGTAGTGTTTGCCTTAGAGAAGTTTCTTCCCTACCTACTAGGGTCCAAAACCACCGTTTTTACCGATCATTCTGCGCTTAGGTATCTCATGATGAAGAAGGATGCAAAGGCCCGACTCATTCATTGGATCCTCCTTCAAGAATTTGATCTTGAGATTCGAGACAAGAAAGGCGTAGAAAATGTCATTGCTGACCACCTCTCACGGATACCTAATTCTCCATGCAACGAATTACCCATCAATGAGGATTTTTCTGATGAACATCTCTTAGCCATCTCTAGGGAACCTTGGTTTGCTGATATAGTGAATTACTTAGTCGCAAACCAAACTCCGTCTCATTGGTCCAAAAATGATGTTTACCGATTCTTATCCCAAGTCCGGTATTTCTTTTGGGAGGAACCGTATCTTTTCAAGTACTGTTCTGACCAAATTATTAGGAGATGCATTCCCGATGAGGAGGTTAGGAGTGTTCTGTCCTTTTGTCACGAACTTGCATGCGGTGGACACTTTGGTCTCCGCAAGACTACTGAAAAGGTGCTCCAAAGTGAGTTTTATTGGCCCACTCTATTCAAGGATGCTTATGAATTCTGCAAGACGTGCCCTAGATGCCAAATGGTAGGAAGGATCTCACACCAAAATATGATGCCCTCAACCCAATTCTAGAAATAGAACTCTTTGATGTTTGGGGCATCGACTTTATGGGTCCATTTCCTAATTCATTTGGGAACCAATACATATTGGTTGCTGTGGATTACGTGTCCAAGTGGGTAGAAGCCATTCCATGTAAAACTAATGATAACAAAGTTGTCATAAAGTTTTTGAAAGAGAACATTTTTTCCCGCATCGGAACCCCTCGTGCTATCATCAGTGATAATGGCACTCACTTTTGCAATAGATCTTTTGAAGCCCTTATGCGAAAGTATGCCATAACTCACAAGTTGTCCACACCTTATCATCCTCAAACCAGTGGGCAAGTTGAGGTTTCAAATAGACAAGTAAAGCTTATATTGGAGAAAACTGCGAACCAAAACCGGAAAGATTGGTCCTTCAAACTTGTAGATGCTCTATGGGCTTACAGGACCGTTTTCAAGACGATTTTAGGAATGTCTCCCTATAGGTTAGTCTATGGCAAACCTTGTCACTTGCCCGTTGAGTTAGAGTACCGAGCCTTATGGGCCATCAAGCAGTTGAATTTTGACTTGACTAAGGTCGGTGACCTTCGAAAATTACAAATTTCCGAATTGGAGGAGTTGAGAAATGAAGCCTATGAAAATGCTAGGATCACTAAAGAGAGAGTCAAGATTTTCCATGACAAGAACAACGTAAGAAAAACCTTTGTCCCGGATAAAAAGTCTTACTCTATAATTCTAGGCTTCATCTTTTTCTAGGAAAATTGAAATCGAGATGGACTGGGCCATTCATTGTAAAAACTGTGTTTCCACACGGTGCAGTTGAGATCAGTGACCCCAAGAATGGAAATGACTTTAAAGTAAATGGTCAACGCCTTAAACCTTTCTTGGAATCGGTGCCGGTAGATGAAACGGTAATGGGTCTTTTTGACCCAATGTATCGGTAACTTTCCTCCTTTCCATTTTATTTCATGCACTTATACATTTATTTCATACATTGGGGACAATGCATGAGATAAGTGTGGGGGAGGGTTCTAATATGACTGATATTAAAAAAAAATAAAGAAATTTAAAAAGGGTGGACAATATTTTGATATATTTTTTTGTAAGCATTTAAGTCAATTTTAAGGAATAGGAGAATCATAATTAGGATTTCTTACACTTGGTCAAAATAAGATAACTTGTTTGATTTTAAGGTCAGGAAGAAAATTTGTGAAAGTAATTTAGTCTTGATATTTACCTTGATGACATATGCACACAAAATACACTTACACACTTAGGGTTTAAAAACAGAGACCCTTATGCCTTTTATATAAAAAAAAAGTCTAATTATTGATTAGCTAGGTGCTTTGGCCTAAGCAAGCCTTAGTATTTATGCAAAAGATAATTAGATAAGTTTGAAAAAAAAATGTGTATCTTCTGATTAAGCTGGGTATTTATGCCTCATAAAGCATAGGTATTCACGCCTAAAAGGGGTACATCGTATAAAAAAATGTGTATCCTCTGATTAAGCTGGGTATTTATGCCTCATGAAGCATAGGTATTCACGCCTAAAAGGGATACATCGTAGAAAGAAAAACCTTGGTTTCGTGGCCTTATCTGCTCGAGTGTTTAAGTCCTTAGGGGTGTTTTCTCACCTGGTGCCCTAAAACTGTCCGGTTTGGGTGTCACCGACTGAATGCTCATTACATGGGCAGATTAGAAAGCCTAATGAAATGGAGGAATAAATTTCACCAAAAATAAATAAATATAAGGCATAGGAGTTAATGTTGAAGAACCCTTAGTAAACTTCACAGTCATGATGGTGCATACGACTCAGAGTAAATTAATAGACTAGATGAGAAGTACAATTTGACTCCTTAGTTTAATTGATGACATGTTTTTGAATAGAGACTAAGTTTAGGAATGATAAATTTGATATTCCTATAACTTATAGATTACTTAAACTCTCACAAATATACTTCAAATATTTTCACCTTTCAAAAAAAAAATGCTTTTCAAAAATACTAACTTTTTTCTCTTTCTTTTTTTGGATTTTGTGGGTGTAATCCGCTAAAAACCCTCACGAGACAAAACTCGTCCTCTAGGGGTAACCTAGAGGTTTAACGGCTTGTTGCACATGCTCAGTGCAATCGAGTGACCTGCGAAAGTGGTCTAATAATTGATTCAAGTTAGTCTGATGTTTTGCTCGAGGGCGAGCAAAAGATAAGTGTGGGGGTGTGATTTGTCACATACATTGCAATTATATTGTCACTTTACCACACTTGTTAGCTAATAAATTCTATTAATAAGTTGTCTTTTTCTTTGCTAAATGCAGGCCCAAGTGCTTAAAGGAAGAAAGGAGAAACAAGCCCAAAAGCCCACCAAATTCTGAATTAATTCAGAATAAATTCGAAGTGAAGAAATCAGGGCTAAATCTAGGCATATCAAGAGGTTGAGAAAAATACTCCATGAATCGAGCGATTGAAGCCAGAAAATTAAAAGCTGTTTCATCAACGGTTGGAGCAGAAACAAGAAAACCAGCAGGAGATGCGAGAAACCCTTCAAACCAGGAGCCCTACCTTTTGGTGTGGCCACCTGGCCACACCAGGGCCGCGGAAACGCGGCCCAAGCCGCGTTTTCGCGGCCAAACAGTTTCTGTTGGGGGAGCGTTTGCTCCCCCAATCTTCCTGGGATTCGCCTCCTTTGGTTTTGGCTATAAATACCTCTATCAGCAGAGAAAAATGCAGCGAAGACTAGGATTAAGTTTTGCTTTTATTTTCACAGGATCTAGGCTCTTTGTTAGCTAGACATAAGTTGTAATTTTGTTGCTTACTTTGTAGTTCAGTCTAAAAACTTGTGAGAGAGAGGACTGAGAGCTTGTACTTGAAGATTGAAGTGACAGCAATACAAGAATCAAGCCACCTTTCCTTCCACTCGTGTTTCAGTATGTCGTGCATTATTATGTTTTCTTTGTTGTTTTCCATGGATAACTAAACGGTTTTTCTAGGCTAGCTATCGAACTCTCTCTTGTTTACTTCTCTTCTGTTTTTAAAAGAAAAAGTCCCGATGACTCATATGCATGCCTCACTTAAAAGCCTTTCTTTTTGAAAGTGTTCTTGAAGGCACATGAGGATGGGTATGAACAGTTGAATTCACAATTCTTTCTTGAACTTCTCTTGAATCATTTTTAATTCATTCTTGCTTCTTCGCGCTTGATGTTTTAATATCTGATTCTCACTATTTCTTGAAAAAAAAAGACTCAACTCTTCTAACATATTATGTGCTTTACTTAAAGCTTTCTAAAAATAATCAACTTTAAGTTTTGCAAATGATAACTTGAGGGACTTAATATTTTAAGAAGAATGAACAATTGTGTAGTAAGATAGTAAGCCTAGATTTGATTTCTTATTATAAAACAACAACACAACTCTTAAGTTTTCTAAATCACCTTCTCCAAATCCTTTTCTAAAAGTTGAAATTTCTCCTTTTCATCTCTTTTCCTTCCTTTCTCTTTTTCCTAAAAAAAAACGAACACAATTCTTTGTTTCTAAGCAATTCACCTAAACGCTTCTATCGCATCCCTCCTCGTGAACACAACCCGTTAGCCACAAGCTACACGGTAAACTTTTGAACTCTTGATTGTTCTTTATTTTAGCAATCACCAATGACAACAAAATCTGGAGAGATCATGTGGGTCCACCCAGATATTGTTCAAGACGAACAGTGGGAGACCAGCAAGCCTAAGCTCAAAGGCAAGTCATGCAAGGCCGTCTCTCTTGTAATAGACGATGTCTCTGTGACTGTAGCCTTTCTCAATAACTCAGAAGGAGAGAAGCTCGCCTTAGAAGCACAACTCACCACTTCATAGCCAGTGGGCACACGTTTTGATAAGCAGTACTTGTGACAGTGTGGCCAGACGCCCGATGGAGTACCCCAACCAACGACGTCGGGAACCACTGCACCTGTCTAGACCACAATGCCTAAGAATAAAGAAAAGTAAAAGGAGATTCGCTTTGATGAATACTTGAAGAAGAATCCTCCCAGAGGACTTAATGCCCCCTTCCGCTTTGACATATTGACACAATTGGCCAATATTCCAGCTCGTATTACCCTACACGAGCTACTTTGCCTCCTGAAGAAGACAAGAGAGGCACCTAGAGATGCACTTGCTGATTCGAAATCATTTCTGACACAGGTGCCAGCCCCTACAAAAGAAGACGGAGCTTCATGCCCCAATCTCATCTGGTACAACCGCAAGTACTATGCATCACCTTCACCCCTAAAGACATGCTCCTAAAGGACAACTGACATGACAGTTGTATTATACTGGGTACATGGGGTCCACACACATCGAGAGAATACAAGTTGATTCTGGGTCTGCTCTGAGCATTATCCTCAAAAGACTTCTTTATTTTCTCAGCATTCTATTGAGCAGGTTGTCAACCATGACTGCGACTATATGTGGCTTCAACGCCGGGAGTAATCATCCTTTGGGTTAGATTCAACTCCGGTGCCAAATTGGAGATCTGAAATCAGAAGTGACAAGTTATGTCATTGATGCTGACACATCCTACAACCTCTTACTCGGACGACCTTGAACCATGCTAACTGAATTGTGCCTTCCACACTCTATCAATGCTTCAAATACATGGATGACAAGGCAATGGTCAGGATGGTGTTTGCCAAAATGCAGTCGTTCAAAAGTGTGGAGAACTACTTCACTGACTCTTTACTTTATAGAGATATTGGTAAAGTTGTGGAAAAATTGTTGACTGATGACAACGATAGCGGCAACGAAGCGAACTCAGAATCAGGAGAATATTCTGAGGTTTCTTTTATGAAGAACTAATTGTAGCATATCTGAAAGATCCTGATTGTAATAATTCCACCGACAACGATGACAAATGGGTCCTTAATGAAAATGTCAATTTTGATTATTCCTTATGTTGCGATAATATAAATAGTCCAATTGACGTGAGTCCTCTACACATGCCCCTGCCTATGTCAACGTCATCCATGCATGTAGAAGAAAATGATGGGTCTTTATTTGTAATTCCACCTTCTAAGAAAGACCAACGCCAATTATATTTGACAGAGTCTGACATTGGATAACTACATCCAATGATTCGGACGAAGACTTGGAGCCTCCATAATTCTTTCACTATGCACGGTCAGCGTACCGTATGATGAAAAACGGGATACGACTTATGTCATGGTGAATGCCTGAACTTTGGAAAGGGACGACGCATCCCTTTACAATCTTTCATACCAGAAGGAAAGCTTGCCAACTACTACGAATCAGATTCGTAAGGGGTTTGGGTACACTACTCCATCCGTTCAATCTAATTCAAAATCTGAGAAGCCTCTACCATCACATTCTTCAGACTGATCGGATTGGGAATTTAGCATAAGTGTGGGGTTTGCCTTCAAGAAAATCTTCGTCAACATGAAATCAACAAGTTAGGTGGAACTAGAAGAGAACATTGAGCCATTCAACACGGATCCATGAGCTCAACAACTTGATCTTCAATAGAAAAAGCATTTTGAAGAATGTGACCCTCTTACAGAAGATAAAGTAATTAAAATTGATGTGCGTGATCAAACACACCGAAGCTTATCTCTATAAGCAAAAGTTTGTCGCCAATGGAGAAGCAGAACCTTGTATCCCTAATAAAAGAGTATATAGATGTTTTTACTTGGAGCTATGAAGACATGTCTGGTCTCGACCCTCAGGTGGTTATGCATCATCTCAACATTAAACCGGATGCTAAGCCGGTCAAACAACAACATTGATGCTTCCAACTTGAATGGGGACAATCAAAGCAAGGTTCAAAAACTCATCGAATGTGGCTTCATTCGAGAGTAACAGCCCCAGATTGGGTTGCTAACATTGTGTCCATCCTTAAAAAGATCAGAAAGATCGGAGTCTGTATTAACTTTTGCGATCTTAATATGGCCTATCCTAAAAAATGAATTTTCAATACCTATCACGGATGTCATGATTGAGTACACCTGTGGTTTTGAAAGGATGTCCTTTATGGATGACTTTTCAGGGTACAACCAAATTAAGATGTACCTAGATAATGAAAAGCATACATCATTCCAAACACAGTTGGGTGTGTTTTGTTATAAGTTATGCCTTTCTGCTTAAAGAACGCGGGCGTCACCTACCAACGTGCAATGAGTATGATCTTCTGTGATCACTTACGAAAGACAATGGAGTGTTATATTGATAACATTGCAATCAAAAGTCATGACAAGAACAATCATCTCCATGACTTGAGAACGATGATCGATCTCATGCGGGCTCACCAGCTAAAGATAAATCTGACAAAGTCTTTCTTGGGAGTTTCAAGTGGTAAATTTCTAGGATTCATTGTCACATCCAAAAGAACTCATCTTGATCCTGACAAGATCAAAGCCATTTAAGATATGCAGCCTGCAAAGAATCTCAAAGAACTCTAAGGTCTTCAAGGCAGATAGGCTTATTTTCGTAGGTTTATCGTAAACCTGTTGGTCGATGTCAACCATTTACGCGACTAATAAAGAAAAGCGTATCTTTTGTCTGAGACGATGCTTGTCAAAAAGCTTTTGAGGATATCAAAGCATACCTCACAGTGCCTCTTGTCCCGGCATCTCCTGTTTTAGGAAAACCTTTCTTACTTTATGTAAGAGCCATGGACCATTCTTTGGGCACTCTACTTGCACAAAAGAATGAATGAGGGTGCCGTGTAAGGCATCTATTATCTCAGCAGAACCATAATTGGAGTTGAAAGTCGCTACAACCCAGTCGAAAAGGATGTTGGCCCAGAGGCCCATCACTCTAGTTTTGATGATGATTAACTCATGTAGTTATACTTTACTAATAATCTTGTGTATAAATAATTTCAGTGATTGACCAAGATATTAGTAAGTATATGGCTTCAACAAAGGAGTTTTGGAGCTTTCACATGTTGATTCAAGAGCTCGCGCGTCAAGATCGCACATCGCACTCGGTTGGAGTCAAGCTCATTGGATCGCGTTTGGATCAAGTCAGCTTGGAGACAAGAAGACTTCGATTTGTTTTTAGTTTATGTTTAGATCTTGTGTAAAGGTAGATAATGTTAATATGCTCAAGTTCACACACACAAAAGTTTAAAGTTTATTGGTTTTGGTCTTCGGTATAACCGATTTTGGATTTCATGTCAAAAACATAGATATATATATATATATATATATATATATATATATATATATATATATATATATATATATATATCTTATGTGTATATTGGATTCTATCCATATACAATATGCTTCAAAGTTGTTTCAATATTATGTTTTTGTATTTAGACAAGTTTTGAAAAAATCGGATTTGCATTTAAAAGTTTGGTTTTTGGAAAAATACATATTTTTGTTTAAAGCCTAATTTCAATATCACAAAAATGGTTCAAATAGTTTATAATATATGCTGAATTTTTGTCACACATATTTGTATTTCAAAGATCTTATAAGAACTTATTTTTGAGGATTTTTTGTGATTTTATGGGATTTAATTGAAATTAAAAAGACCAAAAAGGACCAAGTTTTAATCCCTTATACTGTTTGACCTGGCCTTCTGACGGTCGACCGAGGCAGAAGTCGGTCGACCGATCCGTGGGACCGATGTGCACAAATGTGCATAGTCCATTTGGCTGGAGGGCCGGTCGACCGACCCGGTCGACCGCCAGAGGGCTCTGCTCTTTGTATCCAGGCCTCGGTCGAGCGGGCGGTCGACCGGTGTCTCAACGATAAGAAAAATGACCGTTGGCCGGTCGACCGGGCGGTCGACCGGAAGGGCGATTTTGCACTTTCCAAACTACGAACGAGAAGATTTTTGAGAGGGTATAAATACCCATCTCTTGGGATAGTTTCTTCATGATTTTTTAGAGCAATATTTTCCCATCTTCTTAAGTGTTTTAGCAACAAGTTTTCAAAGAGTTTTTTTGGTTAAAAAGATTCATCTTTATTTGTTTTAAAGGGTTGGAAAAATCAAGAAAAAGAGAAGTCATTGGGAATTATTTTTCATCTTCTTTTCTATTTTATCCTAGAAGTTTTCCCAAATATTTTCTTTGTGATTTTGATTTTCAAACTCTTTGTTTTCTCACACTTGAGCTGTCTATCTATCCTATCTATTAGGATCTTATTTTGGTGATTTGTGGTTTAGTGAGACCACCAAGAGTTGTAAACCTTCTTTTAATTGGGTTTGTTGTTATCTCTCTTGTGTAGAGGTGATTGTGGCGGTTGTGTTAGTATCTCTCTAAGTGCAGAGGTGATTGTGATTGGTTTGGCTTTGTGCATATCGCTCTAGTGAGAGGTGATTGTTGTTTAGCTTAGTGCCCTATCCCTCTGTTGAGAGGTTAATCTTGTGTGGCTTAGTGCCTTACCTCTAGTGTAGTGGCTGTTGTTGTTTGAGAGAGGAGTTGTGTACTCTAACTTTTTATTATCTAAATCCTCAGTGGAGGTTCCCTGTGTGGGAAGTCCTGTGTGGACGATTTGGTGAAAATCCTTCTGTGTGAAGGCGGGGACGTAGAGCATTGGCTCGAACCTCGAAATATATCTTTGTGTTTGCGTTTGATCAACTATCTCTTAGCTCTCTCTCTCTCTCTTATATCCTGCATTGCATCATATTGTTCATATCTTATATATGCTTGGTATTGTTTGTATGCCTCACTTGAACCAAGAGAGCTTTACATAGCATCTCAACTCTTATTTATAGGAATTTAGAGGAGATAGTCCAGAGCCCTTCACCAGGAATTCGGCTACACACTTTAGTTACACTAAGTGTTTTACAATTAGTTTTTAATTCTGCATCATTTGTTATTAGATTAGCCATATACCTATTCACCCTCCCTCTAGGTATACTTTCAATTGGTATCAGAGTCTACGCTCCTGATATTTGGTTTAACCACCTAGGAGTGAGATCTTGGTTAGCTAATCTATATTTGCATTTGCATACTTATTTGTTTACACACGTTCATGGACTTCATTGACCCCTCCTATGTTTGATGTTTCTAACATCGATGTATGAAAGCTTACGATGAGTATGTATTAAGACCTTAGGAATGCATGTTTACCTTGCTACAACCAAGAAATCATATCTTGGTAATAACAAGTATATAGAGACCAATGCACTAGTCGTAGAGGCACTTAGAAGCACTCTAAGCAAAGAATATTTATGCATGGTTTCTCATTGTGATTCCGCTTTTGCAGTGTGAAACACTATGACCTCTCCCGCGTTACAAATGACGAAATATGTTGAGGAGGAATCTAGTGGAGATGAGTCCGACCAACCTTACTACATGGTCCAAGGGAATGACTCCCTTGAGGTAAACTCGGATACTCAACTAGATGATAGTGCTAGTTCTTCCAGTGATGATTATATGGATGCCGATGCTTTGAATGAAGAACTATCTATTGTATGTGAAAACTTGCTAGAAAAATATAAACTTTTGATATAGAAAAGTCTTAAAATAAAAGAAGAAAATAAGGATTCGTTTTTAAAACTTAACATGGCTTTGCAAGAGAGGGATGAGATTTCTAATGAAAGGGACTCATTGAAATCCCAATTTGATCTTGTCTTATATGAAAACAAAATCTTAAAAAGCAAAAATGATTGTGATGATGTTTTGAAGAAAAATGAGATTTTGACTTCAAAACTTGATTTTGTTTTAAAAGAGAATGAAACTTTGAAAAATAAAATTGGCTTAATTTCAAAAGAATTGGATTTGGTTTCAAAGGATAATAAAACTTTAAAAATAATTTAGATTCTCATGTTTACCATGCTACTATTGCTTCACCATCTAGTGTACCTATTGCATGCTCTACCTCTTCTTCTATTATTGAAAATGATATATGTGCTTTAAAGAAGAGTGTTGATTGTTTGGGCTCCACTTTGAGCCAATGTGCCATGAACCACACACGGTTGGATTCCATGTTTCATAAGAAACATGCTCCTCCTATGCATGCACATAAACCACGGTATACACATGCTTCTCACGTTTATACGCATAACACCATGTATGCTCATGTGTACACATGTACACATTGTGGACGTAAGGGTCACCTTGAAATTTTTGTTAAGATAGATTAAATGATTCAAATTTTGCAAATAAATTTATTTGGGTTAGTAAAGGTGCTAACCTCCATGAAACCAATAGAGTATGGGTACCAAAAGCCACTCTTATTTTATTTGATGTAGGTGTGGGCTCTCACTTGACGCGAGGGCATTGATGCCTTGATGGTGGATGCTTTTGTGCTTGATGGACACTACTTTGAATGCATCACCTTCAAGAAAGTTTAGTGGGAGGACCACCATGGTTTGGAGATATAGAGATTAGTCCTAATGAATTTGGTAACTATCTCTAACACCTTATCTGTTTACATGCTTTTAGATTATTTATTTTTAGCATGTCATATTTTAATGCTCATTATGTTAAACGCCATGATAATTAGACTTATGACATACATGTATAGTAATTGAGATACACCCATGTTCATATGGATCCATATTTTGTGTTCTCACTATAGTTTAACTATTGTGTATAACATAACTCTAAGACATGTGCATTTACATAATGATCATATTGGTTCTCGTTTATGTTTTATGCTTCATGTTTTGATTGCTTGTTTAAGATATAGTTTTCATTAAAACTTGTGTAGATACTTGCACAACTAATGAGCCGCATTTGATTTTTATATGTTTGTGCTTAATTGCTCAATTGTACCCATTAGATGTACTAGTATAATCTAGCTTTGATGATTCGTGCATTTTGACTTATATTCCACATTCTATATATGCTTTTCATGAAATTGTATTTAGCTTCATGTTTATGTCAATTTTCTCAAAACTTTAAGATATACATGTATACCCTTGAGTCACTTGCTTTTTATGTAAAATTCTATTATGGACTCATTTGTATTTGGGACATGTATGTATACTTCTAGTTTAGACAAAACATACATATACCTTGAAGCCTACTTAGTTTTGATGATTTTAATGTTTTTGAGAAGGAATTTCATATTTGAGCTTAAATGCCTTATTTCATGATTTTGTTGATTACATGACTTTGTACACTCGCATTACTTGATGTATTCTCATGACTTTATTTTCATGAGTCTTATATGTGCTTTATAGACTTTGAGTGTCAATTTTTGAGCGATTTTCATGTTTTCATGGATATATTCTTGTTGTATTCCTTACTTGAAGGACTTCGTACTAGTTTTCAAGATTATCATAAAACTAGTTGCGTATTTCTTCATTTTAGAAGAGTTTTTAATTATACTAAAATTATTTTCAAATTCATATTTTTGAAAACCCCTTCCTTCTAAGGGCGATTGGATGGGCGACCATGCCTTGTGTGCCTATTTGAAAATCTATTTAAACATGTGCATGAAAAGGGAGGTAGTATGAGTTATACACTTGATCCTCATTATATTTTCAATTGGTATCACATTTGATATTTTCATGTTTGTATACTCATATTTGTGTTTTCTATATATGTATGCTTCAAACTTCAAATAATATCAATTTCGATTGGTATTTACATTTTCATCCATATATGATTTGATTGTGCTTATAATATCCTTACATCTTAAAGCACAAATTATATTTATGCTAAGATTGATTTACTCATTAGTGTCAATTATTTTTTAATTGGTATCTTATACAAGCTTATGCATTATTTTTATTAGTATTCAATAAAGGGGAGAAAAATTCGTGTTTTATCTTTCAATCGGTTTTATTTTCAATTGGTATCTTACTCCCATTCTTTATGATGAAAAATACTTTATTTTGATATATGCTAACATTTTCATTATTGGTAACAATAATCTTAAATTGGTATTATTCTCAGTTGGTATCTTTATTGTAAAATGAGTGTATTTTCAAAGAAATATGCTTGCTATTTTCAATTGGTTTTTACTTTCAATTGGTATCAATATCTATAATATATATTTCAATTGGTATCAAAAACGTACAATGTGTCATTTTCTATTGGTTTCAAAAATTTACAAGACATTTTAAATTGGTATCAAGATATTTTAATTGGTATCTTTTAGTATCTTAAAATTTTGTTTACTTTTAATTGGTATCTCAAAAATGTTTTGTTTATTTTCAATTGGTATCATAAATTGGTATCATAATGTTTTGACGTATAATTTTACCATAAATTGATAAAATTTTCAATTGGTATCATAGTGTTTTGATATGTATTGGTTATATGCAAGGGAAGTTTAACGTCTTCTCTATATATAGATTCATTGAGTGTATCTCATATTGAGGAGCTTGACCTCTCTTCTCTATGTCTTACACGTGTGTAGAGAGAATTTCACATCTCCTTTTATACATTATATATTATGTGTTATGTGATTAGGGTTTAGTCATCTCTTTTTCATATAATGCAATGTATGCAGGGGGAGTTAACTTTACATTTCTCCTCTTCATGAATGTATATCGCATATACATCCTTCTTGTTTGAGTTGACAAAAAGGGGGAGAAATTTTTTTTGAGTTTATTTTTTGTCCCTTTGTTAAAGATATGACAAAAAGGGGGAAAGAAATTTTGAAATTTTATATATGCATGTTTATGCATGATTATTTCATTCCTTGTTTTATACAAAAAGGGAGAAAAGAATTTTTGAGAGATTTATATATGTTTTGTTTATGCAAAAAAGGGGAGAAGTATTTGGAAAGTGTATTTATGTTTCGTTCCTCATTTATGCATATATGTGTTGTTTGGTTTATGCATGTATTGACTATCTTTATTGTTTATTGTTATGCATGAGTTAAGGGGAGCTTCTATGAAGTTTAACTTTAATCCATGCATATATAACTCCATGAGTTTTGTCATCATCAAAAAGGGGGAGATTGTTGGCCCAGGGCCCATCACTCTAGTTTTGATGATGATTAACTCATGTAGTTATAGTTTACTGATAATCTTGTGTTTAAATAATTTTAGTGATTGACCAAGATATTAGTTGGTGTTTGGCTTCAACAAAGGAGTTTTAGAGATTCACATGTTGATTCAAGAGCTCGCGCGTTAAGATCGCATCTAGCACTCGGTTGGAGTCAAGCTCGTTGGATCGCGTTTGGATCGAGTCGGCTTGGAGACAAGAAGACTTCGATTTGTGCTTAGCTTATATTTAGATCTTGTGTAAAGATAGATAGTGTTGATATACTCAAGTTCACACACACACAAAAAAGAATTTAAAGTTTATTGGTTTTGGTTTTCGGTATAAGCGATTTTGGATGTCATGTCAAAAACATAGATATATATATCTTATATGTATATTGGATTCTATCCATATACAATATGCTTCAAAGTTATTTCAGTATCATGTTTTTGTATTTAGACAAGTTTTGGAAAAATCGGATTTCCATTTCAAAGTTTGGTTTTTAAAAAATACCGATTTTTGTTTAAAGCCTAATTTCAATATCATAATAATGGTTCAAATAGTTTATAATATGTGTTGAATTTTTATCACACATATTTGTATTTCAAAGATCTTATAAGAACTTATTTTTGTGAAATTTTTGTGATTTTATGGGATTTAATTGAAATTAAAAAGACCAAGTTTAATCCCTTATACTGTTTGACCTGGCCTTCTGTCGGTCGACTAGAAGTCGGTCGACCGAGGCAGAAGTCGGTCGACCGATGTGCACAAACATGTAAAGGCCATTTAGCTAGAGGGCCGGTCGACCGACCCGGTCGACCGGCAGAGAGCTCTTCTCTGTATCCAGGCCTCGGTCGACCGGGCGGTTGACCGGTGGCTCAATGGTTAGAAAAATGACCGTTGGCCGATCGACCGGGCGGTCGACTGGAAGGGCAATTTTGCCCTTTCCAGACTGCTAACGGGCAGATTTTTTAAGAGGGTATAAATACTCATCTCTTGTGCTGGTTTCTTCATGATTTCTGAGAGCAATATTTTCCCATCTTCTTAAGTATTTTAGCAACAAATTTTCAAAGAGTTTTTTTGGTTAAAAAGATCTATCTTTATTTTTTTTAAAGGGTTGGAAAAATCAAGAAAAAGAGAAGTCTTTGGGAATTATTTTTTATCTTCATTTCTATTTTATCCTGAAGTTTTCCCAAGTATTTTCTTTGTGATTTTGATTTCCAAACTCTTTGTTTTCTCACACTTGAGCTATCTATCTATCCTATCTATTAGGATCTTGTTTTGGTGAGAAAATTGGTTTGTGGTTTAGTCAGACCACCAAGAGTTGTAAACCTTCTTTTATTTGGGTTTGTTGTTATCCCTCTTGTGTAGAGGTGATTGTGGAGGTTGTGTTGGTATCCCTCTAAGTGTAGAGGTGATTGTGATTGGTTTGGCTTTGTGCCTGTCCCTCTAGTGAGAGGTGATTGTTGTTTGGCTTAGTGCGCTATCCCTCTATTGAGAGGTAGATCTTGTGTAGATTAGTGCCTTGCCTCTAGTGTAAAGGTTGCTGTTGTTTGAGAGAGGAGTTATGTACTCCAGGTTCGTATTACCCAAATTCTCAGTGGAGGTTCCCTGTGTGGGAAGTCCTGTGTGGACGATTTAGTGAAAATCCTTCTGTATGAAGGCGGGGACGTAGAGCAGTGGCTCGAACCTCAAAACATATCTTTGTGTTTGCGTTTGATCCACTATCTCTTAACTCTCTCTCTCTCTCTCTCTTATGTCTTACATTGCATCATATTGTTCATATCTTATATATGCTTGGTATTGTTTGTGTGCCTCACTTCTGTTGAACCAAGAGAGCTTTACATAGCAGCTCAACTCTTATTTAGAGGAATTTAGAGGAGATAGTCCAGAGCCCTTCACCGAGAATTAGGCTACCCTCTTTGGTTACACTAAGTGTGTTGCATTTAGTTTTTAATTCCGCATTATTTATTATTAGATTAGCCATACATTTATTCACCCCCCCCTCTAGGAGTCCTTTCAAAGGAGTGCCATGCTCTTGGCTTCGCCATCTAGAAGATGCGACGTTACTTGATCTGGTAGGTTATTCATGTCTTTTCAAAAGTCAATCCTTTCGGATTCTTATGACAAAGCCAAGTTTCCCTGAACTCCAGGTTGGCTATTTGGGCCATACCACTGTTCCAATATGATATGACCTCCGTACCACAGAAGGCTATAAAGGGTCAGGCCCTTGCAGACTTCTTGGCAGCTCATCCAATTTTAGAGACTTCAAAGCTACATGAAGATATTCCGGACGAAGTTATCGAAGACATCATGACTTCTGGCGATGATGTATGACAGCTATTCTTTGATGGTGCATCAAGAACTGGACCAAAAGGCTAGATTATTGCCAGAGGAGGGGTAGTACTTATCTCACCCGAGAGCATGTCCTTCCTCATGCATTCTCGATGATGGAATCTTGTTCCCACAATGTAGCCGAGTATAATGCTTTGCTCATTGGCTTCCAACTCGCTCAACAAATGGGGGTACAATATCTTAAAGCTTATGGCGATTCAAAGTTGATCATTAACCAGGTCAAGGGTGAATATGACGTCCGTCATGAAGACCTCATACCTTATCACCATGCAGCCATTCAGTTGGCTAATATATTTGAAAACTTCTACATCGTTTATGTATCCCGCCCTCAAATATAAAGGTCGATGCTCTAGCGGCGCCAGCAGCTACAATGGCTTTACCTGCTGATACCAATTACCATCTCACAGTAGCCACCCGCCATCTCTTCTGTCCGAGGTACGATTTAGAGGTTAGCAAAGTTCAAACAACCTCGACAGATTTTGAACCAGGATTGGCAATTCCCGATCGTCGACTATGCCTTGCACGGCATATTACCCGATGACCCAGGGAAGCAGTGTCTGTTCGACGAAGGTCTACTTGATTTTACTATGATGTAGTGGTAAAAATGCTATACCACCTTTCATATAATGGTATACTCCTTCGTTATCTATCCAATTTAGAGGCACAAGTAATCAAAGAGACTTATGATGGCATATGTGGAGCTCATCAACCAAATCCAAAGCTCAAGGATCGATTGCAGCAACTTGGCTATTATTCACCGACTATGATTGCCGATGCAGTCAAATATGCAAAAATGGTGTAAGGCTTGTCAAATTCATGCAAACTTTATACCCCAATCCCCTGAATTGCTCCATCCCATAGTCACAGCATGGCTATTCAAAGCATGGGTAACTGATATAATAGGACCAATCAGTCCTCCGTCATCTAGAAGTCATCGTTCATCCTTGCGATAACTGATTACTTCTCAAAATGGGCAGAAGTCATCCCACTCGCTGAAGTTAAAACACTAACATGGTCAAGTTCATCAAATATCATGTCTTCCACCAATTTGGAGTCCGAGATGGATCATCCATGACAATGGTCCCCAATTCGCAAGTCAATCATTCTATCGGTTCTGTGACAAGTACCGGATTCAGAATGTGGCTTCAACTGGTTACAACCCTACTGCAAACGGGTTGGCAAAAGCATTCAACAAGATAATCATCAAGCTCCTCAAAAAAGTTCATCTCCACAAGCAAACGAGATTAGAATGAGAGGTTTAGTGAATGTCTTTGGGCCTATCGAACTATGGTCTAAACCCCAATAGGCAATACGCCTTTTTTACTGGTATACAGATGTGAAGCAGTCATACCCTTGGAGATTCAAATACCATCACTTTGTGTTGCTTTGGTAACTAAGATGACTGATGAAGATAACCATCAATTACGTCTCCAAGAGCTTGAAGCGTTAGATGAGAAGGGATTACAGGCTCAACAGTGTATTGAGCTTTACCAGGCTCGAATTTCAAAGGCCTTCAACAAAAAGATCAAAGAGAGAATGTTCAAGAAAGGAGATTTGGTCTTAGCTGTTAGAGGATCTATGGTCATGACACACATGTCCAAAGATAAATTCTGACAAAATGGGAAGGACTATTTGTAGTAGAGACAGTCTACTCAAATGGAGAATATCGCCTATCCAATCCGAAAGGTGACATGCTTATAATGCCAATCAATGGAAAATTTTTAAAGAAATATTATCCATGATCAATTTAACATTATACCTCTGATCATTGGGGTCCCTTCGGAGTCAAACTGATTGAACATCAGGAGACAACGCTACACGGTGTCAACATTAAAGACACCAGAAAAGATTCCATGAGGAATGTTAGCTGCTAACTGACATCTCTACGAAATTACATAAAGCAACAAAATGATCCTAAGCCCTTAATGACTAAGGATATAGGAAAAAAATTGTCTCTTAAGCCCAAAAAAGTCCTCAATAACTCACCATGCTGAGGGGAATAGTAGCCCAACTCAAACGGTAGTTGGTAAAGGCTTATCAAATCTGTTAATAGCTAAGGATTTGCTAAAAATCCTAAGGGACCTGATCCCATTTGATTCCTCTAGAATTCTCTGCCAATTCCCTTTCATGAAATGGTAGATTCTCAAAGCAAATAAGTCATGTTAATGTTTTCACCTCTAACTTTTCCTTCATTGTAGGAGTATTATTCTCCTATTCCCCAGTAGGATCGATTTGATTCCCAAACAAATTTCGGGACATTGTCTCGTCTCTTACTCCTCGGTGGAATTCTCTAGCAATATTCTTATATTTTACAAATAACGGTCAATTCCACCAAAGTTTCTTGCCAATTCCCGTTCACAAAATGATAGGGCCACATCAAACTGTAATCATTTTTCCAATAAAATGAACTACAGATCAAGCCTGTCACGTTAACATTAAACCTCTGATAGTAAAACTTTTTGAATACCCCTGGTGGATTCTGCTAATATCCCCAGTAGATCAAACTCCACTTGCCATTCTCTTCAATAGAATGACAGATTCACTCAAATTGCTATTATGTTTAAATACCTCCAATAGTAAATGAATTCTTGTCAAGTTAACATCACACTTCTGACAAGTAACTTTTATAAATCTCCTAAGGAGTAGTTGTCATGATCACTTCAGAGAAAATCTCCTTTTAGTTCCCCAACAAGAAATTTGGTTGTTATGTTAATCTTTATCTCTAACAACTTTTAAGAGAAAATCATCTCCCTATTGAATCTCTATAGAGTTCTTTACGTCACGTTAATGATGACCTCTAACATATTAGAGAATGCCAAACTCTCTATAATCTCTTATGTGATTTATTTTCTAACTCCCCAGCGAGTTTCTAATAAACTCTCCTCTTTGTCTATTATTACCTTTTCAGTCCCCAGTGGACTTTTCGATTGTCATGTTAACATTATACCTCTGACAATTTCTTTTAAATGATTCCTCAAGGAAACCCCATTGTTCTCACAGAATTCAAAATCAAATTACATTCCCTAGTGGAATAATCCTTGTGCCATCATGTCTAACTTGTCACCTCTAAACGGTAGAAATTTTAAATTTGATGGTTTCTCAATCGGTTATATCCATGTTACCTCTGAACTGACAGATAAACATGTCTCATCTTTTAATCCAGTAGGGATTATGCCTTTGTCATTATGTCCACTTCGCCACCTCTGAACGGCAGGGCACTGAGTCTGGTAACTCCCAATCCATTATGTTCATATTACCTCTGAACTGACGGATGCCTACATCTCTCCCTTTTTATGGTACTCAAACTATCATGTCCAGTTTAATACTTCTGAATAGATGAGTCCATAATCTTGTTCTCTTTTCCCTAGTGAGGGCTGAAAGTTCTTACTATTAATTTAATACAATTACCTCTGTACAACGAATTGTGAGTCTGGTAAATCCCAATCAGTCATGTCCAAATTACCTCTGAACTGAGGGGTGCCCAGATCTAATTCACCTTTGTAGTCCCCAGTGGGCTAGTTGCTAAGCTAATACGACTACCTCTGGCTGCGAATTCAGAATTTAGTGTGTCTCAATTTATCATGCCAGTTCATCACCTCTGAATAGACGGGTCCCTGAAACTGGGTTCATCTTTATTTTGTCATCATGTCCAGTTCATCACCTCTGAATGACGAAATTCAGAGCTTAGTGGCTTCTCAATCAGTCATGTCTAGTACATCACCTCTAACTGACAGATAGCCAAGTCTCCCTTTTTTTTGTTTACTATTAGGTCTAGTTAATCACCTCTGAACAGTAAACACTCCTCAATTGGTAATCTCTAATCAGTTATGTCTAATTCGTCACCTCTGAACCGATGATTACTCAATTTCACCCTTGTTTATTGTTATGTCCAGTTCATTATCTCTGAATGACAAAATCTCATGTCTGACGATTCTTCATCTGTTATGTCCAAAATACCTCTGAACTGACGGATCTTCAGACTTAATCTTTTTGGATTTAGTGATTCCTAACAGATTCCTAAATCAACCCTTCTTTTAATCCCCAATGGATTCTTACATTTGACTGACTTTATCATGTTCTTAACCTCTGAATAATTTTAGTCATATTTGAAATTTCTTCAGAAATTCAACTTGGTGAATTTTCACCCTCTTTAGTTCTTTCAAAAAGAACTTTTTACTAAGTTTTCTTCTAAAGAAAAACTTATATTACCTGTAGGTGATTATACAAGCAAACACAGAGGAAGACATGGAGAAAAGAAAATGAGTAAAAGGCAAATATTTTGTTAATTCAAAAAGAAAGATACATAGAAGATACATTAAACTGGTCTCTCATATGATATGAGTTTACTCTCAAGAGAAGATAGTTTTTGTCTTTTATTCTCTTTAGCCCTAGCAAGAGCCTGCGACTTCAGATCTTCATAGTTGACAGCCACCAGCTGAGCCAAATGGGCCTGAGCATCCACTATCATTACCTTCTTCTCTGCCTCCAGCTTGAGGACCTGATTACTCTAAGCACTCCGCTTGTCTAATCGAGCAGTTTCCTCCACACGTACAGCCTCAGCTTTGGATATTAGAAAGTTAGCCTTCTTGATCATCGCCTCGGCCTTTTCAAGCTGCTTATTGGCATCGTTAAGTGCATGGTTGGAAGCATCAATGGCATCGGCAATTTTGATCTTCTCAACCTCCAGGGATTTTAACTCTTGGGACTTTGCTTCCGCTCTTATTGCCCCTCTATATAAGTCTTCTGCATATGTTTAGAAGACGCTTAACCTCTTTCTAAACAAATGGGGTGAGATCTCAGCTATTCAAGCGACGCCACTCGCCCACATCTTTCTCAAGATCTTGCTCTATTAGCTCCAAAGAGGCAGCTTGATCGATTCCTCCAAAATACTTGATGGTCTTTATGTTGCGGTAAGGACCACCTTCAGAAACTCGAATGCATTGGTTAAACCCTTCAACTCCAAAGAGATACATCTTTTCACACTCTTGTAGAAAGTGTTAATCATCTCCGCCACAAACTCCTCCTCCACTTCTATCATGCTAGGCGAGCGAGAAAGCTTTGAAGTAGGGGTCTCTGAGAGTTTGGTGGTCACGATTGTTGAAGGCATTGCAGGGGCAGTCATTAGCGCAACTAAGGAAACAGGTAGCAGCCGAGGATGGCTCTTCATAGAAACAAGTGTGCTGACTACTAGAGAAGTAGGGTTTGTAATCATGTGATCCAGCTCGACAATTAGCGTTGGAAAGTCTGGGCTAGTAGTTACTTTTAAGTCAGTAGCGGTTGAAATTGAAGATGTGGTAGGAGTAGAAATTGGCTCAATGATGGACTCAAGTTGAAGCCCAGTCTGCTCTGAGAATGGTACGGTGGAAGGCACGACGCTACCTCGTCAGTTACCTCGACATTGAATGATGCTATTGTAAAGAACATCGATTGCTGCAATGTCTAATGTGATAGTAGTGGTGGCCCCCGCTTGAGATGGCCCCGCAGTGGAAACAGTCAGTGTTTAGGTTCCTACGATCGCAGCAAAAACAGTCTCCATGTGGGAGGTGACCCTAACAGCAACGGTTCCAACATGAGACACCTCAATAGTAGGCTTACAAGAGAATCCACCTGGCTGCTTGACACGTCCTCCGATGCAATTTCAGCAGGTACTGTACGTGCAACAACGGTAGTTTCAGCAAAAGCCTCCCCAGTAGTTGGTTCCTCAGCAATTGGCTTAGGGATTGGTCGTCTTTTTTTAGGGGTTTCCAGAATTTCCACGTCCTCAGAATCATATCCCCGAGGGGCAACCTTTCCCTTCTCGAAAATGATGGCAGCCCCACCAGAAGGCCCAACATCCAGCTCTTGATCCCAGGGCCTTCAGAGACAAAATAAGTTGCCTCATCCCCCTCCTTGTAGGTGAAGAGATCATCAAATATTTTATCTCCTTCACCCTAAATTTCTTGGCCTGCATCCGAAATTAAGATGTGAAACAATTAATCACGAAAGTGAAAAAGAATAAGGAAAAATGGTATGAAGAGGATCAAGCTTACCGGGGACCTGAGCAGGCTCCATCGACATCTCTTTCTAACCAGGCAACCTAATAATTAATGAGGAAGGAGGAACTTCTACTATAGACTCACTCACTGTAGAAGCAGGAGCCTATCGAGCATCTCGGTGAGCCTCTTTACCGCCTGCTTCATACGAGCCTCTTTCTGAGTAGCCTCCTTCCTGGTGGATTCTTTAGGAGCGAGCTCCTTTGACTCTGGCTTCTTCTGCTTCCACTTGAAGTTGATGTCGCGGTCATCTTCCTCTTGTCTTCTTCAAGTGGAGCTTTACCTGCTTCACTGGTAGCTTTAGGAGCAACTTCTCCACCACCAAAATTCTCAAAGCTGGGACTCTCAGCATCTGAAGCTTCACTTTTAGCTTCAGCCAAGAACTCTGGGAGACTGGGTCCCTAACTTGCTTCCCCTGACTTTGCTTTGCCGCTTTCTGCTTCAACCACTTGAAGATGAGCTTGGTCCCGATTGAGTTGATATTGAATTTTGAAGGGTTAGAGTTGGAAGTCCGGTACCATTGACAAAACCCCAGTGACGTCAATATATTAGAGGTAGTATGGCATGAAAAATCAGGCCTCAGTGCAGCCGGCAATGAAGTGTCTCCAGACTTTGGCACCGTCTATCAAGCTCCCCATGAATGCCAAGTGAGGGTTGGGGTTTCCAACGTAAAATTGTTCATATCCGAATTGGCGAGCGAAGCGGCTAGGGACGTACGGCTCCATATAATAGATATCCCCGCACCGGTACACCAAGTAAGTGGCTAGATACTGACCAGCCACTTGAATATGCCCTGCCCTAGCAAATATCTTCCATCCCCCACATCTTGGAATTCTTCACCATATCCAACACTGGAAATGGAGGGGAAGCATTTGTAAAGGTTGTATGCGTTATAACGGTGTACCAGTTTTCGTACCCCAGCTATGTAGGTTTGTAGCCACTGTGACCCTTCAAAGTGATGAAGGTGCACAAAGCGCATGCCTTCCTGTGTGGATCTCCTCCAAGTTGGATATTGGCATGACAATGTAATGCGAACCATGCCATCAGATATGTGTAGGACATTTTCACCCTAGGGCAGGGTCTGTCACGATGAAGTACTTGACCCTTTCCCCTCTTGGAAGCCATGGTCTACAGAAAGCTTTTGTCAGTGCCCAAAGTCCACGTTGGATATCGCAGACCATGGCAGGAAGCAACCCCAGAGGTTTTTCATGGAAAGCTAGACAGCAGAAAGAAGCATTCACGACAAAATTTCGTCATGCGGAGGAGATGGGATGACACATTTCTTCAACCAAACCGACAGGAAGCTGGCAAAGAGTGCTTGTCGAGATATAGGGTGTTTTGCCTGACGATGAAAGCTTTTAAACTTGTCACCCTTTTCAAAGATCCTGTCATCCTCCTCCAAGACGACATCTTCATGAGCACTGGACGCTATCTTCTGGTGGATATCGTCATCTGAAATCGGGAAGTGGACATCTTCCAGGACACCATCCAAAACTGGGAACAAATAATCTGCCCAGACAAGCTCTCTTTGCGTGAAGGCGGGGACGTAGAGCATTGGCTCGAACCTCGAAATATATCTTTGTGTTTGCGTTTGATCCACTATCTCTCAACTCTCTCTCTCTCTCTCATATCCTGTATTGCATCATATTGTTCATATCTTATATATGCTTGGTATTGTTTGTGTGGCTCACTTGAACCAAAAGAGCTTTACATAGCACCTCAACTCTTATTTATAGGAATTTAGAGGAGATAGTCCAGAGTCCTTCACTGGGAATTCGGCTACACTTTTTCGTTACACTAAGTGTGTTGCAATTAGTTTTTAATTTCACATCATTTGTCATTAGATTAGCCATACACCTATTCACCCTCCTCTAGGTGTACTTTCAATTGGTATCAGAGCCTACGCTCCTGATATTAGGTTTAACCACCTAGGAGTGAGATCTTGGTTAGCTAATCTAAATTTTCATTTGCATACTTATTTGTTTACACACGCTCATAGACTTCATTGACCCCTCCTATGTTTGATGTTTCTAACATCGATGTATGGAAGCTTAAGATGAGTATGTATCTTAAGACCTTAGGAATGCATGTTTACCTTTCTACTACCAAGAAATCCTATCTTGGTAATAACAAGCATATAGAGGCCAATGCACAAGCCGTAGAGGCACTTAGATGCACTCTAAGCAAAGAATATTTATGCATGGTTTCTCATTGTGATTCTGCTTTTGCAGTATGGAACACTTTGACCTCTCTCGCGCTACAATTGAAGAAATATGTGGAGGAGGAATCTAGTGGAGATGAGTCCGACCAACCTTATTACATGGTCCAAGGGAATGACTCCCTTGAGGTAAACTCAGATACGCAACTAGATGATAATGCTAGTTCTTTCGGTGATGATTATTGAAAGTACACCTAGAGGGGGGTGAATAGGTGTACCGCTAATCTAATGAACTAAATGTGAAAATTAAAACTTAATTGCAACTACACTTAATGCAACCAACGAGTGTAGCCGAATTCCCGGTGAAGGGCTCTGGACTAACTCCTCTTGATTCCTCTGAATAAGAGTTGAGGCGCTATATGAAGCTCTCGTGGTTAAGCACAAGTGAGGCACACACAACCAAGCCAAGCATATAAGTATGATATGACAATATGAAATGATGCAAGGCACAATATAAAAGAGAGAGAGTTAGAGAGACAATGGATCAAACGCAAACACAAGTAATTTGTTTCGAGGTTCGAGCCACTGCTCTACGTCCCCTCCTTCACACAGAAGGATTTCCACTATCTCGTCCACACAGGACTTCCCACACAGGGAACCTCCACTGAGAATTTGGGTAACTACAACCGGAGTACACAACTCCTCTCTCAATTACAAACACCACCTCTACAATTAGAGGCTAGGAACAAAGCCAAACAAACACCACCTCACACAAGAGGGGTAGGCACTTAGCCAACAAATCAATCACCTCACACTTGAGGGATTCCAACACAAACTCCACCTCTACACTTAGAGGGAGCCAACCAACAATCTCAACCTCTTACTAGAGGGAGCTAACCACCACTCTAAAATCAACCTCTACACAAGAGGGATAACACAAATAGGGAGGGTACAACTTGGTGGTCTATCTCAACCACAAACAACTTCTTCCACAAAATAAAGATCCTATAGATAGGATAGCAAGATATGACTCAAGTGTGGAAAACAAAGAGTTTGAAAATCAAAAACTCAAAGAAGAACTCTAGGGAAAAACTCTAGATAGAATTGAAAATGAAAATCAAACCAATTCCCAAAGAATTTTCTTTTCAAATGATTTTCCAACCCTTTTAAAAACAAGATAAAGATCAAATCTTTAAGCACTAAAAACTCTTTAAAAACTTGCTGGAAGATGTAAATTTTTGCTCTAAAATTCTTAGAGAAAATCTCTCTCAAATGGGGTATTTATAACCCCTAAAAAAAACTAGCCGTTGGCTGCTGTCAAGGCCAGAATTGGCCTTCCAGTCGACCGGCCAACGGTCAAAAATTTGACCGTTGGGCTTGCCGGTCGATCGCCTGGTCGACCGTGCCAATCTAGAGAGCAGAATGCTATCTGGCCGGTCGACCGTACCTTGCTCACGGTCGACCGTCCAGTCGACCGCCCCCACCCGAGAGTGGGGCACTTGCAGTCGGTCGACCGCCCGGTCGACCGACTCAAGTAACTGGTCAGCGTGTACATCTTTGTGCACGTCGGTCGACCGGTCCGGTCGACCGACTCTGGGTCGACCAGAGTCGGTCGACCTGTCCGGTCGACCGCCAAAGCCTGGCAAGCAGCAATAAGGGACTTAAAACTTGGATATTTTAATTCCTAAAACATCCCATAAATTCTCTAAAAATCCACAAAAATAGTTTTAGTATAATACATTGATGTACAAACATGTGTGAAAATTTTCAATACATATTTCAACATATTTGAACCATTTTTGTCTTAAGGAAATTTTGTCGAAAACCAAAATCCGTATTTTCTAAAACTTGGATTTTCCAAATGGAAATCCTATTTTTCCAAAACTCATCAAAATACAAAAAAATGATATGAAACAACATTGAAGCATGTTGCATATGGATATAAGTCCAATATACATGAAAGATATATATATCAATGTTTTTGATATTAATTTTGAAATTATGTTTTGTTAAAATACCAAAACACCAAACTCATGAAATAGACTATCAAACTAAGTTTGTTTAAATAGTTGAAGCATAGATGTATATAGAACAAATCTAATATACATAAAATCATGTAAACTTATTTTGAATCTATCTATTCATGAAAACCAAGATCGGTTAAACCAAAAACCAAAAACCAATAAACATAAAAACTAGAAACAAGTGTGTGTATTGTGAACTTGAGCATATCACACTATCTAGTCTTTACAAATGGATCTAAAATAAAAACTAAACTATGTACCGAAGTCTTCTTAACGAACTCCGTCTTCAAGTCGACTCAATCCAAATCATGATCCACCGAGCTTGACTCCAACGAGTGCTAGATAAGACTTTGACGCTCGGGCTCTTGAATCACCATGTGAGAAGCTCCAAAATACCTTTGTTAAAGCTAATCACCTACTAATAACTTGGTTAAGAATCTAAAACTAAACAACATAAGATTATTAGTAAACATAATTACATGAGTTAATCATCATCAAAACTAGAGTGGAAGGCCTCTAGGCCAACAATCTCCCCCTTTTTGATGATGACAAAACTCATAGAGTTATATATGCATGGATTAAAATTAAGCTTCAAGGAAGCTCCCCCTTAACTCATGCATAGCAATAAACATAAGATATATGCAATGAATACTAAACATGAATATGCATAAACAAATGTATCAACAAACATATATTTCTCAAAAACCTTCTTTCTTTTTGTTTAAAACTCTCAAATCAAATCATTTTTCTCATATACATAAAACTCAATACATAAAACTCAATATATGGAAAAACACAATATGCATATAAAACTCAAAATCTTTCTCCCTCTTTTTGTCAATCATCAACAAAGGGTCAAAGAAAACAATATTCTCCCCTTTTTGTCCTAAACAAAAAAATATCAATAAGGGGTGAAATAAAAACAAAACTTTCTTGATACCAATTGAAAGAAAAAAAATATATCAGTTGAGTGCATCATGATATCAATAAAATATACCAATTGAAAGTACATAATTGAAAGTACACAATGTGGTATATAAAACAAATATAGATTTAAATACTAATTGATACCAATTGTAAATAAATACCAATTAAATACCAATTGTAAGTAATAAATCATTTTTAGCAATTCAACCAAACATTTTGATATCAATAAAACATACCAATTGAAAAATAAAACTTATAGGTAATCTTGATATCAATTTAAAAAGATTAGTACCAAATGAAAGTAATTTTTCATTAAAAGCATATGATACCAAAAATAATCAATATCCCTTTTTTAATCATTTTTAACATAAAGTGTGGGAGTAGAATACCAAAGTCAATTGAAAGGTGAAATACTAATTGAAAGTATAAACATGAATTTTCTCCCCCTTTATGAAATACCAAATAAAATGATGCATAAGCTTGTATATGATACCAATTGAAACAAAGTCAATTGAAATAAAATAGTCAATAAAGAAATCAAGCTTAGCATAGTCAAAATTTGTGCTAAAAAATATAGAGATATAGTAAGCACAAATAAAGCATATATATGTATGTAAAATTAAATACCAATCGAAATTGATACTATTTGAAATTGAAAGCATACATATATAAAAACATATATGAGTATACAAAAAGAATGTCAATAGTGATACCATTGAAAAGATCCAATGATACCAATTGAAAACATAATAAGATCAAGTGTATAACTCATATTACCTTTCTACCCATATCATGCACATGTTTAAAAGGATTTTCAATAAGATGCATACAAGGCATGGTCGCCCAACCAAGCCCGTATTGGAAAGGGTTTTCAAAAATAGGTTTGAAAATAGTTTACCATAATTGAAAACTCTTTCAAAATGAAGAATACAAACTAGTTATATGAAAAATTTGTAAACTTGTACGAAATCCTTAAAACAAGGAATAAAACAAAAATAAATTTCATGAAAAACATGTAAATCACATGATCACTAAACACCCAAAAACTATATAGCACATATTATACTCATGAAAACAAAATCTTGAGAAAACAATAAATAAGATGAGTGTACAAGTGTAATGTGAAACATATAATCATGAAACTAGTCAATTTAGCTCAATTATGAAATTCCTTGTTAAACATGAAAATCATCAAACCGGTTTAATCTTCAAGGCATATGTATGTCTTATACAAACTAACGAATACATACATATCCAAACATAATGAGTCCACAAAAGTATATGCATGAAGGCAAGTGGCTCAAAGGATGTATATGTATAATCAATAGTTTGGACAAGATAGACATATACATGAAGTTAAACATAAACATGAAAACATGTCAAAATGGGAATACAAGTCAAAATGTTTGAATCATCAAAACTAGGCTATACTAGTACAATGAACACAAATGAGTGTTCAAGCACAAACATATAATGATCTATTTGTGGCTCACTAGTTGTACAAGTATATATCCAAGTTTTAATGAACATTAAAACTAACATCTAAACATATATTCAAACATGAAGCATAGAAAACAAAACAAAAACTCCTATGATTATTATGACAAATACACATACATTAGATCTAGGACATATACATTAGTTAAACTGAAGTGAGAACACAAAGATATAAATCCATATTAAACATGGGTGTCTCAAATAACTAAACATGTATATCACTAATCTAAATCTCATGTCATTTAACATAAAAATCAATAAACATCAAAATATGCTAAAAATGAATAATATGAAAGCATGTAAACAATAAATGAGGAGTAAGAAATCGTTACCAAAACCTAGAAGGC
This sequence comes from Agave tequilana, assembly GCA_038442645.1. NCBI lineage: Eukaryota > Viridiplantae > Streptophyta > Magnoliopsida > Asparagales > Asparagaceae > Agave > Agave tequilana. The sequence continues at coordinate 701,271 of JAVJIF010000524.1, read as the reverse complement.
AACTCTCCACGTCTCCAAAACAAGGTGGTCCTCCCACCAAACTCCCTTTGAAAGTGATGCATCCAAATTGTTCTCTTTAAGCTCGGAATGCATCCACCTCAAGGCACCGACACTCTCACGTCTGCGAGAGCCCACACCTACATCAAATACAATAGAGGTGATCTTTGGTACCCATACTCTTTTGGGTCTATGGGGGTTAGTTCCTTTCCTAACCCAAAGAAATTTAGTTGCTAGATTTTCATCATGTATACGATCATAACAAAACTTAGCAAGGTGGCCCTTACGTTCACAATGTGTACGAGTGTACACATGAGCATACATCGTGTTGTGTACATGAACGTGCGAAGCATGTGTATGCAGTGTATGGTGTGCATGCAAAGATGGAACTTGTTTCTTTCGAAACATAGATTTCAAACGTTAGTGGTTCAAAGCACAATGGCTCAAAGTGGAGCACAGACAATCCATATTCTTCTTTAATAAATTTATATCATTTTCAATGTTAGAAGAAGTGGAGCATGCAATAGGTGAGTTAGATGATGAAGCTACACTAGCATGGCAAACATGAGAATCAATATCATTTTTTAAAACAATATTTTTCTTAGAAACCAACTCTAATTCTTTTAAAATAGAAATAATTTTGTTTTTCAAAGAATCATTTTCTTTTAAAACAAAATCAAGTTTTGAAGACAAGTTTTCATTTTTCCTCAAAATATCATAACAATCATTTTTATTTTTCAAAAATTCATTTTCTTTTAAAGCAAGATCTAATTGAGATTTAAGCGAGTCACGTTCACTTGAAATCTCTTCCTTCTCTTGCAAAACCAAGTCTAGTTTTGAAAACAAATTCTTATTTTCATCTTTTAGTTCAAAACTCTTCTTTTTCAAAAGATTATACTTTTCTAGTAATTTTTCACATACAATAGAAAGTTCTTCATTCAAAGCATTGGGATCAATATAGTCATCACATGAAGAACTAGCATCATCACTATCTAATTGAGTTTCCAAATATACCTCAAGGGAGTCATTCCCTTGGACCATGTAGCATTGTTGCTCGGATTCTCCACTAGATTCATCCTCCACAATGTTGGGCGTTTGTAGCTCGGAGGAGGTCAATGTGTTCCACACAGCAAAGGCGGAATCACAGTTAGAAACAATAGAAAGATATTCTTTGTTAAGCGTGCTTCTAAGTACCTCAAGGGCTTGTGCATTGGCCTCTATATGCTTGCTATTACCAAGATAGGATTTCATGGTTGCGGCAAGAAAAACATGCAAGCCTAGGGTTTTTAAATACATGGACATCCTAAATTTCCACATGTCAATGTTAGAAACATCAAACATGGGAGGTGACAAGCAATCCATGAGAGTGTGTGTAAGCAATAAAAGTGTGCAAATGCAAATGATAGATTAGCTAACCAAGATCACACTCCTAGGTGGTTAAACCAAATATCAGGAGCGTAGGCTCTGATACCAATTGAAAGTACACCTAGAGGGGGGAGGGTGAATAGGTGTACCGCTAATCTAATGAACTAAATGCGAAAATTAAAACTTAAATGCAACTACACTTAATGCAACCAACGAGTGTAGCCGAATTCCCGGTGAAAAGCTCTAAACTAACTCCTCTTGATTCTTCTGAATAAGAGTTGAGGCGCTATATGAAGCTCTCGTGGTTAAGCACAAGTGAGGCACACACAACCAAGCCAAGCATATAAGTATGATATGACATATGAAATGATGCAAGGCACAATATAAAAGAGAGAGAGTTAGAGAGACAATGGATCAAATGCAAACACAAGTAATTTGTTTCGAGGTTCGAGCTACTGCTCTACGTCCCCGCCTTCACACAGAAGTATTTTCACTATCTCGTCCACACAGGACTTCCCACACAGGGAACCTCCACTGAGGATTTGGGTAACTACAACCGGGAGTACACAACTCCTCTCTCAATTACAAACACCACCTCTACACTTAGAGGCAAGGCACAAAGCCAAACAAACACCACCTCACACAAGAGGGGTAGGCACTTAGCCAACAAATCAATCACCTCACGCTTGAGGGATTCCAACACAAACTCCACCTCTACACTTAGAGGGAGCCAACCAACAATCTCAACCTCTCACTAGAGGGAGCTAACCACCACTCTAAAATCAACCTCTACACAAGAGGGATAACACAAATAGGGAGGGTACAACTTGGTAGTCTATCTCAACCACAAATAACTTCTTCCACAAAATAAAGATCCTATAGATAGGATAGCAAGATATGGCTCAAGTGTGAAAAATAAAGAGTTTGGAAATCAAAAACTCAAAGAAGAACTCTAGGGAAAAACTCTAGATAGAATTGAAAATGAAGATCAAACCAATTCCCAAAGAATTTGCTTTTCAAATGATTTTCCAACCCTTTTAAAAACAAGATAAAGATCAAATCTTTAAGCACTAAAAACTCTTTAAAAACTTGCTGGAAGATGTAAATTTTTGCCCTAAAAATTCTTAGAGAAAACCTCTCTCAAATGGGGTATTTATAACCCTAACAAAAACTAGCCGTTGGCTGCTGTCAAGGCTAGAATTGGCCTTCTGGTCGACCGCCCGGTCGACCGTGCCAATCCAGAGAGCAGAATGCTCTCTGGCCGGTCGACAGCCCGGTCGGCCGTGCCTTGCTCACGGTCGACCGTCCGGTCGACCGCCCCCACACGAGAGTGGGGCACTTGTAGTCGGTCGACCGCGCCGATTGACCGGCTCAAGTAGCTAGTCAGCGTGCACATCTTTGTGCACGTCGGTCGACCGGTCCGGTCGACCGACTCTGGGTCCGGTCGACCTGTCTGGTCGACCGCCAGAGCCTGGCAGGCAGCAATAAGGGACTTAAAACTTGAGTATTTTAATTCCTAAAAAATCTCATAAATTCTCTAAAAATCCACAAAAATAGTTTTAGTATAATACATTGATATACAAATATGTGTGAAAAATTTCAACACATATTTCAAACTTTTTGAACCATTTTTGTGTTATGAAAATTTTGCCGAAAATCAAAATCTGTATTTTCTAAAATTTGAATTTTCTAAATGGAAATCCGATTTTTCAAAACTCATCAAAATACAAAAACATGACATGAAACAACATTGAAGCATGTTGCATATGGATATAAGTCCAAGATATATGAAAGATATATATATCATTGTTTTTTATATTAAATTCGAAATTAGGTTTTGTTAAAATACCAAAACACCAAACTCATGAAATAGACTATCAAACTGAGCTTGTTTAAATAGTTGACACATAGATGTATATAGAACAAATCTAATATACATAAACCATGTAAACTTGTTTTGAATCTATCTATTCATGAAAACCAAGATCGGTTAAACCAAAAACCAAAAACCGAAACCAATAAACATGAAAACTCGAAACAAGTGTGTGTATTGTGAACTTGAGCATATCACACTATCTAGTCTTTACAAATGGATCTAAAAAAAACAAAACTATGTACCGAAGTCTTCTTGACGAACTCCGTCTTCAATTCGACTTGATCCAAACCGTGATCCATCGAGCTTGACTCCAACGAGTGCTAGATATGACTTTGACGCTCGGGCTCTTGAATCACCATGTGAGAAGCTCCAAAACACCTTTGTTGAAGATAATCACCTACTAATATCTTGGTTAAGAATCTGAAACTAAACATCATAAGATTATTAGTAAACATAACTACATGAGTTAATCATCATCGAAACTAGAGTGGAAGGCCTCTGGGCCAACAGATTATATGGATGCCGATGTTTTGAATGAAGAACTATCTATTGTAAGTAAAAACTTGCTAGAAAAATACAAATTTTTGAAAAAAAGTCTTTAAATAAAACAAGAAAATAAGGATTTGTTTTCAAAACTTAATATAGCTTTGCAAGACAGGGATGAGATTTCTAATGAAAGGGACTCATTGAAATCTCAACTTGATCTTGTCTTAAATGAAATAAAATCTTAAAAAGCAAAAATGATCGTGATGATATTTGAAGAAAAATGAGACTTTGACTTCAAAACTTGATTTTGTTTTAAAAGAGAATGAAACTTTGAAAAATAAAATTGGCTTAATTTCAAAAGAATTGGATTTGGTTTCAAAGGATAATAAAACGTTGATAAATGATTTAGATTCTCATGTTAACCATGCTACTATTGCTTCACCATCTAGTGTACCTATTGCATGCTCTACCTCTTCTTCTATTATTTAAAATGATTTATGTGCTTTAATAGTGTTGATTGTTTGGGCTCCACTTTGAGCCAATGTGCCATGAACCACACACGGTTGGAATCCATGTTTCACAAAAAACATGCTCCTCCTATGTATGCACACAAACCACGGTATACACATGCTTCTCACGTTCATACACATAACACCATGTATGCTCATGTGTAACACGTACACATTGTGGACGTAAGGGCCACCTTGAAAATTTTTGTTAAGATAGATTAAATGATTCAAATTTTGCAAATAAATTTGTTTGGGTTAGTAAAGGTGCTAACCCCCATGGACCCAATAGAGTATAAGTACCAAAAGCCACTCTTATTTTATTTGATGTAGGTGTGGGCTCTCACTTATCGTGAGGGCATTGGTGCCTTGATGGTAAATGCTTTTGTGCTTGATGGACACTGCTTTGGATACATCACCTTCAAGAAATTTTGGTGGGAGAACCATCATGATTTGGAGATATAGAGATTAGCCTTAATGGTTTTGGTAACTATCTTTAACTCCTTATCTATTTACATGCTTTTAAATTATTGATTTTTAGTATGTCATATTTTAATGCACATTATGTTAAACGCCATGATAATTAGACTTATAACATACATGTATAGTAATTGAGATGCACCCATATTCATATGGATCCATATTTTGTATTCTCACTATAGTTTAACTATTGTGTATATCATAACTCTAAGACATGTGCATTTACATAATGATCATATTGGTTTTCGTTTATATTTTATGCTTCATGTTTTGATTACATGTTTAAGATATAGTTTTCATTAAAACTTGTATAGATACCTGTACAACTAATGAGCCACATTTGATTTTTGTATGTTTATGCTATTTTGCTCACTTGTACCCATTAGATGTACTAGTATAGCTTAACTTTGATGATTCGTGCATTTTGACTTGTATTCCCCATTCTGTATATGCTTTTCATGAAAATGTATATAGCTTCATGTTTATGTCAATTTTGTCAAAACTTTAAGATAATGTATACCCTTGAGTCACTTGTTTTTTATGCAAAATTCTATTATGCACTCATTTGTGTTTGGGACATGTATGTATACTTCTAGTTTAGACAAAACATACATATACCTTGAAGCCTATTTAGTTTTGATAATTTTCATATTTTTGAGAAAGAATTTCATAATTGAGCTTAAATGCCTTATTGCATGACTTTGTACACTAACATGACTTGATGTTTTCTCATGACTTTATTTTCATGAGTCTTATATGTGCTTTATAGACTTTGAGTGTCAATTGTTGAGTGATTTTCAAGTTTTCATAGATATATTCTTATTTTAATCCTTACTTGAAGGACTTCGTGCTAGTTTTTAAGATTATCATAAAACTAGTTGCGTATTTCTTTATTTTGGAAGAGTTTTCAATTATACTAAAATTATTTTCAAATTCATATTTTTGAAAACCCCTTCCTTCGAAGGGCAATTGGATGGGCGACCATGCCTTGTATGCCTATTTGAAAATCTATTTAAACATGTGCATGAAAAGGGAGGTAGTATGAGTTATACACTTGATCCTCATTATATTTTCAATTGGTATCACATTTGATATTTTCATGTTTGTATACTCATATTTGTGTTTTCTATATATGTATGCTTCAAACTTCAAATAATATCAATTTCGATTAGTATTTACATTTTCATCCATATATGATTTGATTGTGCTTATAATATCCTTACATCTTAAAGCACAAATTATATTTATGCTAAGCTTGATTTACTCATTAGTGTCAATTATTTTTTAATTGGTATCTTATACAAGCTTATGCATTATTTTTATTAGTATTCAATAAAGGGGAGAAAAATTCGTGTTTTATCTTTCAATCGGTTTTATTTTCAATTGGTATCTTACTTCCATTCTTTATGATGAAAAATACTTTATTTTGATATATGCTAACATTTTCATTATTGGTATCAATAATCTTAAATTGATATTATTTTCAATTGGTATCTTTATTGTAAAATGAGTGTATTTTCAAAGAAATATGGTTGCTATTTTCAATTGGTTTTACTTTCAATTGGTATCAGTATCTATAATATATATTTCAATTGGTATCAAAAACGTACAATGTGTCATTTTCTATTGGTTTCAAAAATTTACAAGACATTTTAAATTGGTATCAAGATATTTTAATTGGTATCTTTTAGTATCTTAAAATTTTGTTTACTTTTAATTGGTATCTTAAAAATGTTTTGTTTATTTTCAATTGGTATCATAAATTGGTATCATAATGTTTTGATGTATACTTTTACCATAAATTGATAAAATTTTCAATTGGTATCATAGTGTTTTGATATGTATTGCTTATATGCAAGGGAAGTTTAACGTCTTCTCTATATATAGATTCATTAAGTGTATCTCATATTGAGGAGCTTGACCTCTCTTCTCTATGTCTTACACGTGTGTAGAGGGAGCTTCACATCTCCTTTTATACATTATATATTATGTGTTATGTGATTAGGGTTTAGTCATCTCTTTTTCATATAATGCAATGTATGCAGGGGGAGTTAACTTTACGTCTCTCCTCCTCATTAATGTATATCGCATATATATCCTTCTTGTTTGATTTGACAAAAAGGGAGAGAAAATTTTTTTTTGAGTTTATTTTTTGTCCCTTTGTTGAGGATTTGACAAATAGAGAGAGAGAAATTTTGGAATTATATATATGTATGTTTATACATGATTATTTCATTCCTTGTTTTATACAAAAAGGGAGAAAAGAATTTTTGAGAGATTTATATATGTTTTGCTTATGCAAAAAGGGGAGAAGTATTTGGAAAGTGTATTTATGTTTCATTCCTCATTTATGCATATATGTGTTGTTTGGTTTATGCATGCATTGACTATTTTTATTGTTTATTGCTATGCATGAGTTAAGGGGAGCTTCTATGATGTTTAACTTTAATCCATGCATATATAACTTCATGAGTTTTGTCATCATCAAAAGGGGGAGATTGTTGGCCTAGAGGCCCATCACTTTAGTTTTGATGATGATTAACTCATGTAGTTATAGTTTACTAATAATCTTGTGTTTAAATAGTTTTAGTGATTAACCAAGATATTAGTTAGTGTTTGGCTTCAACAAAGGAGTTTTAGAATTTCACATGTTGATTTAAGAGCTCGCGCGTCAAGATCGCATCTAGTACTCGGTTGGAGTCAAGCTCGTTGGATCGCGTTTGGATCGAGTCGGGTTGGAGACAAGAAGACTTCGATTTGTATTTAGTTTTTGTTTAGATCTTGTGTAAAGGTAGATAGTGTTGATATACTCAAGTTCACACACACACACAAAAGTTTAAAGTTTATTGGTTTGATTTTCGGTATAACCGATTTTGGATGTCATGTCAAAAATAAAGATATATATACTTATATGTATATTGGATTCTATCTATATACAATATGCTTCAAAGTTGTTTCAATATCATGTTTTTGTATTTAGACAAGTTTTCAAAAAATAGGATTTCCATTTCAAAGTTTGGTTTTTGGAAAATACCGATTTTTGTTTAAAGCCTAATTACAATATCACAAAAATGGTTCAAATAGTTTATAACATCTGTTGAATTTTTGTCACACATATTTGTATTTTAAAGATCTTATAAGAACTTATTTTTGTGGAATTTTTGTAATTTTATGGGATTTAATTGAAATTAAAAAGACCAAGTTTTAATCCCTTATACTGTTTGACCGGCCTTCTGTCGGTCGACCGGACGATCGACCGAGGTAGATGTCGGTCGACCGAGCCGGTCGACCGATTTGCACAAACGTGCACTGGCCATTTAGGTGGAGGGCCGGTCGACCGACCCGTCGACCGTCGGAGAGCTCTTGCTCTCTGGATCTGGCCCTGGTCGATAGGGCGGTCGACCGGCAGAGAGCTCTTCTCTCTGTATCTAGGCCTCGGTCGACCGGGCGGTCGACCGGTGGCTCAATGGTTAGAAAAATGACCGTTGGCCGATTGACCGGGCGGTCGACCGGAAGGGCAATTTTGCCCTTTTCAGACTGCCAACAGGCAGATTTTTGAGAGGGTATAAATACCCATCTCTTGAGCTGGTTTCTTCATGATTTTTGAGAGCAATATTTTCCCATCTTCTTAAGTATTTTAGCAAAAAATTTTCAAAGAGTTTTTTTAGTTAAAAAGATTTATCTTTATTTGTTTTAAAGGGTTGGAAAAATCTAGAAAAAGAGAAGTCTTTGGGAATTATTTTTGATCTTCATTTCTATTTTATCCTAAAAGTTTTCCCAAGTATTTTCTTTGTGATTTTGATTTTCAAACTCTTTGTTTTCTCACACTTGAGCTATCTATCTATCCTATCTATTAGGATCTTGTTTTGGTGAGAAAATTGGTTTGTGGTTTAGTGAGACCACCAAGAGTTGTAAACCTTCTTTTATTTGGGTTTGTTGTTATCCCTCTTGTGTAGAGGTGATTGTGGAGGTTGTGTTGGTTTCCCTCTAAGTGTAGAGGTGATTGTGATTGGTTTGGCTTTGTGCCTATCTCTCTAATGAGAGGTGATTGTTGTTTGGCTTAGTGCCCTATCCCTCTATTGAGAGGTTGATCTTGTGTGGCTTAGTGCCATGCCTCTAGTGTAAAGTTGTTGTTATTTGAAAGAGGAGTTGTGTACTCCAAGTTCGTATTACCCAAATTCTCAGTGGAGGTTCCCTGTGTGGGAAGTCCTGTGCGGACGATTTAGTGAAAATCCTTCTGTGTGAAGGCGGGAACGTAGAGCAGTGGCTCGAACCTCGAAACATATTTTTGTGTTTGCGTTTGATCCACTATCTCTTAACTCTCTCTCTCTCTCTTATATCTTGTATTGCATCATATTGTTCATATCTTATATATTCTTGGTATTGTTTGTGTGCCTCACTTCTGTTGAACCAAGAGAACTTTACATAGCAGCTCAACTCTTATTTAGAGGAATTTAGAGGAGATAGTCCAGAGCCTTCACCGGGAATTCGGCTACACACTTTGGTTACACTAAGTGTGTTACAATTAGTTTTTAATTCTGCATCATTTGTCATTAGATTAGCCATACACATATTCACCCTCCCTCTAGGTGTACTTTCAAAGGAGTGTCATGCTCTTGGCTTTGCCATCTAGAAGATGCGACGTTACTTGATCTGGCTGATTATTCATGTCTTTTCAAAAGTCAATCCTTTTCGGATTCTTATCATAAAGCCAAGTTCCCTGAACTCCAGGTTGGCTATTTGGGCCATACCACTGTTCCAATATGATATGACCTTCGTACCACAGAAGGCTATTAAGGGTCAGGCCCTTGCAAATTTCTTGGCAGCTCATCCAATTTCAGAGACTTCAAAGCTACATGAAGATATTCCGGATGAAGTTATTGAAGACATCATGACTTCAGGCGATGATGTATGACAGCTATTCTTTGATGGTGCATCAAGAACTAGACCAAAAGGCAAGATTATTGCCCGAGGAGGGGTAGTATTTATCTCACCCGAGAGCACGTCCTTCCTCATGCATTCTCGATGATGGAATCTTGTTCCCACAATGTAGCCGAGTATAATGCTTTGCTCATTGGCTTCCAACTCGCTCAACAAATGGGGGTACAATATCTTAAAGCTTATGGCGATTATAAGTTGACATCAACCAGGTCAAGGGTGAATATGACGTCCGTCATGAAGACCTCATACCTTATCACCATGCAGCCATTCAGTTGGCTAATATATTTGAAAACTTCTACATCATTCATGTACCCGCCCTCAAAATATAAAGGTCGATGCTCTAGCGGCGCCAGCAGCTACAATGGCTTTACCTGCTGATACCAATTACCATCTCACGGTAGCCACCCGCCATCTCTTCTGTCCGAAGTACGATTTAGAGGTTAGCAAAGTTCAAACAACCTCGATAGATTTTGAACCAGGGATTGCGATTCCCGATCGTCGACTATGCCTTGCACGACATATTACCCGATGACCCCAGGGAAGCGGTGTCTGTTCGATGAAGGTCTACTTGATTTTACTATGATGTAGTGGTAAAAACGCTATACCACCTTTCATATAATGGTGTACTCTTTCGTTATCTATCCAATTTAGAGGCACAAGTAATCAAAGAGACTCATGATGGCATATGTGGAGTTCATCAACCAAATCCAAAGCTCAAGGATCAATTGCACCGACTTGGCTATTATTCACCGACTATGATTGCTAATGCAATCAAATACGTAAAAAGGTGTAGGCTTATCAAATTCATGCGAATTTTATACACCAATCCCCTGAACTGCTCCATCCCACAGTCGCAGCATGGCTATTCGAAGCTTGGGTAATTGATATAATCGGACCAATCAGTCCTCCATCATCTAGAAGTCATCAGTTTATCCTTGATATAACTGATTACTTCTCAAAATGGGCAGAAGTCGTCCCACTCGCTGAAGTTAAAACGCTAACATGGTCAAGTTCATCAAATGTCATGTCATCCACCAATTTGGTGTCCCCTGATGGATCATCTATGATAATGGTCCCCAATTCGCAAGTCAATCATTTTATCGGTTCTGTGACAAGTACCAGATTCAGAATGTGGCTTCAACTGGTTACAACCCTACTGCAAACGGGTTGCCAGAAGCATTCAACAAGATGATCATCAAGCTCCTCAAAAGTTCATCTCCACAAGCAAACGAGATTAGAATGAGAGGCTTAGTAAATGTCTTTGGGCCTATCGAACTACGGTCCCCAACAGGCAATACGCCTTTTTCACTGGTATACAGATGTGAAGCAGTCATACCCTTGGAGATTCAAATACCATCACTTTGTGTTGCTTTCGTAACTAAGATGACTGATTAAGATAACCATCGATTACGTCTCCAAGAGCTTGAAGCATTAGACGAGAAGCGATTACAGGCTCAACAGCGTATTGAGCTTTACCAGGCTCGAATCTCAAGGCCTTCAACAAAAAGATCAAGAGAGAATGTTCCATAAAGGAGATTTGATCTTATCTATTAGAGGATCTATGGTCATGACAGACAAGTCAAAAGATAAATTATGACCCAAATAGGAAGGACTATTTGTAGTAGAGATAGTCTACTCAAATGAAGAATATCGCCTATCCAATCCGAAGGTGACATGCTTATAATGCCAATCAATGGCAAATTTCTGAAGAAAGATCATCCACGACTAAGTTAACATATATCTCTAATCATTGGGGTCCCTTCGGAGTCAAACTGATCGAACATCAGAGATAACGCTACACGGTGTCACATTAAAGACACCAGAAAAGATTCCATGAGGAATGTTAGTTGCTAACTGACATCCTCCACGAAATTACATAAAGCAACAAAATGATCCTAAGCCCTTAATGACTAAGGATATAGGAAAAAAATTGGCTCTTAAGCCCAAAAAAGTCCTCAATAACTAACCATGCTGAGGGGAATAGCATGGCTAGGCCAACTCAAACGGTAGTTGGTAAGACTTATCAAATCTGTTAATAGCTGAGGATTTGCTAAAAATCTTAAGGGACCTGATCCCATTTGATTCCTCTAGAATTCTCTACCAATTCTCTTTCATGAAATGGTAGATTCTCAAAGCAAATAAGTCATGCTAATGTTTTCACCTCTAACTTTTCCTTCATTGTAGGAGTATTATTCTCCTATTCCCCAGCAGGATCGATTTGATTCCCAATTAAATTTTGGGACATTGTCTCGTCTCCTACTCCTCGGTGGAATTCTCTAGCAATATTCTTATATTTTGTAAGAACAGTCAATTCCACCAAAGTTTCTTACCAATTCCCGCTCATGAAATGATAGGGCCACATCAAACTGTAATCATTTTTCCAGTAAAATGAACTACAGATCAAGCTTGTCACGTTAACATTAAACCTCTGACAGTAAAACTTTTTAAATACCCCTGGTGATTCTGCTAATATCCCCAGCAATCAACTCCACTTGCTATTCTCTTCAATAGAATGACAGATTTACTCAAATTGTTATTATGTTTAAATACCTCTTACAGTAAATGATCCTTATCAAGTTAACATCACACTTCTGACAAGTAACTTTTACAAATCTCCTAGCGGAGTAGTTGTCATGATCACTTCGGAGAAAATCTCCTTTTAGTTCCCCAACAAAATATTTGGTTGTTATGTTAATCTTTAGCTCTAACAACTTTTAAGAGAAAATCATCTCCCTATTGAATCTCTATAGAGTTCTTTACGTTTAATGATGACCTCTGAGAATGCCAAACTCTCTGTAATCTCATATGTGATTTATTTTCTAACTCCCAGCGAGTTTTCTAATAAACTCCCCTCTTTGTCTATTATTACCTTTTTCAGTCCCCAGTGGACTTTTCGATTGTCACGTTAACATTACACCTCTGATTTTCTTTCAAATGATTCCTCAAGGAAACACCATTGTTCCCACAGAATTCAATATCACATTCTCTAGTGGAATAATCCTTGTACCGTCATGTCTAGCTTGTCACCTCTAAATGTCGGTTATATCCATGTTACCTCTAAAATGACAGATAGCCAAGTCTCAACTTTCATCCAGTAGGGACTATGTCTTTGTCATTATGTCCACTTTCGCCACCTCTGAACGGCAGGGCACTGAGTCGGTAACCCAATCCATTATGTTCATATTACCTCTGAACTGACGGATACCTACATCTCTCCCTTTTATGGTACTCAAACTTCCATGTTCAGTTTAATACTTCTGAATAGATGAGTCCATAATCTTGTTCTCTTTTCCCTCGTGAGGGCCGAAAGTTCTTATTGTCAAGTTAATATAACTACCTCTGTACAGCAAATGTGAGTCTGATAAATCCCAGTCAGTCATGTCCAAATTACCTCTGAACTGACGGGTGCCCAGATCTAATTCACCTTTGTAGTCCCCAGTGGGCTAGCTGCTAAGTTAATACGACTACCTCTAGCTGCGGATTCAGAATTTAGTGTGTCTCATCTATCATGCCCAGTTCATTACTCTGAATGGACGGTCCCTAAAACCAGGTTCACCTTTATTTTGTCATCATGTCCAGTTCATCACCTCTGAATGACAAAATCCAGAGCTTGGTGGCTTCTCAATCGGTCATGTCCAGTCCATCACCTCTGACTGACAGATAGCCAAGTCTCCCTTTTTTTGTTTACTGTTATGTCTAGTTTATCACCTCTGAACAGTAACACTCCTCAATTGGAAATCTCTAATCAGTTATTCTAATTCTTCACCTCTGAACCGATGATTACTCAATTTCACCCTTCTTTATTGTTATGTCCAGTTCATTATCTCTGAATGACAAAATCTCATGTCTGACGATTCTGTTGGCCCAAGGGTACAATCACCGGTTTTAGAGTTTTGATTATTAAAACATATAAAGTTATTTGTACTAATCTTTTTTAAGTGTTTAACATTATGTCAGGGTTCAAGGATTTAAGATTATTTCTTTCCTAAAGAAAGGTGGTGTTGACTCATACGGGACCAAGAATTCAAGTTATTCAACGATGCATTTGGTTAAGCCCTAATTGAAGGTCTTATAGTCGCCTAGAACCATTGTAAGAATTAGTTTATTAAAGAGTAAGGATATGATAGTTGTGCTCAAGAAAACACACACACACAAAAATACACTTTTCAAAATACAAGTTTTTTGGTTAGTTGGTTTTTTGTGCATGTTTTGATTAATACAGGTTCATAATTTTTCAAATTTTTATATCTAGTTTAAAACATTTACCTCATCTCCTATAACATGCTACATAACCCTCAAACCTTTTAAATATTTCAAAAATATTTCAAAATTAAAAATCTGTTTTTATCTATTTCAGGCCTTTACGGTCGACCGGTCCGGTCAACCGGTTCTGTTTCAGGCCAAACGATCGACCGCCCAGTCGACCGAGCTTTTTGTTTTGGGCATGCACGTCTGTGCACGTCTACCGGTCGACCGACAGACCCTGCGGTCGACTGACCTGTCGACCGACTGCAGACCCTTACTCTCGGGTATTGTCGGTCGACCGGCCGGTCGACCAACAGTTCATTATTATGTTTTAAATATAGCCGGCGGTCGACCGGAGCCAATGGCTCTTTGCCAAATGGGTTACTGGTCGACCGACAGTTGTTCAGATTGCCCCAACGGCTATATTTTGGATCTGTTTTGTTTTCTAGTGTTTCCAATGGCTATTTCTGATTTCCTAGTGACTAGACTCATCCCTAATGACCTAGTATCAATTATGAATGGTATTTATCCATTCCCTATAAATAGAGGTCATTGGTCTTTGGTTTTGATGAGAAAAATTTTCAAGTTTCAAGTGTTTTCAAGAGAAGAAGTGTTTCATTGCTTTTCATTTTAAAAGCTCTTTAAATTGCAAAAGTTTTTTAGTTGGTTTTCAAGTCTTCTTAATCTTTACTACTGAAATTTCTCTCACTTTACTTCTTAAGCCAAAATCATATTCCACTCTATAAGAGGTTGTAAAAGAGAGTTTGTGGTCTTTTGATCACCAAGTGATTATTGTATTTGTAGCTACACTACCTCTGGACTAGAGGAGTGTGATCGAGGAGTTGGGTACTCTTCAGTGATTGTAATCCTTTGTGAAAATTATAGTGGGATCGAAAATCCTTCTGGTGAAGGCGGGGACGTAGAGCTGGGTGCTCAAATCTCGAAACAAATCTCTGTGTTTGCGATTGGTTTTCTTATGTCTTTCTCTTTCTATTCATTCATTCTCATATTGTCGATCTATACTCTTACAAACAAAATTGCATTGCGCACCTCAAACTCTTATTTGGGGAATCACGAGGAAGAGGTTCAGAGCTCGTCACAGGGTATACGGCTTCTATCTTGCTTTGAGTGATCGTTGCATCATCTCATTTTTAATTTGTGCATTATTTAGATTTTGATTAGCACTACACCTATTCACCCCCCCTCTAGGTATAATTTCAATTAGTATCAGAGTTAGGACTCTAGTTTTTGACTTCATATCCTTAGAGAGATCCTATAATTTGCTAATCACTATTTTCATATCTTCATTCGTACGCTAGTAAAGATGGCCGATAACATTAAGTCCCCTCCCAATTTGATGGACTCACTTTCCCATATGAAAAGTTAGGATGAACATATTTTTGCAATCTCTAGGTAGCCAAGTTGCTAAGTCTTTGACCAAGCCCTATAGTGCCCCCAAGGTGAGGAGGACACTTGGTCTGATCTTACCTCCTTGGAATTTGAGGCAAACTCAAAGGCTCAAAATGCCTTGCTCTCAGCTTTAAATGAGGAAGACTTAACACGGGTTATCCATTGCAAATCCGTCTATGACATTTGGCAACACTTATTGGTCACCCATGAGGGAACATTACAAGTCAAGAGAGCTAAAATTGATCTCTTACGTTCTCATATAAAAGTTTTAAAATGTAAGAAAATGAACTTATTGATGATATGATTACTAAGTTTACTAAAATCACAATGCTCTTTCTTCACTAGTTGATGAATCGATAATGATCAAAGGTGCGTAAGGTGATTCGTGCTCTCCCTCCATCATGGAAAATCAAGCTATCACCTTAAAGAATTGAACGACAAGGACGAGATGGAGCTTATAAGTCTTATTGGTAATCTTAAGACTCATGAGATAGAGAAAAAGGCTAGAGAGAAAACCGTGCCTTAAAAAAATAAGTCTATTGCTTTTAAGTCTACCTCCAACATCTCCGATGATGAAGAAGATGAAAGAACGATGAAGAGCTATCTCTTCTTGTGAGAAATATAAAAAGAATGTATCACAAGAAAAAGCTCAACCATAGAAGTAGATGGGAAGGGAAGGAGGTAAAGAAAATCATATGTTACAACTGTCGAAAACCTGGACACATCATAGCCGAATGTCCAGATTTCATGAACAAGGTATCTTCCTCCATACAGCAAAAGAAGCCGTCTGTAAAGAAGGCATTCAAAGCCACTTGGGATTCAGAAAGTGAATCCGAAGATGAAGTTGACACGGTTAACATGTGTTTCATGGCAAACACACGTGAGGTAACTCCCGAAACATCTTATGATGATACTGAAATAAGTAAAGAAGAGTTATTACAAGCTTTCATTAAACTTTTAGAAAATTATGATTCTAAGAAGAAAGAATGTTTGAAATTGAAAAAGGAAAATGAAATGCTTAACAATCATATTACTATTATTACAGAGAAAAAGATGAATTATCTTCCACTATTATTTCAACACAAAGAGATTTTGATGCATATAGAGTTTCATGCAAAGCTAAATATCTTAAAATTGATGAAAATGAGATTTCTAGGTTAAAAACTAAAAAAGTGATTTGAAAAATGTTTTAAAAGAATGTGCTTTAACAATACTAGATTAAAAGAAATGTTTTCAAAGAAACACATGCTCACTTCACATGTTCAACATAATAAACCATCACATGCTAAAACTCCACATGTTCATCATGCCAACACATCACATGTCAATCATGCTAAAACACCACATGTTCACAAATCACATGTTCATAAGCCACATGGTCATTATGTATTTAAATATGGGAAAATTTATAAATGTACTTATTGTGGCCGAAATGGTCATTTAGCAAAATTTTGTTATGATCATATAAATAGTATGAATAATCATGTTTGGGTTCGAAACACTAACGTTTTAGGACCCAAGAAAATGTGGGTACCAAAATCAACCATTTAATCATTTGATATAGGTACACAATAAGATTCAAAGACGTAGAGGGCGGTGGTACCTTGATAGTAGTTGCTCACGGCATATAACATGGGACATCAACAATTTTGCAACCCTATCAAGGTATGTTAAAGGTGGCACCGTCACCTTCAGAGATGACTCCAAGGGCACCATCATCAGTATAGGTAACATCAAGATTGGTACATCTCCTTTTATTGAAAATGAAGTTCTTATTGATGGGCTTAAACATAATTTACTTAGTATTAGTCAACTATGTGATCGTGATTCCAAAGTTATTTTTGATGAATCTTCTTGCAAAATTTATAATTGTAAAACCAATGAATGCATTCTCACTGGATTTCGTGAAAATAACGTCTACATTATTGATATGCTTAATTTGAATTGCACTGCAAAATGTTTAAATGCTTTTGATGAGATTTCATGGTTATGGCATAAAAGATTAGGCCATGCTTCTTTTATTATCTTTCTAGAATCAATTCTAAGGAATCGGTGAAGGGTATTCCTCATTTGAAGTTTAAGAAAGACCGCATTTGTGATGCGTGCCAACTTGAAAAACAAATCAAGTCTTCTTTCAAGCCAATCAAGGATATCATGACATCTAGGCCATTAGAATTGATTCACAGGATCTATTTGGACCAACTAAAACTAAAAGTTTAAATGATAACAGATATGTATCTGTTTTAGTTGATGATTTCTCTCATTTCACATGGATTTTCTTTTTGGAGCATAAAGATCAAACTTTTTCGCATTTTAAGATTTTTTGAAAACTGGTTGAAAAAGAAAAAGGTCTTTCGATTTTACGCATAAGAGTGATAGAGGTGGTGAGTTTGTCAACCAACTCTTTATGACTTATTGCGATAATAATGGAATTAAGCATAAAATGTCATGTCCTAGAACTCCACAACAAATGGAGTCATTGAACGGAAAAATAGAACTCTTCAAGAAATGGCTAGGACCATGATAAGGGAATACGGGCTCCCTCAATATTTATGGGCCGAGGCCATAAACACCGCATGCTATATATCAAATCGAATTTACCTTTGTAAAAATACATCCAAAACTTCCTTTGAAATGTATCATTTGAGAAAACAAAATGCTTCGTATTTTAAAGTTTTTGGATGCAAATGTTTTGTTTTGACCACCAAAGATTATTTGAGAAAATTTGATGCTAAGGCTTTTGAAGCAATTTTTGTTGGTTACTCTAGCACTAGCAAAGCATATAGAGTTTTTGATAAATCTTCACTTACTATTGAAGAATCTATGCATGTTAAGTTTGAAGAGTCTAATGCATTTGTTAAGAATGTTGTAGAGATTGACTCTTTAGGTGAAGACATGGAGAAAATATCCTTGATGGACTCACCCATCCAAGAAGACAAGCAAGAACCAAATGGTAATATTCAAAAGGATGATGTGGAAGGTCAAAAGGATGAAGTGGAACCATCACAACCATTACTTAAAGATTGGAGATACGCTACATATCATCCCAAGAATCTCATCATAGGTGATGTATCAAAGAGGGTAACCACTCGCTCTAAACTCCATGACTTATGTGGGCATTACGCATTCATATCTCATTTTGAACCCAAAAACATCCTCGAAGCCGAGGGTGACTCATATTGGTTGCTTGCTATGCAAGAAGAGCTCAATCAATTTGAGCGCAACCAAGTTTGACATTTTGTTCCTAGACCCCATGATAGACTAATTATTGGTACTAAGTGAATTTTTAAGAACAAGTTGGATGAGTCAGGAAATGTTGTTAGGAATAAAGCTAGGTTAGTGGCCCAAGGTTACACCCAAGTTGAAGGAATCGACTTTGAGGAGACCTTTGCACCCGTAGCACGGTTAGAAGCCATACGGATCACACTAGCTTATGCATCCTATAAAAATTTTAAATTTTTCCCAATGGATGTAAAAAGTGCATTTTTAAATTGTGTTATTGAAGAGGAAGTATATGTTGAAAAACCTCCCGATTTTGTTGATCATATACATCTAGATTTTGTTTTCAAACTAGATAAGGCATTGTATAGTTTAAACAAGCTCCAATAGCTTGGTATGAAAGACTTTCTTATTTTCTGTTATCAAATGATTTTGTTAAAGGAAAAGTAGACACCACTTTATTTACTAAACATGTTAGTAGTGACATTCTTATTGTACAAATTTATGTTGATGATATCATCTTTAATTCTACTTATGAATCTCTTTGCAAGGAGTTTGAATCTTGTAAGCAGCATGAATTTGAAATGTCTATGATGGGTGAATTGAACTATTTTCATGGACTCCAAAGCAAGCAAAGGAACGATGGGATCTTCATAAGTCAAGTCAAGTACACTAAGGAACTCATCAAGAAATTTAGACTTGAAGGCTCAAAAACTTGTAACACTCCCATGGCTATCACTACCAAGCTTCATAAGGATGACCAAGTAAGAGTGTAGACATAAAATTATATAGAAGAATGATTGTAGTTTGTTGTATTTAACGGCTAGTAGGCCGGATATTATGTTTAGTGTGTGTCTTTGTGCTAGATTCCAATCTTGCCCTAAAGAATCCCACTTGATTGCCGTAAAATACATTATCTGATACCTTAAAGGCACTATTGGAATGGGTCTATTGTATCCGAAGACCGGACAATTCTCAATGACGAGTTTTTCGGATGCCGACTATGCGAGTTGTAGAGTGAATAGGAAGAGTACTAGTGGAACATTTCAATTTCTCGGTAATTGTCTTGTTTCATGGTCTTCCAAGAAATAAAATTCGGTAGCCCTCTCAACCGCCGAGGCGGAGTATGTTGCGGCGGGGCATGTTGTGCTCGAGTCCTTTGGATGAATATACTCTCCTTGATTATGATTTGCATTATGATCACATTAAAATATTTTGTGATAAAACTAATACAATTCATATGAATAAGAATACAAATCAACATAGTAAGACCAAACACGTAGAGATTAGATATCACTTTCTTAGAGATCATTATGAGAAAGGTGATATTGAAATTGATTATGTTTTCACCAATTTTTAACTTTTCGATATTTTTACTAAACCACTAGATTATAATAGATTTTTCTTCATTTGTGGTGAATTAAATGTTTGTGTTATGGGTTCCTAAAACTTTTACAAACTCTTTTCAAATATTGTTTTACAATCTTGTTTTTGACCCTTTTTGATGCATGAGAAAAAGGGGAGAAAGAGTTATTGTTGAGTTATTGTTATTATTTCTCATGTCATTTTCTTTCTCATGCAAACTTTGCAACATTTATATTCTTGATATATATATAGCATGATTTAAGGGGGAGCTTCCAAGCTTCCTTTTCCTATTTTTTTGTTAAATAACTCGTATGTTTTGTCATCATAAAAAGGGAGAGATTGTTGGCCCAATGGTACATTCACCCGGTTTTAGAGTTTTAATGATTACAAAACATATATAGTTATTTGTACTAATCTTGTTTAAGTGTTTAAGATTGTTTCAGGGTTTTAAGGATTCAAGATGTTTTCTTCCCTAAAGGAAGGCGGTGTTGACTCAATACGGGATCAAGAATTCAAGTTATTCAACGATGCATTTGGATAAGCCCTAATTGAAGATCTTGTAGTCACCTAGAACTATTGTAAGAATTAGTTTGTTAAAGAGTAAAGATATGATAGTTGTGCTCAAGAAAACACACACACACAAAAATACACTTTTCAAAATATAAGTTTTTTGGTTAGTTGATTTTTGTGCATGTTTTGATTAATATACATGTTCATAATTTTTCAAATTTTTATATCCAGTTTAAAACATGTATCTCATCTCCTATAACATGCTACATAACCCTCAAACCTTTTAAAAATATTTCAAAAATACTTCAAAAATTAAAAATCTGTTTTTATCTATTTCAGGCCTTTATGGTCGACCGATCCGGTCGACCGATTCTGTTTCAGGCCAGAACGGTTGACTGCCCGGTCGACCGGGCTTTTGGTTTTGGCGTGCGCGTCTGTGCACGTCTGCGGGTCGACCGCCCGGTCGATCGACAGACCCTGCAGTCAACTGACCTATCGACCGACTGCATGACCCTTACTCTCGGGTTTTGTCGGTCGACCGGGCCAGTCAACTGACAGTTCATTATTATATTTTAAAAATATCTGGCGGTCGATCGAGTAGTCGACTGGAGCCCACAGCTCTTTGCCAAATTGCTTGCCGGTCGACCAGCTGGTCGGTCGATCGTTGTCCAGATTGCCCCAACGGCTATATTTTAGATCTGTTTTATTTTATAGCGTTTCCAATGGCTATTTCTAGTTTCCTAGTGGCTTGACTGGCCCCTAATGGCCTAGTATCAATAATGAATGGTATTTATCCATTCCCTATAAATAGAGGTCATTGGTCTTTGGTTTTTGATAAGAAAAATTCGCAAGTTTCAAGTGTTTTCAAGAGAAGAAGTGTTTCATTGCTTTTCATTTTCAAAGCTCTTTAAATTGCAAAAGTTTTTCAGTTGATTTTCAAGTCTCCTTAGTCTTTACTACTGAAATTTTCTCTCACTTTACTTCTTGAGCCAAAATCATATTCCACTCTATAAGAGGTTGTAAAAGAGAGTTTGTGGTCTTTTGATCACCAAGTGATTATTGTACTTGTGGCTACACTACCTCTGGACTAGAGGAGTATGATTGAGGAGTTGGATACTCCTGAGTGATTGTAATCCTTTGTGAAAATTGTAGTGGATCGGAAATCCTTCTGGGTGAAGGCGAGGACGTAGAGCTGGGTGCTCGAACCTCAAAACAAATCTCTGTGTTTGCGATTGGTTTTCTTGTGTCTTTCTCTTTCTATTCATTCATTCTCATATTGTCGATCTATACTCTTACAATAAGATTGCATTGCGCACCTCAAACTCTTATTTAGAGGAATCACGAGGAAGAGGCTCATAGCCCGTTACGGGTTATACGGCTTCTAATCTTGCTTTGAGTGATCGTTGCATCATCTCATTTTTAATTTGTGCATTATTTGGATATTGATTAGCACTACACCTATTCACCCCCTCTAGGTGTAAATTCAGATTCTTTATCTGTTATATCCAAAATACCTCTGAACTGACAGATCTTCAGACTTAATCTTTTTAGATTTAGTGATTCCTAACAGATTCCTAAATCAACCCTTCTTTTCATCGCTAGTGGATTTTTACATTTGACTGACTTTATCATGTTCTTAACCTCTGAATAATTTTAGTCATATTTGTAATTTCTTCAGAAATTCAACTTAGTGAATTTTCACCCTCTTTAGTTCTTTCAAAAAGAACTTTTTACTAAGTTTTTTTCTAAAGAAAAACTTATATTACCTATAGGTAATTACACAAGCAAACACAGAGGAAGACATGGAGAAAAGCAAATGAGTAAAAGGCAAATATTTTGTTAATTCAAAAAGAAAAGATACATAGAAGATACATTAAACTGGTCTCTCATATGATATGAGTTTACTCTCAAGAAAAGATAGTTTTTGTCTTTTATTCTCTTTAGCCCTAGCAAGAGCCTGCGACTTTAGATCTTCATGGTTGACAGCCACCAGCTGAGCCAAACGGGCCTGAGCATCCACTATCATTGCCTTCTTCTCTGCCTCCAGCTTGAGGACCTGATTACTCTAAGCACTCAGCTTGTCTAATCGAGCAGTTTCCTCCGCACGCACTGCCTCAGCTTTGGATATTAGAAAGTTGGCCTTCTTGATCATCGCCTCGGCCTTTTCAAGCTGCTTATTGGCATCGGCAAGTGCATGGTTGGAAGCATCAATGGCATCGGCAATTTTGATCTTCTCAACCTCCAGGGATTTTAACTCTTGGGACTTTGCTTTCGTTCTTGTTGCGCCTCTATATAAGTCATCTGCATATGTTTAGAGAGATGCTTAACCTCTTTCTAAACAAATGGGGTGAGATCTGAGCTATTCAAGTGACGCCACTCGCCCACATCTTTCTCAAGATCTTGTACTATTAGCTCCAAAGAGGAAGCTTGATCGATTCCTCCAAAATCCTTGATGGTCTTTATGTTGCGGTAAGGACCACCTTCAGAAACTCGAATGCATTGGTTGAACCCTTCAACTCCAAAGAGATACATCTTTTCAGACTCTTGTAGAAAGTGTCAATCATATTCGCCATAAACTCCTCCTCCACTTCTATCACTCTAGGCGAGCGAGTAAGCTTTGAAGGAGGGTCTCTGAGAGTTTGGTGGTCACGATTGTTGAAGGCATTGCAGGGGCAGTCATTAGCGCAACTAAGGAAATAGGTAGCAGCCGAGGATGGGTCTTCATAGAAACAAGTGTGCTGACTACCAGAGAAGTAGGGTTGGTAATCATGTGATCCGGCTCGACAACTAGCGTTGGAAGTCTGGGCTAGAAATTACTTTTAAGCCAATAGCGGTCGAAATTGAAGATGTGGTAGGAGTAGAAATTGGCTCAATGGTGGACTCAAGTTGAAGCCCAGTCTGCTCTGAGGATGGTACGGTGGAAGGCACGACGCTGCCTCGTCGGTTACCATCAAATCACCGGCGAAAAAGGGTCGACGTTGAATGATGCTATAGTGAAGAACATTGATTTCTGCAATGTCTAATGTGATAGAAGTGGTAGCCCCTGCTTGAGATGGCCCCGCAGTGGAAACAATCAATGCTTAGGTTCCTACGATCGCAACAGAAACAGTCTCCATATGGGAGGTGACCCTAACAGCAACGGTTCCAACATGAGACACCTCGATAGTAGGGCTCACAAGGGAATCCACCTGGCTACTTGACACGTCCTCCGATGCAATTTCAGCAGGTATTGTACGTGTAGCAACGGTAGTTTTAGCAAAAGCCTCCCCAGTAGTTGGTTCCTCAGCAATTGGCTCAAGGATTGGTCGTCTTTTTCAGGGGTTTCCAGAATTTCCACATCCTCAGACTCATATCCCTGAGGGGCAACCTCGCCCTTCTCCAAAATGATGGCAGCCCAACCAGAAGGCCCAACATCGAGCTCTTGATCCCAGGGCCTTCAGAGACAAAATAAGTTGCCTCATCCCCCTCCTTGTAGGTGAAGAGATCGTCAAATATTTTTTCTCCTTCACCCTGAATTTCCTGGCCTGCATCCAAGATTAAGATGTGAAACAATTAATCATGAAAGTGAAAAAAGATAAAGAAAAATTGTATGAAGAGGATCAAGCTTACTGGGGACCTGAGCAGGCTCCATCGACATCTCTTTCCGACCAGGCAACCTGATAATTAATGAGGGAAGAGGAACTTCTATATAGACTCACTCACTGCAGAAACAGGAGGCTGTCGAGCATCTAGGTGAGCCCTCTTTACCGCCTGCTTCTTACGAGGCTCTTTCTGAGTTGCCTCCTTCCTGGTGGATTCTTTAGGAGCGAGCTCCTTTGACTCTGGCTTCTTCTGCTTCCACTTGAAGTGGATGTCGCGGTCTTCTTCCTCTTGTCTTCTTCAAGTGGAGCTTTACCTGCTCCACTGGTAGCTTTGGGAGCAGCTTCTCCACCACCAAAATTCTCAAAGCGGGGACTTTTAGCATCTGAAGTTTCACTTTCAGCTTCAGCCAAGAACTCTGGGAGACTGGGACCCTAACTTGCTTCCCCTGACCATGCTTTGTCGCTTTCTGCTTCAACCACTTGAAGATGAGCTTGGTCCCAATTGAGTTGATATTGAATTCTGAAGGGTTAAAGTTGGAAGTCCGGTACCATTGACAAAACCCCAGCGACGTCAATATATTAGAAGTTAAGTATGGCATGAAAAATCGGGCCTTGGTGCAGCCGACAATGAAGTGTCTCCAGACTCTGGCACCGTCTATCAAGCTCCCCATGAATGCCAAGTGAGGGTTGGGTTTCCAACGTAAAGTTGGTCATATCCGAACTGGCGAGTGAAGCGGCTAGGGACGTACGGCTCCAGATAATAGATATCGCCGCACCGGTACACCAAGTAAGTGGCTGGATATTGACTAGCCACTTGAATCCTCCCTGCCCAAGCAAATATCTTTCGTCCCCCACATCTTGGAATTCTTCACCATATCCAGCACCGGAAATGGAGGGGAAGCATTTGTAAAGGTTGTATGCGTTATAACGGTGTACCAGTTTTCGTACCCCAGCTATGTAGGTTCGTAGCCACTGTGACCCTTCAAAGTGACGAAGATGCACACATGCCTTCCCGTGTGGATCTCCTCCAAGTTGGATAATGGCATGACAATGTAATGTGAACCATGCCATCAGATATGTGTAGAACATTTTCACCCTAGGGCAGGGTCTGTCACGAGGAAGCACTTGCCCCTTTCCCCTCTTGGAAGTCGGTGGTCTACAGAAAGCTTCTGTCAGTGCCCAAAGTCCACGTTGGATACCGCAGACCATGGCAGGAAGCAGCCGAAGAGGTTTTTCATGAGTAAGCTAGACAGCAGAAAGAAGCACTCACGATAAAATTCGTCATGCGGAGGAGATGGGATGACACATTTCTTCAACCAAATCGATAGGAAGCCGACAAAGAGAGCTTGTCGACATATAGGGTGTTTTGCCTGACGATGAAAGCATTTAAACTTGTCACCCTTTTCAAAGATCCTGTCATTCTCCTCGAAGACGACATCTTCATGAGCACTGGACACTATCTTCTGGTGGATATCGTCATCTATTAGGAATTGGACGTCTTTCAGGACACCATCCAAAACTGGGAACAAATAATCTGCCCAGACCTTTATCCCGTTTGTATTCCCGCGAGTGTTATGGGCATCCATGCATATGTAGAAATTGCACATCAATTCCCAATATGTTTCAAACATCCCCGGGTTGTCCTTCTCCATCTGTTCTAGCTCCATTGAGCAAGGAAAGTACTCCTCATACGGCATCGAGTCCATTCGGAGGTTAGATATCTCCCACATCTCATGCAACGCCAGTTCTAATTTACCATAAGGGGTGAAGAAGGTCTCCGAGGATAGACAATAAAGCTCGAAGATGACAAAGAAGTTAGCTACACTGATTTCTATTCCATAGCAGGTGGCTCTAACTATTTCATGAAGTCCAATCTGCATCAACTCTGCCTCAAAATGTTCCAAGACATAAAGCACCAAGTCCAACCACCACGACTACCGGCAGGGCCCAGCCGGGAGCCTTGAAATCCCTCGCCGAATAGTTATTGTGGACCTTGATGAACTGGTTCAAGAAAGTTTGGGCCATCGCCGGATTTTCTCCTACGGGGAGGTCTTGTCCTAACCTCCCAGGATGCATACCAAGTACAACCCTAGGAGACCCACAATGATTATAGCCGTTCAGCGTCAAAATTTTAATGTGAACAGAATCAGTAAACCAAGTTACCAACCATTTCATTTTCTGCAGCACCGTAACTGATTGGAAGTATGAAAGCGAGAAGTGTCGCCTGCTCGATGGAAGATAGTACTTCTAGCTTCCACATTAAAGATCCATTAGCCTTCGCTGGCTAGTAGCTGCTGGTCGGTGTCAGGTGCTGCATCTTCGAACATGAAATCTGGCTTCTGATACACCACACGATTATGGTCTTTGAGCGGGGCAGAAGTCAATATACTCTGAGTAACACGCTTGTCAGCCGTGAGGATTAGAGCATCTCTTTCCAGCGAACTTCTTTTGCTGAAAAGGGAAGTTTGACCTTGGAACTGAAAATGCACATTCCTGTCCATTCCTCTGACTATCCCAAACATACTGTTCAACGGTCTGGGCGCATAGTGAACTGCAAAGGGACAAAGACAAGCTTGTCAGTAAATCGAAGAAAATAAAACTATACGAACCTTTGGCTGTATTAAGCAGAGGAAAGGCCAAGTCTTAGTCTCCCCTATATGGAAAGTCTAGGCCGGGCTTAAAAGGCCTAGTCTTAGCCTCGCCTATACGGCAAGACTAGCCTCGCCTCAGGAAGGCCAGCCGGCATTAAAAAGGCCAAGGCTTAGCCTCGCCTATACGGCAAGGCTAGCCTCGCCTAAAAGATGGCTTTGCCTAATCAGGTAAGTCTTAGCTTCTCCAAGAAGCTTAAAGAAAGGCTAAAACCTTTCTCCAAAATTCGCCAAATGCGAGGATCAAGGGAATTCAATCCCTAAAATAGCTGGTAAAGCGAAAATTAAGGGCGATAAACTCTCTAAAATCACCAATTAAGTGGTGGGGTCTCTGAAACATCGAGGGTCCACCAGCTATAGGTAAGTACGACCGGAATGAAGGCTTTCGTCACCTCAATGACCTCCGCCTCGTTGCCTGGATGGTGAGAAGACGCCATAGAATTGTGAAAGAAGATGAAGAGGGTGAGGACCTTGATGTGTTCGAAAACAAAAAAGGAGGGAAGGAAAAAAAAAACTTATTGTAGCCTCGCTGAAAAAAGAGAAGGAGAGTTCTCTATAAAAGGACTGTAAAAATCCTATTTACAGGCCCCACGGCAGAGCCTCATCACTAGCGCTTCAAATTTTGAAGCGCAGGTGAGGCTAAAGCACTCGAGTACTTAGCCTCAGAAAAGAGAGTACCCTCCCTCGTAGCGCATGCAAGGCTAGTGTTGAAGCAGCACTGATGAATTAACTTCGCTTTGAAAGGGAAGTTATTTTGAAAAGCCCAGAAGCGAGGCTATCACGGAGGCGAACCTATTCTATCCAAGTGGCGAAAGTGTTTTAGAGGTGAGCCTATTTTAGCCCGAAGGCGAGGCTATTCTAGCCAAGAAGCGAGGCTAGAGCTTAGATAGCTTCGCCTACCAAAAGTTCAGCCCTGAAGACGAAGCTGACTTCAACCATAAAGGCGAAGTTCAAATCCACATATCCGTATCTTTTCCTCAACAATCGAAGCAATTCAAAGTATTTTGAAATCTGAACCATCCTATTGCAGATTTATGAAAACTTTAAAGGGGTTCTGTTGATACTTCAAAAAGACAAACTCCCAGACAGTTTTCCAACTGGTCCGAACAACATCCAAGCTTGTTGGGATTTATAAAAGACAAGATGCAGACAAGTTGACGACCAAGTTCTACCCATCCCCAGAAAACAATCGATGCCTTGAAACTTACTGATCCAGTGAAGCGGACAGTAAGCCAAGCATCACCTGTAAAGAGGCCTAAACATCGACTAAGAGGATAGCTTCGCTTGAAGCTCTATAGCCTTGTTAAAGGACTACGAAATTAGCTTCGCCTAAAGCTTCTCTTGAGAGCTTCGCTTGAAGCTCTTCACAGCTCTGCAAGAGAGCTAATCTTAAACTTCGTCTGAAGCTAATACTAGCTTCGCCTGGAGCTTATTATAGCTTCGTTTGAAGCTTTCTTGTAACTTCCCTTGAGAGCTGCACTTGCCTCGCGCGAGGTTAATTCCATCGCGCCCCTATGGAAGGGCTTGCCAGGTCAACATTTGTCCTAGTCATTAGTGGGTTAATGATAGGTAGTAAAAAATGCATATTTATCACTACATTTACTATCACATTTTCATATTTATTCCTACAATTATGCACTATTACTAATGTTTTATTATTTAATATGTGCAGGTCTTAAGTAATTAATTAAATAAAGAAATAAAGCCTAAATGAAACCCAGAAGCCCAAAAAGCCCATGTGCAAGCCCATATGCAAAAGTTACAATTACTAAAAGAAGAGGAAAGGGATGAACTTCTACTAAACCCTAATTGCTTGCAGGACAAGGCTATAGATAAGGGGAGAAGAGTGCAAAGATAATAAAATCATTTTAAAAGATTTGGATTTAGGGTAACCTGCTTCCCAAGTTATCCTGAATTTTCAAAATAAAGAGTCGGTACACAACTTCCAGAAGGATATACCCAGATGGACGGACCAGAGGAGGCCACGCGCGAAAGCACGTGGCCAGAGAACACAATATGGCCGCGAAAACGCGGCCATAGCCGCGTTTCCACTGCAAGATGGACGAGTCTGGCGATAAGATTTTGTGGAAGAGTTGTATTGGGACTCTACTTCTTCTATCTCCTATAAATACCCCTGCAGAGTAACAGAGAAGGGCGTCGAGTGGAGTACAGAAACAAATTTAGGGTTTTTCTTAGACTAAATTTTTAGAATGTAACTTAGGTTTTTTTTATTTTTCTTTTATTTAATTTTTATGCAACTGAGAGGAGAGGATACTTTCATGGAGGAAGGAGATCAAACTTGTACTGAGGTGACATCGGTGTAAGTAATCTTTTCTTTCATTGTTAATAAAATCAAATCGAAGTTTGCTTCTTTTTTCTATTCTTGTTTTGCTTTTGTTTCCCTCTTTTGTGTTTGCGGATCCAAGTAAAACCAATAGCCTCGAAGTTTCCTTCTCCTTGCAAGTGCCGTTGATGGTTTATGAAGATGAACATCCATTTCCATGGTAGTATAGCTCGCCCTTTTTTTTCATAGTGTAAATCGAGAATGGGGAAGATTTTATATTCCATGCTTCGCTCGCCTTCAAAGAAAGGTACATCGTTGATACGGTCCGAAGGTAAGCAGACGCCAAAGAGGTAAGTAAGTTTTTAGTTTTTAGTTTTCTTTCTTTTAATTTTAGTGTAAATCACCAATTCCCAATCTTTTTCACACTTCTTCATTGTAAATATTATTGTAAATATCATTGTAAATAATATTATAAATAAATAAAAGAGAACTTACTAAACAAGCTTCCATCGCTAGTCCCTCCCTGTGGATCACGACCCGCATAGCCACTTGTTATAGCGGTAGAATTGAGCACCCTGCACTATTGTTTTAAATTCTGAAATTCTGTATTTTTGTGCAGGTAAAATCTCAATCAAAATTTTGGCGCCGTTGCCGGGGTTATATTCATTCGGATAAGACCACTCCGGCACACTAGGTTGGTTAAAGTTAGGATATGCCGGGTTGGTAATATCCGAAAAAGAGGTTGGTGTGTAATATGGATGAAAATTGGAGAAATTGTTGTTATAGGCCATATCACATAATAAAACACAAACAAACAAAAAAAATTTTTTTTAAAAAGGGACAATAGTTTGACTTATCTTTTGAAAGAAATCTAAGTTAGCCTTAAGAATTAGGAAAATCATGATTAGGATTTCTAAAAACTTGGTCAAAATAAATAAATTGTTGAATTTTTAGGTATAGGAGGAAAAATTGAATAATTAATTAGTCCTAATTTTACCTTAATGAAATGTGCATACCTAATACATTTACACATCTAGGATTCTAAAACAAAGACTCTTGTGCCCTATAAAAAATAATACTAAAAAAAAATTGAAAAAAAAAAGAAATTCACTAATTAAGCTGGATACATGTGCCTCAAGAAGCATCAGTATTCACGCCTAAAGGTGATTTTATAAATAAAGTCCTTAGTTTTGTGGCCTAGTTCACTCGAATCCTTAAGTCCGTGGGGTATTTTCTGACCCGGTGCCCTAAAACTGACCGGTTTGGGAGCCACCGACTTTAAGTTCGCTACATGGGTGGATTAGAAAGCCTAAGAAAATTAAGAAATATTACTTATATATGTACTAACATATCTAATAGTCAATTAGTTAGGTATGAGGGCCTCAAGAAGCCTTCATGCTTACACGAAAGAAAATTAGATGAGTTATACATATTAAAAAAAAAGAAAATAATAATAAAAAAGCATGAGAGTCCAAGTTAAAGAATTCCTAGCAAAGATTCACAAGGATGCATATGACTTAGGGTAACAAAGAGACTATACAAAAATTCAATTTTGATTCTTACCTAAAATGGATAACAATTTATTATATAAAGACTAAGTTTAAGAATGAATGAAAATGATAATCCTAAAAACTTATAAATTACTTAGTTTCTTCAAACATATTTCAAATATTTTCCTTTTTATCGATTTTGTGGGTGTAATCCGCTGAAAACCCTCACGAGACAACACTCGTCCTCTAGGGTAACTTAGAGGTTTAACGGCTTTTTGCACGTGCTAAGTGCAACCGTGATGCCTACGAAAGTTAGGATAGATTAGTTTTTCTTTTCTTATTCTTTTTGATTTTTACTCGAGGATGAGCAAAAAGATAAGTGTGGGGGTGTGATAGGTAGTAAAAAATACATATTTATCACTACATTTACTATCACATTTTCATATTTATTCCTACAATTATGCACTATTACTAATGTTTTATTATTTAATGCGTGCAGGCCTTGAGTAATTAATTAAATAAAGAAATAAAGCCTAAATGAAGCCCAGAAGCCCAAAAACCCTATGTGCAAGCCCATGTGCAAAAGATGTAATTACTAAAAGAAGAGGAAAGGGATGGACTTCTACTAAACCCTAATTACTTGCAGGACAAGGCTATATATAAGGGGTGAAGAGTGCAAAGATAATAAAATCGTTTTAAAAGATTTGAATTTAGGGTAACTTGCATCCCAAGTTATCCTGAATTTTCAAAATAAAGAGTCGGTACACAACTTTCAGAAGGATATACCCAGATGGACGGACCAGAGGAGGCCACGCGCGAAAGTACGTGGCCAGAGAACACAATATGGCCGCAGAAACGCGGCCATGGCTGCGTTTCCGCGGCAAGATGGACGAGTCTGGCGATAAGATTTTGTGGGAGAGTTGTATTGGGACTCTACTTCTTCTATCTCCTATAAATACCCCTGCAGAGTAACAGAGAAGGGCGTCGAGTGGAGTACAGAAACAAATTTAGGGTTTTTCTTAGACTAAATTTTTAGATTGTAACTTAGGTTTTTTATTTTTCTTTTATGTAATTTTTATGCAACTGAGAGGAGAGGATACTTTCATGGAGGAAGGAGATCAAACTTGTACTGAGGTGACATCGGTGTAAGTAATCTTTTCTTCCATTGTTAATAAAATCAAATCGAAGTTTGCTTCTTTTTTCTATTCTTGTTTTGCTTTTGTTTCCCTCTTTTGTGTTTGCGGATCCAAGTAAAAGTAAAACCAATAGCCTCGAAGTTTCCTTCTCCTTGCAAGTGCCGTTGATGGTTTATGAAGATGAACATCCATTTCCATGGTAGTATAGTTCGCCCTTTTATTTCATAGTGTAAATCGGGAATGGGGAAGATCTTATATTCCATGCTTCGCTCGCCTTCAAAGAAAGGTACATCGTTGATACGTTCCAAAGGTAAGCAGAAGCCAAAGAGGTAAGTAAGTTTTTAGTTTTTAGTTTTCTTTCTTTTAATTTTAGTGTAAATCACCAATTCCCAATCTTTTTCACACTTCTTCATTGTAAATATCATTGTAAATATCATTGTAAATAACATTATAAATAAATAAAAGAGAACTTACTAAACAAGCTTCCATCGCTAGTCCCTCCCTGTGGATCACGACCCGCATAGTCACTTGCTATAGCGGTAGATTGAGCACCCTGCACTATTGTTTTAAATTCTGAAATTCTGTATTTTTGTGCAGGTAAAATCTCAATCAAAATTTTGGCGCCGTTGCCGGGGTTATATTCAATCGGATAAGACCACTCCGGCACACTAGGTTGGTTAAAGTTAGGATATGCCGGGTTGGTAATATCCAAAAAAGAGGTTGGTGTGTAATATGGATGAAAATTAGAAAAATTGTTGTTATAGGCTATATCACACAATAAAACACAAACAAACAAACAAAAAATTTTAAAAAGGGACAATATTTTGACTTATCTTTTGAAAGAAATCTAATTAGTCTTAAGAATTAGAAAAATCATGATTAGGATTTCTAAAAACTTGGTCAAAATAAATAAATTGTTGAATTTTTAGGTATAGGAGGAAAAATTGAATAATTAATTAGTCTTAATTTTTACCTTAATGAAATGTGCATACCTAATACACTTACACATCTAGGATTCTAAAACAAAGACTCTTGTGCCCTATAAAAAATAATACTAAAAAAAAATTTTGAAAAAAAAAAGAAATTCACTAATTAAGCTGGATACATGTGCCTCAAGAAGCATCAGTATTCACGCCTAAAGATGATTTTATAAATAAAGTCCTTAGTTTTGTGGCCTAGTTCACTCGAATCCTTAAGCCGTGGGTGTTTCTCACCCGGTGCCCTAAAACCGACCGGTTTGGGAGCCACCGACTTTAAGTTCGCTACATGGGTGGATTAGAAAGCCTAAGAAAACTAAGAAATATTACTTATATATGTACTAACACATCTAATAGTCAATTAGTTAGGTACGAGGGCCTCAAGAAGCCTTCATGCTTACACGAAAGAAAATTAGATGAGTTATACATATTAAAAAAAAAGAAAATAATAATAAAAATTCATGAGAGTCCAAGTTAAAGAATTCCTAGCAAAGATTCACAAGGATGCATATGACTTAGGGTAACGAAAGAGACTATACAAAAATTCAATTTTGATTCTTACCTAAAATGGATAACAATTTATTATATAAAGACTAAGTTTAAGAATGAATAAAAATGATAATCCTAAAAACTTATAGATTACTTAGTTTCTTCAAACATATTTAAAATATTTTTCTTTTTATGGATTTTGTGGGCGTAATCCGCTGAAAACCCTCACGAGACAACACTCGTCCTCTAGGGTAACCTAGAGGTTTAACGGCTTGTTGCACGTGCTAAGCGCAACCGTGATGCCTACGAAAGTGAGTTAGGATAGATTAGTTTTTCTTTTCTTATTCTTTTTGATTTTTACTCGAGGACGAGCAAAAAGATAAGTGTGGGGGTGTGATAGGTAGTAAAAAATGCATATTTATCACTACATTTACTATCACATTTTCATATTTATTCCTACAATTATGCACTATTACTAATGTTTTATTATTTAATGTGTGCAGACCTTGAGTAATTGTAACACCCCGTTCCTAAGGATACGGAGACGTTATGGCGACGTACATATGCGAGGTGAAAACACACTCATGAGTACGTTGAGCCTCAGAACAGAATATAACTTCCATATACACATGAGTTCCAGCATGAAATAAGTACAAGAATACCTGCAAAAGAGGTTAGTGATCATAACAGATATGTAAAAGATGGACAAATAATATAACAGAAATAAATCACTTAGATACCTATGAATAGTCCCGATGAGGAATCTCCCATGTGACTCCAAGGCACTCTCTAAAGCTACGGTAAATCGGATCTCCAACCTGGGCATGCAAACCCAGGGTCGTCAGAAAGCGACCTAGTGAGTGGTAAAATGAAGGAGGCAGTAATAAATACAATAGTAATACAAGCACGATAAAAATATATAATACAAGATGTGATAATAGTGATACCATATAATACGCATATACGAAGCGGTAGAAATATTTAAACATGTTATCTTTTAATACCATTACTACCTAGCCGGTTATCATCAGGTCATGTATATAGTTGTGTCCAGTTTATATCAGAAATAATGTTGTCTAGTGGTGACATAATGAACATGCTAGTGGTGACGTGATAGAAGTGAACATGCAGATGTGCGTATGCAATATACCCATAATACGATGTTGTGCATAGATAGGAATGAATACAGGAAACATAATATATGCAATGCAACATGAACATGAGTAGGATGCCACCACAGAAAGTATAACATGTACCAGGTATAGTAACAAAATATACACGTAACAGGATAACAGATAAAATTCAGGGACAGTCGCTAGATAGCATACATGTATCAGGTAAGTCATGTCTTTTATACAATAGTAGAAATCAGTACCACCCGGTATTTTAATCACTCTCTTCCAGTGTCCTATACCACTAGCAGTTCCTACTGGAGCCCGCACTCCAGTCGAACCCATCCGGACATGGCCTACGGGTACCATTATCCAAACGAGAGAGTAACCAAATAACAAGTGTTCCCGATGTCACTATTGTGTATATTATTTTATTATGTTAATTGGAAACCCATGGTCGAGGAGTTCTTATCGGGTGGGTGTATCCCGTACATACCCGGGACAACGGCCTTATCAGATCCCTGGCTGCTGAGACCAGGGCCAGCCCGCTAGAGCTGTAATATGTAACGGGAATCTCAATGAGCTAAAACAATAACGGGATGCTCATGAGTAACAGATGGTAGCCAGCACTACCCCGTCCCCTGCAGTGGGACGAACAATGGATCCAGACATCCACCCGATATGATCTAATCAACCGTCAAGTCTCCCCCATACCCAAGTGATCTTTATGTGTTAAGTATACAAGGTAACAAGAACAAATACAGTACATGATACGGGTAACATTATAACTGGACCTGAGTTCTGTTGATAGCATAGAACAAGATAACGGGAACAATATCACGGGAACAATATAACGGGAACAATATAACGGGAACAAGAGATGTGGGATTCCACATATCGCATATGAACAGCTCTCATGTCCAGTATCGGTTATATCCATATCAGTAACAGGAAACAATCATATAACCTGAATACGGTAACATGGAATAAATGCACGGTGATCCATGTGACAAGAATAAAGAAACCATACATGCATGTGTAACAGTGATATGTCAAGAATCCATGTGATGATGATAACAATCAATAATATGGCATGCGGTAGTTCGTGCATTGGTATATCCGTGTACCTATGAAACATAAATGTGTAGCAATAATCCGTATAACACATCGGTGTCATGATAATAACAATAATATGAAATGTTATCCGTGTACTAGTGGAACATAGATGTGTAGCCATAAGTCTGCAGAGCACTAATCCATGTAATACCAATGGTCCGTGTATCATGTAATACCATGTCCTGTGCCGTACCGTAACGGTGTCCAGCATGCATGTCTGTGGGATGGTGATACTAGTACATGACATATCAGTGTCACGTATCCATGGAACAGTGGTCATGAACATGAAATGATAGTGTCCTGTGTCGTGTATAAGAGGTTGATGTGCAATCACTGGTCGAGTGTAGTGGTGGGTCTGTAATGGTGACTGTATCATAGTGAACGTATACATGTAGCAGTACCGAAGTGACAATGGCAAGTGATGTGAGTAAGGTACCAAAACCACGTAACATAGATAGACTCATCTCTTACGTATATGTTATAGATGTCTCTATCATGAAGTGTCGCTTAAGTACTATGTAGCGTGTTTTATCCATATTTACGATTTATGAGCTAAAGTAGTCACCCAAGCTAACATGAATAAATATAATTTACAAATAAAACAC
This sequence comes from Agave tequilana, assembly GCA_038442645.1. Lineage (NCBI taxonomy): Eukaryota > Viridiplantae > Streptophyta > Magnoliopsida > Asparagales > Asparagaceae > Agave > Agave tequilana. Next base: position 665,433 of record JAVJIF010000524.1, on the reverse strand, counting down.
TCACCAACTAGCCATAGTATGCTAGCTCTCTTCCCCACGATCGCAACGGATCCAGAATCGTCCAAATCAGAGTCCGGATGCTCCCGATATCGCCCGAATACTAAATCAGAACAAATAAGGTTAAATATGTAATAAAAATATTGAAATGTAAATAAGAAATCTTAGCAGGGGGTTTTCTGTAAAATTACCTTTAACGGGTTTTGTATGCGGGTTTGGCTCATAACGGGTCGGGTTTGGATCCGATAACTCGAACCCATAACTTAACTTAATGGGTAAAAGGGTTAATGGGTTAATGGGTTTATTGGGTTTATCATTTAACCCAATAGGAGGATTATTGGGTTTGGGTTTTACCCAAACCCAAATAGAAAGGCAGCAGCAGCAGCGACAGCTGCTGCTGTCGTTCACCTCGCGGCCATCGGCAGGCTGACCGGCGACGACACCCGTCGCGGCCCAGGCCTGCGGCGTCCGCCGCGGCCCAGGTCGGCGGCGCCCGTCGTGGGTGGAAGAGAGGTGAGAGAGAGATTTGAGAGGAGGGAAAGAAAAGGGGAGGGGGAGGAAACAGGGCAGCTGTTGCTGCCCTGTGCCTGGCCGCGCGGCTACGCGGCCATGGCAGCCGGCCGCGGCCGGCCGCGGCCGCAGGGGATGGCCGCCGGCGTCGCTAAGCTGCCGGCGGCGCGCTGGACCCGTGTACAGAGAGGGGGAAAGGGAGAGAGAAAAAGAGGGGGGAGAGAGAGGGAGAATGAGTAGAGAGAAAGAGGAGAGAGGTTAGAGAGAGAGTGTAATTGGAGAGGGAGAGTTTAAGAGAGAGAGGGGGAGAGAGAGAGGTTTTAAAAGGGTAGGGAAGAGAGAGAGAGGTCGGTTGTTTAAGGCGGTGGGGGGAGCTCTATGGAGAAATGGAGAAGAGGAAAGAAAAAGAAAAAGAAAAGAAAAGAAAAGAGTTTAAATCATTAAAATAATATTATTTAATTCAGCCCAAAATTGGACTAGTCCCGGACGGTGCCCAAAAATTACAGAAAATAAAAAATATTATCATGAGACGTAAGATGAAGACGGTTTGCAGAAATTCAATCCGGTTTGCAAATTAAAAATCTTGGAAGATGACGCCGGTATCGGGCGACACCGATTTGGCCGGATTTTCGATAAATTCAGAAAAATCCCAAAAAATACCCTAATGTAGCTCATGAGATTTTAAGACATACGGTGAAAGCCGATTCTCAAAATACAACTCCATTTGTGAAATAAAAAATCAGAAAGCCAATTATCGGTATCGGTCGACACCGACTACGGAGATTTTCCAAAATAACCCAGAAAATTCCCAAAAAATCCTGAAAAATCTAAAATATTAGAAAATAATTTTTAAAACTGAAAGCGGCTCAATCGGACTACCACGGAGGTCACATCAATTTTGTACGTCGTATCGCGTACTGATACTGTGATACGTACACCGGGGATCAGGGGGTTACAGTAATTAATTAAATAAAGAAATAATGCCTAAATGAAACGCAGAAGCCCAAAAAGCCTATGTGCAAGCCCATGTGCAAAAGTTGCAATTACTAAAAGAAGAGAAAAGGGATGGACTTCTACTAAACTGTAATTGCTTGCAGGACAAGGCTATAAATAAGGGGAGAAGAGTGCAAAGATAATAAAATCGTTTTAAAAGATTTGGATTTAGGGTAACTTGCTTCCCAAGTTATCCTGAATTTTCAAATAAAGAGTCGGTACACAACTTCCAGAAGGATATACCCAGATGGACGGACCAGAGGAGGCCACGCGTGAAAGCACGTGGCCAGAGAACACAATATGGCCGCGGAAACGCGGCTATAGCCGCGTTTCCACGGCAAGATGGATGAGTCTGGCGATAAGATTTTGTGGGAGAGTTGTATTGGGACTCTACTTCTTCTATCTCCTATAAATACCCCTGCAGAGTAACAGAGAAGGGCGTCGAGTGGAGTACAGAAACAAATTTAGGGTTTTTCTTAGACTAAATTTTTAGATTGTAACTTAGGTTTTTTTAATATTTCTTTTATGTAATTTTTATGCAACTGAGAGGAGAGGATACTTTCATGGAGGAAGGAGATCAAACTTGTACTGAGGTGACATCGGTGTAAGTAATCTTTTCTTTCATTGTTAATAAAATCAAATCGAAGTTTGCTTCTTTTTTCTATTCTTGTTTTGCTTTTGTATCCCTCTTTTGTGTTTGCGGATCCAAGTAAAACCAATAGCCTCGAAGTTTCCTTCTCCTTGCAAGTGCCGTTGATGGTTTATGAAGATGAACATCTATTTCCATGGTAGTATAGCTCGCTCTTTTATTTCATAGTGTAAATCGGGAATGGGGAAGATCTTATATTCCATGCTTCGCTCGCCTTCAAAGAAAGGTACATCGTTGATACGGTCCAAAGGTAAGCAGACGCCAAAGAGGTAAGTAAGTTTTTAGTTTTTAGTTATCTTTCTTTTAATTTTAGTGTAAATCACCAATTTCCATTCTTTTTCACACTTCTTCATTGTAAATATCATTGTAAATATCATTGTAAATAACATTATAAATAAATAAAAGAGAACTTACTAAACAAGCTTCCATCTCTAGTCCCTCTCTGTGGATCACGACCCGCATATCCACTTGCTATAGCGGTAGAATTGAGCACCCTGCACTATTGTTTTAAATTCTGAAATTCTGCATTTTTGTGCAGGTAGAATCTCAATTAGTTAACCCCACTACTTTAGCGTGGCTAATGGCACTTTAAGTGGGTGGTTACGCCTGCCCACTTCATCCCACATTAAGTGGAGACAGCCGAGTCAAAAGACCATTTTTAGGCTCGCGCGACGCTGTCTAGCCTCGCATAAGGCTTACACCTAGCTTCACATGAGGCTTTATAGCCTCGCGCGAAGTTCAAAATAGCCTCTGGTGTGAGGCTAAATGACCATTCTCAGTCTTTGCTAAATTTTAGGGGTAGTTACCCCCCATGAGCCTATAAATAGCTCATTCTTGGGATGGGCTTTGGGCTGATTTTGGTTAGTTGGCTGAGAAGCTGGAGATCAAGAAGCAGAGGCTAAAAGAAAACGAGTTAACTTTATCACTTTCAAGAAATTCAGAGAGTTATTTCTCAAATTTCAGGGAGTTAATACCCTAAGACCTTCCTCTCTCAAGGAATCTCTGGAATCAAGTTAGAAAGAGTTCCTTAAGACTCCATTGATAGCACCGTCAATGGAATAAAGTGATTGCGTGCTGACCAGACTTCTTCCGGCACACTTTCTCAGTATCTCAGAAGAGATATTTGTAATTTTCTTGTTTTAATTACTTATAATTCTCTCTTCACCTCCTTTTTGTAAGTTTTCCCTACATTGATAATTAATGGAAAACAATGTGAAATGCGACTGTTGCATTTTGTGACTTTGAACGCGACTTCATTTATGAAGACGCGGACTTTCATTTGGGTCTCGCGCTTGAAACGTGATGATCGCGTTGTGAATTTCAAAACGGGATCCTGACTCAAGAAAATGTAGACTTGCGCTTGAAATGCGATGGCCGCGTTTGGAAACTACCAGACACGATTCTTGTTTGAGAAGGACGCGGTCCCAAGCGCTACGTGTTAAGCCCAGATTGAGCTTCGAGATTCACGTTGCGAATCTCGTTCATTCAATGGACTATAAACCTTGGTTTTTCAGAAGTCATCATTTGACTTATCTTCAACCTTGAACAACCTTGAGCTCCGTATTTAAGGTTTAACAAAGCTTTTCAAGATTTTTAATATTTCCGCTATGGCTTCTAAGAAGAATTCCTCCAAGTCTAACCCGACTTCGTCGGTTCTAAAATGGTCGCCGCTGGTGCTGCTCCTTCACACGCAACACCAATCTCAGGTGAGATTTTTTGGCTTCGTCAATTTTTTTTTTTAAAAAAAATTCAAAGGGTTTTAACCCTTTCAACTTCTTTGAAGTTTTGATCTTCAACCCGATCCCCGGCCCTAGTCTAGCCCGGGTGCCACTAGAGCCTTGTCGTGTCCGGGTCAACCTGGGTCGTACCCGTGCGGGTTACGGGGTCGGGCCTGACACCCTAGATAAGATGCTGTCACGTGGTTGTCTCTATCATATGGGGATTAGGCTGGAGTGGTGAATTTTGCTCGCCCAATGAGTTGTTCTTGTCTGAAACACAAGTTGCAGCTTTATGAAGTACGTCAGACTTACAGTTGTTCGACAAGTGCCGTTGGAGTGTGGTCTTGTGGTGGGTCATCTAATGGTTAAAATCGTTAATTGTGACCTGTGAATCTTAAAATTCATGGGTAGCAGAAATCATTTGATTTGAAAGTTTCTACGATATTCAATTGGGTTTTGTGTCACATGAACACTCGAATGTTCCTGAATTCCATATTCACTTTTAGAATCCTCATGTTTTCATATTAATCTCTCAGATCTTATAAGTTTGGACAAAATATTTCTTTCGATTAGCTGTTATCTGTTTTGTAATGGTAGAGAGATTCTAAAAATATATTTTTTCCACTCAAATTTGACAAAATACCCTCCTTTTTCTTTCACTCTCACTCACTCACTCACTCAGATCGGCAGCTACTGAAATGAAGAAGAAAGAAGTGGGGTTATTTTGATAACTTTACATCATATTTTAGAATTTCAGAATGTAAAAAAAGAATATTTCACGCATCTTTTAACTTGTAAACGGGAAAACTAACGGTTAGAATATTTTGTTCAAATTTAAAAGTTTCAAGGAATCGATACGAAGATATGAAGATTTTGAGAGTGAACATTTAGAAAGATTTCGGGTATGAAAAAAACCCAACTCAAAAAACACTGATGTCAGGAAGAAGAAAGAAATGATAACACAACGCCAGCAGGTGCCTCCCAAGTCAAAGCTGACCATTGAGGTCTGACTCAAACACGTGGGGGAGTGAATTTTGTGGAGTCTCATGTTGGAATCTTTGTTACGATTTATGTTTCAGCAAAAAAAAAAAGGAAGGAAAAAAAAAGTTAAAAAAAAAAAACGTAGCTGCTTTGTTGGGAAGCATGAGCAGTATGTCCTAAGTTTCACGCAAGATGTTGCAGGGCTTGCATGCATAGAAATAAACATGATAATCTAGTGAATAATTTAATTTGTACATAACCGTAGACTTAACAATATTTCAAAAATGTCAATTACTACAATATGGCTACAATCTTCGAAGAATGGCTGTGACCACTATATCGTAAGTTCTTTGTGATCTTTCTATTTTATATTCACCTGCATGATACACATATCTTACACCGATTTTTTACTCTTTTGAATGCATAATAATTCAATCCGACTAATCTAACACAATCCACGAGCTTGACTCTATGCAACAACGTGTCGAGCCTTAGCGTACCCTACAAACTTCTCGTAACCTCCATAGGACTTTTATGCATCATGAATGAGCCTCCACGAATCGCTAGTCGAGCTTAGTCGCCTTCAAACGATGCGAAGTCGAACTATTGTGTAATACATCAGTGTATCCTGCAAATTTAGCTCGAAAAATCCTCCTACTCTCCGCGGACGAGGAGATTCGCACCCGCTACCTTCTACAATAGAAGAAAATGTGGCCACTGAGACTTGGCTCGGTGATAAATGAGTTGGGTTGAAAAATGAGAGGTCTCATGTTCAAAGAACAGGCTACGACCTTTATTCAAAAAAAAAAAAAAAATGTAAATACCGCTTGAGCAATGCTCAATTGGCGCTTGTATTTATTTGATAGCCTAAACAACACTCCCACTTGTGTGTAGGGAGTGGCAATGGGTAGGGTAGGGATTTTACCTTTACCCTTAACCTAAGTACTCAACCCTTTATTCTTATCTTATAAGATAATTCTTAAATTATCATTACTCTTTCCTATAGGGTATCGGGTAATGGGTAAAATTTTGTGTTTACCCGATAGGGTAAATAGGTAAAACGGATAAAATATTTGTATTAGCAACTTGCATTTGCATATAAAATTCTTGTTTTTAATTCTATTAAACAAAAATTATGTGGGGGCGTAGAAACATCCAAGCGAAGAAGAACTACTAAAGCAACCTCACAAAATATTCTAAACATGTAAAATGCTCATGAAAAATCTAAGACCTACCCTATTTATAATTAGTAATATCAATTTTCTTTAAACGGGTAAGCGGGTTAAATGGGTAAGAATAACTCTTGCTTTTACTGTACCCCATCATATTAAGGGGTAATAAACGCTTACCTTTACCCTACTTTTTTAAGTAAACGGGTAATAAACTCTTACTCTTATCTTATCTTTTTAGAGTAAACGGGTAATAAACTCCTATCCTTACCCTATTTTTTAGGATAATTGAGTTTACCTCTACACATTGCCAACCCTACTTGTGTCCAACTAAAATGATTCAGCAGTAAAAGAATAGAAGAACATGGACTATGGAAAATCTCAATAATCTAGTTACAACCCTCCCTAAAAGAAAAGCAATCTAAAGTTGGTGTGCATGATGAATGTATGGAGTTGCATTACGACTAACAGCGAATGTGATTTATGTGTACATACAGTAAAGGATCTAGATGGAATACTAATAGCTCATTCATTCAATCTTGCTAGACATTTGGAAAGTGATTTTTCCATACAATTAATACTTAAAACTTTTATCTCTTTCTAAAATTTGAAATTGCCTTGGTATAATCATCTCGATACATTCAAGCTTCTGCAGGAGGATCTTTAAAGCAGCCATTTTGAAATATGTTTAAATTTTTATATCTTTTACATAAAGATATTGGTGATAAACCTTGAAAAGGTGACAATTTCTATCGAACCTATGTTCCTTGTTCCTCAATGTTTCTCTCATCTTCTTCTCTCTTTCCTCTTCTTTCTTCTGCTTCATCGACATTCTTCTTTCCTCTTTCCTTTTTTGGTGAGGACAATGGACAGAGGACCACAAAACATATTGTTTAACAATGTTAGCTAATTTTTTGGTGATTCAAGCTAATTACTTGTGTTAGTATTTGAAGGTATTTTAAAATTAAGTAAAGTTCTTTTAATCCTACATTAGATAGGAAAAGAACTTTTAGTATTTATATATGGAGTCCCTCTCATGATGGGCTGTGTGGGCTAGAAACTAGGGGGTGCTCGTGCGCACACAAGCCCATTGAGGCACAGTGAAAGAAATTGAGTTACAGGGTCCGAAAAACCTTAATGCGCCCGCAACGCACGCGCAAGAGGATGCAAATCAGGGTTTCAGAGCCTCGCGGGTGTGGCCCGAATAGGCTGATGTAACGCCCCAATCCGGCGGGTACGGAGACGTTACTGCGACGTATATACGCAGGTCAGAAATACCCTCACGTATATACGCTAAGCATCAGTACAGGCAAGAATCAGAGTACGGAAGCACGTGGTGCATTATACATTCCAACATAAGATTACAATTACAAAGTTATCACTAGATGTGACAATTATTACAAGAATAATACATCACTGATATGCGCAATTGCGAGAATACAAAGAGATGTACAAGTATGAAAAGTACAAATGGAGGCTCAGAGTCATAACAGAAAAACTCTAGAGCCGAACAAGGGGCCTGAAAGGATGGGGCTCTGGACGGTCTGCTGAAGATCCACGCTACCGCTGCACCACTCTGATCAGCAACAGGGAGAATCCACACGCTCCAAGCTCCAAGACCTGGACATGAGGATCCAGAGGAGTCAGAACTCCCGGCGAGTGGTGATACGAAAGCCAGATGGCGAGCATAGATAAGCACACGTGTATCGAAAAATCCAAGTCATAACTATGCATTGAAAACCGTGTCATGGGCACAAGCATGCAGGAGCAAGTAAATATACAGCAATTGATATCAAATAGGAAATACTCATGATATGATAAGATAAGAGCAGAAGACAGGTGGGATAGGACACAAGTAGAAGGCAGGATATGAACAGTTATAGCATAATAATCATAAAACTAGAAATCCGAAGTAAAATCCGATACAAGCAAACATGGCAAGACATGCTACAGATTCATAGCTGGCATCTTTTATTATTATTATTATTACTCGTCTTACCCTGATGTCTAGATATGTGAACTAGCGTCCCAGTGCACATATATCCACATATGAGTAAAGCAAGGTTGTTATTAGAAACCAACGGGGGTATCAACGAACAATGTTTACAGTGGGTCCCGTACATACCCGGGACCTCGGCCCAGGATTGTTCCGTTGCTAGGTGGACGGAACCTGCCGCAAGGCGATCAAGAGGGTCTTATAGAATGCCCTTATCAAGATGGTACCAGGAAGGAGGGAGCCAGCACTCCCCTCGGTCGCCTGGAGGCCCACAGGTCAGACCGAAAGTTTTAGTTGCACAACATGCCTAGTACCATTGTAAACACGAACATATATTGATAGCCGCAAGTTTCCCCCGACCCGATGCAAGTTGTTCCTTTTTAAGATTTATTATGTAATTGTCAATTTACGGGAATAGCGGGTGCAAGACATGATCAGGAATTCAGGAGTACATGAGTACTATAGATTCAGGTCACTGTATATATAATACAGGATAACAAGTACAAGATTCAAGTCACTGTATGTAATACAGGACAACAAGTATAGTATTCCCGTAAATGTGATAATCACAGGTCAAGTATTAATATTTCAAGAGGCAAGTGATAAGTCATGTCATAGTGAGAAGTAAGTGTCAAGTAGCAAGTCGGGTGTCAGGTGATGACACATCAGTTGACAAGTGATACAGACAGGTGTTAGGTATTAGCATGTAGATGGTAGGTATCAAGCAAAAGCATGTCAAGTGTAACATATCAAGCATGTACTTGTCAAGTGATAGAATAATAGCTGAACACAATCAAGAAAGTGTTAGTTCCAAACAGCATAAATCATGAATAATACAAGTCGACCCGATGAAATGGGAAAGTCAAGAGGAAAGCGAGAACACTCGCCTAAGTCTTCAGAAAACATAGTGAAATTCCCGATCTCCGGAATCTAGGGAATCAACGCGTCAATGCGTTAAAGGAAAAGTGATAGAGAGGAGAAAATCAAGAGAGAGAAAGAGAATGAGAGAGAGAGGAGAGAGAAAATGAGAGCTGGAGAGAGAAGTCCATGGAGAGAGAGAGTGTACAGGGAGAGAGAGTACGTACAGGGGGACGCGAGTTTGAGAGTGAGACGTGGGGGTCGCAGACGCGGGAGTCGCGTCGCGTAGATGCCACAAACGCGAGGTTCGGGACCTGCGTTCAAGTTATAACACAAGAAGAACGCGGACGCGGACGTGGATTCCGCGTCACGTTAACACGAGAAGAATACAAACACGGGCATGGGCTCCGCGTTGCGTCGATACAAGAACGCGAAGGTCGCATTATACAAATGTCAAGAATACGAAGATCTCGTTAAGAAATTGCTTGGACGCGGGGGTGAGATCCGCGTCAGCAATTAACAGAGAGAAAGAGAGAGACAGGGAAAGAGGGAGAGTGGGACGCAGGTTTTGGGAGACGCAAGGATGAAAATAAGGGAAAGAAAAGAAAGAAAGAAAGAAGGAAGGAAAATGAAGAAAGAAGGAAAGAAAGAAAGGAAAGGAAAGAAGAGAAGGGAAGGGGGTGGTAGCTGGCGATGGCCGGTGGTCGCCGGCGGCGGCCGGAGGTGGCCGAAAGTGGCCGGAGATGGCCGAAATCCGGTAAGCCAAGCCCAAGCCCAAGCAATTTGTGGGGGTGCAAGTGTAGTTGAAAATGAAAAATTGGAGTTTTGCAAAAGGAATTTCGGAGAGCGAAGCAATAGCTCGTCGGAAAGAGCACGACGAGGAGAAGAAGATGACATGGTCGTTGGTGGCCAAGGTGGAGTATATGGTGGTGGAGATGGTGGAGAAGGTGATAGTGGAAATGGGTTATTTGGTGGAAAAGAAGAGGAACAAGAAAGTGAAAAGGAACCTAGAGGGGGGGTGAATAGGTGATGCAGCTAATCTATGAACTAAATGCGGAATTTAATAACTTAATGCAAATTACACTCAAGTGTGATCAACAAATGATTCACACACAACCAAGCCAAGCAAATATGAATGCACTATATGAATAGTTGCAAGGCACAAAGTAAAGAGAGAGATAGAGAGAGTCAATGGATCAAGCGCAAACAACAAGATATGTTTTGAGGTTCGAGCACCCAGCTCTACATCCCCGCCTTCGACACACGAAGGATTTCTAATCCACTAGCTAGTCCACAAAGAACTCTCACAAGGAGTACCCAACTCCTCTCTTTACAACCACAACCTCCTCCTTGAGGCAAGCTTCAATCCAACAAAACAATCACCTCACAACTTGAGGGATTAGCACAAAGCAAACATAAGGATCACCTCACAACTTGAGGGATACAACCCAAGGCACAAAGCCAAACAAAGATTGGGTTTTACAACTTGGTGGTTCAACAAGCAACCACAAACAATTTCTTTTCCCACACAAATATCCTATAGAATGAGATAGTAGATGTTGCTCAAGTGTGGAGAAAACCAATGGAATTGAAATCAAAATCACAAAGAAAAATCCTTGAGAAAAACTGAAACAAAGATAGAGAAGAAGATTCAAAACTCTTTTCCCAAAAGTCCTTTTATTTGATATTCCAAACCCTAGCAAAAACCCCAAATAGATTGTTCAATTTGATCTCAAAAACTTCTTTTGATTGCAGCAAAAACACCAGAGAGTATGGAAAAATTCGCACAAAAAATCTTAGAGAAAAACTCTTGCAAATGGGGTATTTATAGGCAAATCTGAAAACTAGCCGTTGGCAGCAGATTTTGCCAAAATAACACTGCCGGTAGACCGGTCCGGTCGACCGTCCAACGGTCAATTTTTGCCCGTTGGCTGCTACCGGTCGACCACCCCGGTCGACCCAAACAAACAGAGAGCTCTGCTCTCAGCCCGGTCGACCGGTACGGTCGACCGTCCCTGTCTGCCAAAACGTGCACAGATTTGTGCACGTCGGTCGACCGACCCGGTCGACCGACTTCAGGTCAAGTCGACTTGTCAGAAGACTAGTCGACTGGTTGAAGCCTGGAACAGAAAACTGGATCAAAAAATCAGTTTAAAAATATTTTGAAAAATCTTTTAACACTCCTAAAAATCACTAAAAATAGTTTTATCAATTTGCATTGATATATAAACATGTGGTAAAATTTTTAACTCAAATATCAATCAATATGAACTATTTTTGTGTCTTATCATTTTTACCAAAAATCAAAAACTGTATTTTCTAAAACTTGGATTTTTGAATAGAAAATACATTTTGTCCAAAACTCTTCCAAATACAAAAACATGATATTTAAACACTTTGAAGCATGATGCATATGGATAGAAATCCAATATACATGAAACATATATATATCATAGTTTTTGTCTTTAATTCCAAAAATAAGTTTTGTTAAAACACAAACCTAAAACACATGAATAGGTATATCAAAGTAAGTTTGTCTAAGAGTTGAAGCATGCATGTATATAGAACAAATCTAATATACATTAAACCATGTAAACTTGTTTTGATATAAAATCTATTCATGCAAACCAAGATCGGTTAAACCAAAAACCGAAAACCAAAAACATGAAACGTGTGTGTTGTGAACTTGAGCATATCATACTATTCTAATCTTTACAATTTGGATCTAAACACAAAACTAAACTATGGTACCGATGTCTTCTTGTAAAGCGCAATCTCCAAGCCGACTCGATCCAAAACTCTTTGATCCACCGAGCAAGTGCTATGTGTGATCTTTGACGCTCGGGCTCTTGAATCAACATGTGAAAGCTTCCAAATCATCTTGTTGAAGCTAATCACCAACTAATAACTTGATTAATGATCTGAAACTAAAATCACAAGATTATTAGTACACATAACTACATGAGTTAATCATCATCAAAACTAGAGTGGAAGGCCTTTGGGCCAACAATCTCCCCTTTTTGATGATGACAAAACTCATGGAGTTATATATGCATGGATTAAAGTTAAGCTTCAAAGAAGCTCCCCTTAACTCATGCATAGGATAAACAACTAATAAATGGCTCTAGATACCAATGAAATTATAAAACATGAAACATGCATAGTACAATAAATGGCTCTAGAAACCAATGGAAGATACCAATGAATTTTCAAAAACAAATAAACATGTTCTAGATACCAATTAGCAAAAACAAATAAATATGCTCTTGATACCAATTAAACTAAACAAATAAACATGCTCTAGATACCAATTAAACTCAATATATGCAAAACAAAACTAATGATCTCTTTCACAAGCTCTTGATACCAAAACTAAACATGTTCTTTAAATAATGCTTTGGATACCAATTGAACTTAATAAAACACATAAAACATGCATACAAACATGCATATAAACATGCATATAAACTCAAATTCTTCTCCCCTTTTTGTCAATCATCAACAAAGGGGTTAAAAACAAAACTGATAAAAAACATATACCGATTAAAAGAAATTCTTCTTTCCCCTTATTTACAAAACTAATAAAAACATATTCTTTTTATATTAAAAATAAGGAATCAATCAAGGGGTGCTCTCCCCCTTTTTGTCTAAACTCAAATATGATACCATTAAAGATGTGTCAATGAAGTGCATTTTGATACCAATTAAAAATGAAATTATACCAATTAAAAACAAAAACCTTGATACCAATTGATAAGTAAGCAAACAACATACCAATTGAAAATAAACAATCTTGATATCAATTGAAATTATTATTTTTAAGTATATAAACAAATTTGATTTTGATACAAATTGAAATTATTATTCTCTATATCATAAAGCAAGGGAGTGGAAAACAAGATACCAATTGAAAGATGAAATACAGGATTTTCTCCCCTTTATGAAATACCAATAAAAACTATGATAAGGCTCGAATTAAGGTACCAATTGAAAACTAAATCAATTGAAACAAAGTTGAAGCTTAAGCTTATCATCATAAACAAGATTTGTGCTTAAAGATATAGGGATATAGTAAGCACAAATAAAACATATATATGTATGAAAATTAGATACCAATGGAATTGATATTCTTTGAAAATGAAAGCATACATACATACAAATATATGAGTATACAAGAAATGTCAAGATTGATACCAATTGAAAGAATTCAATGATACCAATTGAAACAACAATAAGATCAAGTGTATATCTCATATTCCTACCACCCATTTCATGTTCAAGTTTACTATGATTTTCACTATAAAGCATACATGAGCATGATCTCCCATCCAACCTCCCATAGATGGTAGGGGTTTTCAAAAATAGGTTTACAAATATAGTATGTTTGAAAACTACTACCAAGGAAGAATATCATAACTAGTTATATGAATCAACTAGTACGAGATCCTTCAAATAAGGAATAACAAAAATATTTTTCATGAAGACACATGTAAATCACATGGCACTAAAACACTCAAAAATTCATATAGCACAACTTGTAATCATGAAAACTAAGTCATGAGAAAACATTAAATAAGGTGAGTGTACAAGTGTTGTGAGAAACATATCAACATGAAAATGAACAATCAAGCTCAATATTGAAAACATGAAATTCATCCAAATGATTTAAACTTTAAGGCATATGTATGTCATGTACAAACTAAAGTATACATACATATCCTAAACACAATGAGTCCACAAAAGGATATTGCATGAAGGTACGTGGCTCAAGGATGTATATGTATAAATGATAGTTTGGACAAGATGGACATATACATGAAGTTAAAACAAAATATGTAAAATGATGAATACAAGTCAAATGCAAGAATCATCAAAACTAGACTATACTAGTATATCAAGTGAATACAAATGAGCGTTCAAGCACAAACATATATAAAGGTCTATTTGTAGCTCACTCGTTGTATAAGTATAAATCCTAGTCTTAATGAAAACTATCATTCAAGCAAGTAGTCAAAACATGAAGCATAAAATGGGTCGACAATCAATATGATCATAGTAATTAAAAACATGAATTATTAAAACAAAACATCATACAATCATAAACATCCAAATGGTCATAATGCATATGCATGTGCATTAGATCTAGGGCATACATGTTAGTTTAAAAAAGGTGAGAACACTAAATATAGATCCATATAAAACATGGTTGCTCAAGTAACTAAACATGTATAACACTACTCTAATCAACATGACATAAGCATAATGAACAATAAAACAAGACATGCTATAAATTGATGAACATGAAACAGCATGCAAATAAAAATGGGAGTTAGAGAATGATACCAAACCGATGAAGGTGCATCTCTAGTTCTCCAAACCACGGTGGTCCTCCCACCAAATCCCCTTGAGAGTGAAGCATCCAAATGGTTCTCTTTTAAGCTTTAGAACGCATCCACCTCAAGGCACCAATACCCTCACGTGATGCGAGAGCTCCCACCTACATCAAAAGTCAAAGAGGTGGTTTTTGGTACCCATTTTCTTTTGGGTCCATAGGGATAGTATCTTTTCTAACCCAAACAAGATTACATGCTAAATTTTCATTATGTAAACGATCATAGCAAAAACTAGCAAGGTGGCCTTTTCGACCACAATGTGTACATGTGTACACATGAGCATACATGTCATGGTTGTGTCCGTGATGAGCATGTGTATGCCGTGTATGGTGTACATGCAAGGTTGGAACTTGTTTCTTTCGAACCAAGGTTTCCAAGCGTGAATGATTCAAAACACATTGGCTCAAAGTGGAGCCCAAACAATCAACACTCATCTTCAAAACATTTATATCTTTTTCAATACTTGAAGATAAAGTGGAGCATGCTATAGGTGTGCAAGAAGAAGAGGCTATACTAGCATGGCACACATGAGAATCAATATCAATTTTTAAAGATTCATTTTTCTTCAAAACTAAATCCAATTCTTTTGTAATGGAATCAATTTTATTTTTTAAAGAAAGGTTATCTTTAAAAGTAAAATCCAATTTTGAAGATAAAATCTCATTGTGCTTCACAACATCATCACAATCATTTTTGCTTTTCAAAACTTCAATCTCATTAAGGGTAAGGTCTAGTTGAGATCTTAGTGAGTCACGTTCACTAGTGATCTCTTCCTTCTCTTGCAAAACTAATTCAAAATTAGAACACAAATCCTTTAATTCATTTTTCAAAATAAGGTTATCCTCTTTCAAAAGATTGTGTTTTTCCAAGAAATTTTCAAGCTTTTGAGCAAGTTCCAAATTTAAAGATTGAACTTCTAAGCAACCATAGCAATAGGAACCAGAGCTATCAACTAATTGAGTGTCCGATTGTACCTCAAGGGAGTTATTCCCTTGGACCATGAAGCAATGCTCTTCGGACTTTTTGCTCATAGATCTCCTCATCTTGTTAATAATCCTTGGAAGCTCGGGAGAAGTTAATATGCTCCAAACTGTAAAAGCCGAGTCATAACGATTAAACACGGCTAAAAGATGTTCATTGAGAGATGCTCTAAGTGCTCTAAGTGCTAATGCATTTGCCTTTTTATGCTTGCTACTATTAGGGAATGATTCTTGAGTAGAGCCTTGATAAACTAGATGTCCTAGGCTTTTTAAATGTCTACTCATATTTGCCTTCCAAGCATCAAGTCTAAAATGGTCAAACATAGGAGGGCTATCCATGAGTGCAAACTAAATGAGTGCAATTGAAAATGCAAATGAAGATTAGCAAACCAAGATCTCACTCCTAGGTGGTTAAACCTAAATATCAGGAGCACTAGCTCTGATACCAATTGAAAAGGAACCTAGAGGGGGGGTGAATAGGTGATGTAGCTAATCTATGAACTAAATGCGGAATTTAATAACTTAATGCAAATTACACTCAAGTGTGATCAACAAATGATTCACACACAATCAAGCCAAGCAAATATGAATGCACTATATGAATAGTTGCAAGGCACAAAGTAAAGAGAGAGATAGAGAGAGTCAATGGATCAAGCGCAAACAATAAGATATGTTTTGAGGTTCGAGCACCCAGCTCTACATCCCCGCCTTCGACATACGAAGGATTTCTAATCCACTAGCTAGTCCACAAAGAACTCTCACAAGGAGTACCCAACTCCTCTCTTTACAACCACAACCTTCTCCTTGAGGCAAGCTTCAATCCAACAAAACAATCACCTCACAACTTGAGGGATTAGCACAAAGCAAACACAAGGATCACCTCACAACTTGAGGGATACAACCCAAGGCACAAAGCCAAATAAAGATTGGGTTTTACAACTTGGTGGTTCAACAAGCAACCACAAACAATTTCTTCTCCCACACAAATATCCTATAGAATGAGATAGTAGATGTTGCTCAAGTGTGGAGAAAACCAATGGAATTGAAATCAAAATCATAAAGAAAAATCCTTGAAAAAAACTGAAACAAAGATAGAGAAGAAGATTCAAAACTCTTTTCCCAAAAATTCTTTTCTTTGATATTCCAAACCCTAGCAAAAACCCCAAATAGATTGTTCAATTTGATCTCAAAAACTTCTTTTGATTGCAGCAAAAACACCAGAGAGTATGGAAAAATTCGCACAAAAAATCTTAGAGAAAAACTCTTGCAAATGGGGTATTTATAGGCAAATCTGAAAACTAGCCGTTGGCAGCAGATTTTGCCAAAATAACACTGCCGGTCGACCGGTCCGGTCGACCGTCCAACGGTCAATTTTGCCCGTTGGCTGCTACCGGTCGACCACCCCGGTGGACCCAAACAAACAGAGAGCTCTGCTCTCAGCCCGGTCGACCGGTACGGTCGACCGTCCCTGTCTGCCAAAACGTGCACAGATTTGTGCACGTCGGTCGACCGACCCGGTCGACCGACTTCAGGTCAAGTCGACTTGTCAGAAGACTAGTCGACTGGTTGAAGCCTGGAACAGAAAACTAGATCAGAAAATCAGTTTAAAAATATTTTGAAAATCTTTTAACACTCCTAAAAATCACCAAAAATAGTTTTATCAATTTGCATTGATATATAAACATGTGATAAAAAGTTTAGCTCAAATATCAATCAATATGAACTATTTTTGTGTCTTATCATTTTTACCAAAAACCAAAAACTGTATTTTCTAAAACTTGAATTTTTGAATAGAAAATACATTTTGTCCAAAACTCTTCCAAATACAAAAACATGATATTTAAACACTTTGAAGCATGATGCATATGGATAGAAATCCAATATACATGAAACATATATATATCATAGTTTTTGTCTTTAATTCCAAAAATAAGTTTTGTTAAAACACAAAACCTAAAACACATGAAATAGGTATATCAAAGTAAGTTTGTCTAAGAGTTGAAGCATGCATGTATATAGAACAAATCTAATATACATTAAACCATGTAAACTTGTTTTGATATAAAATCTATTCATGCAAACCAAGATCGGTTAAACCAAAAATCGAAAACCAAAAACATGAAACGTGTGTGTTGTGAACTTGAGCATATCATACTATTCTAATCTTTACAATTTGGATCTAAACACAAAACTAAACTATGGTACCGATGTCTTCTTGTAGAGCGCAATCTCCAAGCCGACTCGATCCAAAACTCTTTGATCCACCGAGCAAGTGCTATGTGTGATCTTTGAGGCTCGGGCTCTTGAATCAACATGTGAAAGCTTCCAAATCATCTTGTTGAAGCTAATCACCAACTAATAACTTGATTAATGATCTGAAACTAAAATCACAAGATTATTAGCACACATAACTACATGAGTTAATCATCATCAAAACTAGAGTGGAAGGCCTTTGGGCCAACAGAAGGTGGTAGAGGTGGTGTTGTGGTTGTTGTTGTTGTTGGAATGGAGGAGGAGATGGAGGAGAAAAAGGTGGAAGAGTTGGTGGTGGAAATGGAGGGGAGATGGTGGGTGGAAAGGATGGGAGAGATGGCCGGCCATGGGAGCAAGAGGCTCTTTGGCTGCTGGTTTCGTTCTCAGGAAAGAGAAGGGAAGGAAAAGAATGAATGAAAGAGAAGGAAAAAAGGGGTGGTTATATAAGGGAGAATAATATATTATAATGTTGCCATTCCCATCCTATTAATGAAACTTGCGTTTCATTCAAAAGGAGCTGCGTCTCATATAGGTGGGATCCGCGTCTAGGCAAAAGAAAGTCAGACGCGGAAATAAAAGCCGCGTTCAGGAGTAAAAACGCGAGATTTGCTTTTAACAGAAAGGACAAAAAGTATGGTTCAGAATTGATCTTGCAGGTCAAGTATTAAATGCAGTATGGAGAGCATCTCTGCATTAAATGCGGAATCCAAGTTGGTGGAACTCGCGTCTAGTGAGGAGAGAGAAAAATGAAAAAAAGAGAAAAGTAAAATATCTGGATAAAATTCCAGTATCTGGGAAAACACCGAAAACCCCAGAAAAGTCCAAAAATTAAGTAGCTTGGAAAGCCTCCCAAAAATTCTCAAAAATAATAAATATTATATAAAGATTTTTGGTGAAATCGATTTTTAGAAATTCAATCCCATTTTCAAAATAAAAATTCTAAAGTCAACCGTCAATACTAGTGTACACCGGGTCGGCCGGATTTTGATAAAATCTGAAAAATCTCAGAAAATTTCTAAAAGAAGAAAATATAATTCTAAGAAGTAATATGAAAGCGGAATTCAGAAATTTGATTCCAATTGCAAGCTAAAATTCCTGGAATCAACCAGCGATACCGGCAGACACCAAATCCAGTAGAATTTTGATAAATTTAGAAAATTCTCAGAAAAAGTATTTAGATAGAAAATGTGATTTTAAGAAGTTATAGGAAAGCCGTTTTTAGAATTTCAACTCTGTTTGTAAATTAGAAATCCGTGAATCGGTCAGCGGCACTAGCCGACACCGGTTTTGAAGAATTCCGATTTAATTCAGGAAAATTCTAGAAAATCATAGAAAATTCAAAATATTGGAAAACGATGTTTGAAACTGAAATCGGTCAAATCAGAATAGCAAAAATACCAAATCGAGCAATACCCTAGGATCGGTCCCCCGGTTCAGAGTAGGGCTGATTCTGAGTTCACGAATCCAGATCCAAGGCAAAACGATCATATAAATAATTCATAATGCAAAATAAATACAGGAAGTAAATCAAAAAATACGATCGGAAAATATGAATACGCAACTAAGTACGTATTCTGGGAGCGGGGTGTTACAGCTGAGTTTTGCCAATTTTATTTTTAGATTAAAATTAAAATAAAATCTTTCTAAATCCTGTCACAATATTTGGGTCAAAGATAGCTGTTGAGATTCGTATCTTTTTATGTCCTGTCTTGTCAGACTTAGCCGTTGAGAGCTCTCTGCCCAAGTTCTGCAGCGACACTTTTCAAGGCAATATTGATCCTCTGCACAAAAAAAGATTTCTTCCTCTGTTCAAGGATTGTTTTCTCTGCCTAAGGATTTTCTAATGATGAAAAACTCTCTTTATAAAGGACCTATTCCCTGCCCTCAACAATACAACTCAACCATCTTCTTCCTCCTCTGAAATCTTCTTAAACTCTTCAGTTCTTCCCTGCATCTCGAGAGGAAACAAAACTGAGCTGTTCGAGGGCGATTGTTGAATCCTGAAGAGTATGCCGCCATCAACATGCTGCACTGAGATACTCTCTCAGAGGGGCGTGATCTACTCTTAAGGAGTGATCTACTCTTAAGGACAGTGCTCCGCATGCCTCGATCAAAATAGAGAAGTTCCTTCCTTCTTGAAAGTTTAATTTAAATAGCTTAGCAGTAATTCGTACATTATATTCGTACATTATTTTCCAACAACTTGTATTTACATGCAAACTGTTGGAATTTAGGTCGAACAAATAGTCCTATATCGGATAGACATGGGGATGGTCTTGGGTATATAAGGATTTGGGCAACTCCACCAAAAGATTAGTCTTTTGGGATGGTACCCCAAGTCCTTCAATTGGTATCAGAGCCATGCCCCGAACTTAGTCGTATGTGTGGGTGATGTTCGGTGATGTCGATCCCTTAATGGAGCAAAAGGTGCAATGGGCTTGATCACCCCAATGGAGCACAAAAAAGGTGTAGTATAGACCCCTGTAAAGCTTGTTGGGCTCTCGAGGATTTTGCAGTGGTGTGTATGACACTACAATTTGTGTTTTACGTAAGGCGTACCTCACCGATGTGGAGAAGAAATTGTATCTCAATAGAGCATTTAATCTTCCGGTGTGAAGATAGTTGAGCTTGCAGGGAGACTCTTTGTTCTTTGTTCGAGGGGGATTGATGGGATTTGGATCGAACAAATAGTCCCACATCGGCTAGACATGGGGATGACCTTTGGGGTATATAAGGATTTGGGCAACTCCACCTAAAAGACTAGTCTTTTTGGATGGTCCCCCAAGTCCTTCAAGATTGAACGACTGGCACGAGTCCTTTTTTGTTGGGGTTCAGTCGACTGACCGATCGACCAAAGGAAGGAGTCAGTCAACCGATAGTCGGATTTGCTTGTCCTATCAGGATTCGAATTCCGTTTCTGATCCGGAGTCAAATTCAATTGAGCTTTCTTAAAACTCTAGGATTCTCTGGATATAAATAAAGGGGTAGAGCCCCCATGAATTGTAACCTATAATTAATTGTTGAATCAATAAGATCTCTCTCCCTTGCCCCAAGGACGTAGACAAATTGCCAACCCCGTTAAATATTGTATTTGGCTCTCTCTTTATTTAATTGTTCTTATTTTTTGGGTACTTCTCTCGTGCATCTCTCTCTGTTGCGTGGGGTTTCTCAAATGGTTATTGCCCGACGTGCGTAACAAGTGGTTTCAGAGCTTCCCAGGTTCATCATGGGATTGTGTGTCGGTTTCAAGAGCATTGGTAGTTGTTTGGCGGAGATCGTGTGTCGATCTCGGAGCAACGTTAGGGACTGTTTGTGGGAACGTGTGTCGATCTCAGAACAGTGTTTGGATTGCTCAAGTAATCAAATTTGGAGGAGTACATCGTTTTGAAAACTCTCCTAGGGTTTCATTTTGAGGAAAAGACTCTACCTTGTTTTTTGATCTAACTCCATGGTTTTTTGCATTATTTTGAGGAATCCATTGAGAAGATGGCTGGAGATAGTACATCTTTGGTGAAATTCATGAATCCATATCCACTGAAGATTGAGGTGGTGAAGTTTGATGGTAAGAACAACTTTGGGATGTGGAGTGTGAAGTGATGGATACATTGACGACGTCAAATTTCGAAGACACTCTACAGTTAAAGAAAAAGCTTGAGGCTACTTCTGAATAGGATTGGGACAAGATGAATCGAATGACCTGTAGTTTGATAAGGTCTTATTTGATACAAGACATTAAGCATCATGTGTTACATGAAATATCTGCAAGAAAGTTGTAGGAGATCCTAGAGAAGAATATCTAACAAAAAGCATCAAGTCGCATTTGCAATTGAAGAGGAGGCTTTATCGCTTTTAGATTAAGAGAGAACTCTCCATTGATGAACACATGAATAACTACATTAAGCTTCTTACAGACTTAGTTAACGTGGATGTGAAGATGGAAGAAGAGAATAAGGTGGTGATTCTATTGAATTCACTTTCTGACGAAGAGTATAAGACCTTCACCCTAACTTTGATCAATGGTAGACAAACATTAACTACAGTGAGGTATTGGCTGCTCTTGTAAATTATGAAGTAAGGAGGCAGGACAAACTATCTTCTTCTGGTAGTACATCAGCAACGCATTAGCAATAAGAGGCAAGAGTTCCAATCGGAAGGGCAAAGGTGATTGTGGGAGATCAAAGTCCAGGTCAGATTTTAGAGAACTGAAGAAGAACCAGTGCACCTTCTGCAAAGAAGTAGGGCACTAGAAGACTGATTGTCCAAGGATCAAGGTTAAGAATAAGAGGAGTCAAAAATAGAGACAAATCTCGCACAAGTGGTTAGTACTCACGCCAGTACTTCACAGGCAGGTAGATAGGACTTAGACTCTTCGGTATTCTCTTTCTCTGTGACTACTCCTATTGTTGGTTACTCAGGAGACTCTGAGTGGATCTTAGATACTGAAGCTACCTATCATGTATGCCCAAATAGGGACTGATTTTTCTAGCTTTGAGAAGCTAGATGGATGTTTTGTTATCATGGATGTTGAGCACCCAAGTAACATGAAAGGAATAGGCACAGTTCAGATTAAGGCGTTTGATGGGATGGGACGAGAATTGAAGGAATTGATATATGTACCTCAACTTAAAAGGAATCTTATCTCAGTTGGTACTTTGAAAATATTGGGTCTTGAGGTATCTATAAGAGATGGTGTTTTCAAGATGACTAAAAGCTCAATTGTTGTTTTGAAGGGCGTCCATCGAAATAATCTCTACTAATTGAAGGGTAGTAAAGTTACAGGTCAAGTGGCGACTTCTACTGATTCAGATGATGATTCAATCAGGCCGTGGCATATAAGGCTCGGATATACAGGTGAAAAGTCTTTACAAGCTCTTGCAAAGTAAGGTCTATTGAAAGGTGCCAGAACCTGTAAATTGGAGTTTTATGAACATTGCGTCATCGAAAAGAAGACCAAGGTGAAATTCGGCATAGCGACTCACTGCACCGAGGAGATTCTGGATTATGTTCACACTGATGTTTGGGGACTTACCAAAACAACAACTATTGGAGGTAACCACTACTTTGAACTGTTATAGTTGATTATTCTAGGCGATGTTGAGTACATACCACGAAGCATAAAGTGAAAGCCTTAGAATTGTTTGTGGAATGGAAGAAGAATATGGAGAAAATCACGAGAAGAAAGATCAAGGCGATCCGGTCAGATAACAGAGGTGAGTATAAGAGTGATCCTTTTCTAAAGCTATGTCGTGATGAGGGTATTGAAAGGCACTTCACAGTAAGGAAAACACCGCAATAAAACGGGATAACCGAAAAGATGAACAAGACTTTGCTATAAAAGGTCCGATGTATGTTATCTAATGCCGGATTATCAAAGAATTTTTGGGTTGAGGCTTTGGCATATTCTTGATATCTCGTTAACAGTTTCCTCATCTTCGATAGGAGAAAAAACTCCTTTGGAAGTCTGGTCAGGGAAAGTTGCTCAGAATTATGATTCGTTAAGGATATTTGGGTGTCCGGCCTACTGCCATGTTAAGGAAAACAAGTTAGACCCAAGAGCGAAGAAAGATGTGTTTGTATGATTCAAAAAGGGAGTGAAAGGCTAAAAGATTTGTGATCCTAAGGACAAGCAGAGATGTCACATTTGATGATGCTTCTATGTTGAAGCCTATAATCTCTCAGCATGTGGAGATTGAGAAGACCAAAGGGATATCGCAGTAGGTGGAGAGTGATGCTACTTCACCGTCTCTAGAAAGATTAGTATTATTGGAGATCATACCCACGGTGACACAGGGTAGTGATCATGTAGCCTATCAGGATATTGATGATGATAAGGATTAAGGACAAGCTATGAGTATGTCCATGAATTATTGCATTTAGAAGAACCAGAAGAAATCCACGAAGGCCTAGTTGGCTCACTACAGATATGATTGTCGCCTATACTCTCCTAGTCATTGAAGAGGCAATCCCGTCAACATATAGGAAAGCTAAAATTAGTTCAGAGTTTAAGAAGTGGAAGGATGCCATGGTAGAAGAGATGAGTTCTCTTTACAAGACTGACACTTGGGAACTGACATAGTTCCCTAAGGAAAAGAAGGC
This sequence comes from Agave tequilana, assembly GCA_038442645.1. NCBI lineage: Eukaryota > Viridiplantae > Streptophyta > Magnoliopsida > Asparagales > Asparagaceae > Agave > Agave tequilana. The sequence continues at coordinate 641,840 of JAVJIF010000524.1, read as the reverse complement.
AATTGGCTGTAAGTAGGCATATGTAAAGAAACAAGGATCTCTTAAAGATGATGTTATAGGATATAAAGCCAAATTAGTAGCTAAAGGATACGCATTGCGAGAAGGCATTGAGTACAATGAGGTATTCTCACCTATTGTAAAGCACTCATCGATTCAGTTTTTGCTGGCACTGGTAGCATAGTATAAGTTGGATCTTAACCAGCTCGATGTGAAGACCGCCTTTCTCCATGGCGATCTTGATGAGGAGATCTATATGTCTCAACCGATGGGGTTCAAAACTGTAGGAAAGGAGAATTTGTTATGCAAGCTGAAGAAATCATTGTATGGATTAAAACAGTCTCCTAGGCAGTGTGTAAGTGTTTTGACAGCTTCATAAGAATTAAAAGGTACACACGTAGCCATTATGACCCATGTGCATATTACAATAAGCTAACCGGTGGCGAATACATCTATCTAGTATTATATGTAGAAGATATGCTCATCGCTTCTAAGAACAAATCTGCAATAGATAAATTGAAAAAAAGACTTATCTTCTGAGTTCGAGATGAAGGATCTTTGTGAAACGAAAAAGGTGCTAGGCATGAAGATTGAGCGAGACCGAAGGAGTGGGAAGGTTAGCTTAATACAAAAGGGGTATTTGCAGAAGGTACTTCAAAGGTTCAATATCAACAGCGATAGGAAATCTGTAAGTACACCATTGGCTCCTCATTTCAAATTAAAAGTCACTATGTCTCCTACTATTGTTGAAGAACGTGAGTACATGAGTCGCGTGCCGTATGCTAGCGCAGTTGATAGTTTAATGTATGCAATAGTGTGTACAAGATCTGATTTGTCACAAGCTGTCTCGATGATTAGCAGATACATGCATGATCCTAGTAAGGGTCATTGGGAGGCAGTAAAGTCGGTTCTACGGTACATCAAAGGTACCATAGATGTTGGTTTAGTATTCGAAAAGGATTCTACAGGTAAGAAGGAGTGTGTCAGATATGTTGATTCTGACTATACAGGAGATGTCGAGAAACGCCAGTGTATAACAGGATATGTGTTTACATTATCCTAAACACCGGTGAGTTGGCGCTCTATTCTTCAGTCTATTGTTGCATTGTCTACTACAGAGGTTGAGTACATAGCTATGACGGAGGCTATGAAAAGGCAATATGCCTTCAAGGGTTTCTCGATGACTTGGAGATTGACCAGGATCTGTTAAAGATCAACTGTGATAATATAAGTGCTATCTATTTGGCAAAGAATCAGGTATATCATGTAAGGACGAAGCACATTGACGTTAGGTTCCACTTTATTCGGGAGATTCTTGATGAAGGTGACATTGAGTTAGTAAATGTTCACAAAAAGGAGAATCCCGCTGGAATGCTTACCAAGGTGGTTTCGGGAGTGAAATTTACACATTATAAAGAGATGCTCCATATCCTTCCAGTTGCCTGAGCTCGGTGGAGCTTGTTTGGATGAACTACGGATGGCTTGATCCCTTGGGCAAGGTACGTAGGCAGCCACATAGGGGCAGCCCTTTCGAGTCGACATGTACTGTGTTGAGTTCGGCTCAGATTTGAGAAATCTTCACCGAGGTGGAGAATTATAGGGAAAGAGGAGATAAAAGCTTGAGAAGCTTGATGGAAGAGTTTTCTAACTTATCAGAAGAGATAGTGCAGAGATCGGAGTTCAGAAGGAGCGAGAAGCAGTGCATATGCGACCAGAATAGAAGGTCACCCAGTCATCCGACATACGCAGCATGGTGCACAGGAGCAGTTCGGTCGACCGATGTAGGAGCCAGTTTCTGTTACGGTAGACCGTGGATCGTTCGGTCGACCGACTGGCACGAGCCCTTTTTCTATTGGGGTTTGGTCGACCGAACGGTCGATCGAAAGAAGGAGTTGGTCGATCGACCGGTCGACCGACAGTCGGACCTGCTTGTCCTATCAAAATTCGAACTCCGTTTCTGATCCGGAGTCGAATTCAATTGAGGTTTCCTAAAACTCCAGGATTCTTTGGCTATAAATAAAGGGGCAGAGCCCCCATGAATTGTATCATGTAATTGATTGTTGAATTAATAAGATCTCTCTCTTACCCCGAGGACGTAAGCAAATTGTCGAGTCTCGTTAAATACTGTGTTTGACTTTCTCTCTTTGTTTAATTGTTCTTATCTTTTGGATACTTCTCTGGTGCATCTCTCTCTGTTGCGTGGGATTCCTCGATTAGTTGTTGCGTGGGGTGGCAACACAAACGCAGCAGCCATAGATCGATCAAAATTCACACAAAACACCAAGAACACTTCCTTAAGAGCTACAAACACAAGCAACACTATAAATAAACAACAGCTTGAAATTCCCGAAACTTGTCACAGATGGGACCGGGAGGAGAAATTGGACCATGCCCTCTAAGAATGTACTGCAGCAAAAGCTGTGAGAAGGACCAAGAGAAGACATTGGACCATGCCCTCTGAGAATGTACTGCAACAAAAGCTGTGAGAAGTATTGGATTAGAGCCTCATGGCTGACCCGTCGGCGAACGATTTCAAACAAGAAAAATAGCCATGCTTTGGTTGCATGTAAGATCTTTGTGTTGTAACAATGAAGTTCAAAAGGAAAAGACGCAGGCATGCAAACAAAGATAGTAATAACAAATTCAGTTAATAAATACAAAAAGGAAGATATATGTACATTTATATGGTTTGATCAGTTTTCTACGCCCACAGAAAGAGCTAGTAAGCTGAATTCACTAATTAAAATGAGATATTACAAAGAGATTACAATCCTAATTTTGCTCACGCCTAAGCCCACAAAACTCGATGATTTAATCAAAGGAAGCGAGGAAGAAGAAAAGAAAGAGAGAATACAATAATGGCCGACTCCTATGTACCCCGAAGCCATCCCTCCTTGAGCCTTGTTTTTTGAGTTTACAACATGAGCTCTCACTCAACCTTTTGTGCTCCATGTGAAAAAACACACTACTGTACATGCTTCCCACACTTACAAGCGCAGAGGTTACAAAGACAGACATATATGCTTCCGTGTCTTATCAAGATAGGTTGCTGCAGCATTTTCCACATTTGGTACTAATGAAATAAATGGGTTACTGTACATCTCTACTATTATAATCAGCATCTTTTTGATTAGGTTTCAATTTGATATTGCCTGACGCTCATGTTACGTTCAAATAAAAACTATGAATCCATTTATTTACAAATCATTAATATATTTTAAAATCAAGTCGTATATTTATATTCTCATCTCAAATAAATTTTAAAATAAAAAATAACATTTATGAAATATAGAATTCAAAATATTTATCAGTCTCTTCTTCGTTACTCAATACTCATCCATCTCTCTCTCTCTCTCTCTCTCTCTCTCTCTCTCTCTCTCTCTCACACACACACACACACACACACAAAAGAAGTGAAATAAAAGAGTTTATAATAACCAAAAATCTAACCGCAGCATTTACAACTTATTTCAAAAAGAATTTGAAATAATGAGAAAAAGAACATCATTTATTAGGGATCCTTATCTCAAGGGGGAAAGAAATGAAATAATGAAAGCAACATTTATTAGAGAGTGATAACATTATAGTTATCTCAAAAAAGAGATGAAAGAGTTCTTTTTTTCCCCATTCAAGATCAGAATTCTTTAAAATTAGGACAAAAAACCTATAAAGAAAGGTATAAAAAAAAGCTCTAAACAAATTTATATTATAACAAATTCTACTTTTTTGTACGCGCATAGCACGTGCCCAACATCTAGTGAATTTAATCCTCAGTCAAAAAGAGATCATGAAGAAAACAGCTGGAGATAGCTATGTGTACATGTTTAAAATAATAAAATTCAATCACTTCTAATACTTGGAAAAACATTATTGACAAAAAAATTCATTAGAGAAAGAGGGGACAGAGTTGTTTGGTTGCCTTGCACAACTTAAAATCTTCTTCAAAATTTTCTAAGTGAAACCAATCATCTTATTATTTTTAAAAAACATATTTTTCATCTCTTGAAGGAGGTAAGCATTGGAAGGAAAACATTAATAGATCACTAGAAGTCTACATTTGATGATTAGCTGCTGTCCTTTTCATTTAGAATATACACTCCAATCTTTTCTAAGCTTATTTTTCATAATTTTTCAAGATCTTACATGTAAACAAACATTCATAAAGAGAGAGACTCGTAGAATTGTTAACAAAATCATTTGCTTCCAAAGAGAAGTCACAAATTCCAGAAATATTTCCAACAAAGCTAACTTGTTATTTTTCTTTCTTTTTTTTGGTTAATGAGCTCTTGTTCTTGTTAATGGCTAGAACCAGGCATAAAGCTCTTCAATGAACAATAAAATAGTTATTGGGTAACAGTGCAAGCAAAATAAATTACCTCACCTCACTCTGTGTTAAACGAGGAGGACAGCTTCTCTCTTCTCTGATGCCAGAGTTAACAGTTGACTGCTTTGGAAGTTCAGAAAGGAATCTAAAAAATAAAATAAAAAAGAGAACATAATGCCCACGCCACAACAGGCCTAAACATAAAACCCAGCCTAATGACATTCACTAAGCTCAAAGCTTTTTTCTCAAAAGGAGAGCTACAGTAAATTGTTAAAAACTGACTCCTGTAGCTAGCTTAGAAGGCATGCATCCCTCTTTTCTCATGAGGTGAAAAAAAGTGTTCATAACCCCTCCATGTGTAAGATTTTTCCCCCTTACTCCACTCAACTTTTATTATATTTTCCCCCCTAAAAAAAAAACAAAAAGTTTTATTATGTTTTTCTACTCTGACATTTTGTAAGTTTTTATCTGTTACCCTTTGGTAGCTATCTTTCAGATTGAAACACCGAGTCATGGGGATCTTATTGATGATCTATTACCGATCAAACAATAGAGAAACACCGAGTTGAAGACTCTGCAGCGGAAACGGAAACCTAAAAGATCTACCACTAGTAAGTAATTGAAAACTAAATCACCACACAACCAAAGAATACAAGACTTAACATGGTTCGGTAATGTGCCTACGTCCAAGGGGAGGTGGGGAGAAATCTTTATTGAAAACAAAGAAGAAAATATAAGAGTTATAAGAAGATCTCTCTCTCACAACTCTAAAGGGTGAAAATACGAAATTCTCTTAAATTCGTCACACACCTTCAAAAGGCCACCCCCAAAGGGTTTATATAGGCACCTAAGATGATCCTAATCCTTCACAAACTCCAACAACCAAATCAGCACCGCTTCAGAGAAATAGGAAACCTGTATCCTAACAAAAACATGAAACATAACCGTATTAGGAAACTATCAGAACTTGTATTAGTCGACTAGGGCAAATCATTAGTCGACTAATACCCAGTATTAGTCGACTATATCCAAAATCTAGTCGATTACTGTAATATAATCTGAGAATCCAACTTTCTATTGCAGGATCTAGTTGACTATACTAAAGTATTAGTTGACTAGCCCATGGCCTAGTCAACTAATAAGACCTAGTTGACTAATAACATACACAATGCCTGTACATGTCCGTGCTTGATTTGTGAAGCTTGTAACTCCTTCACCTGAACACGAATTCTTTTCTAATGAATATGAGGCACTCCAAATACTAACAATCTCTACCTTGACTCATGTTCATTGAGTCCCTCCGTAGAAATTAGTCTCTGCTTCATTCGCCTTGTTTTCTCCCCGTTTTGTTACTTCACATGGCTCCCTCCCAAGAGTCTGTTCGCCACATTATCTTTAGAGAACCTTGATGAAATTCAAAGATGCTCTGAACTTCTCCACCAGGATGGTCTTCATCATCATATCCGCTGGATTCTTCTTCGTGTTGATCTTTACCAAATCGATCACCTCATCATCCACAACCTATTAATGTATCTTGTGATATCTTACATTAATGTGCTTCGTCCGCTTATGATACATGTGATCCTTAACGAGATAAATCGCACTCTGCCTGTCTTAATGAACATGAGTTGAATCTTGTAAGATACTAAATGTCTCAAGTAATCACCTCAACCACAAAGCTTCCTTTGATGCCTCAACTGCAGCCATGTACTCCGCCTCTGTCGTTAAAAGAGCAATTGTATCTTGCAACTCTGCCTTTCAACTTATGGCACACTTATCTATTGTGTCTACTGTGTACACATAGCCCATTATAGATCTTCACTGGTTAGATCTTCCGCATAATTTGCATCAACATAGTCTTGTAGTAACCTAGGCTTGCTCGTTTTCAATCTCTGAAACACCAAGCCGAGTCTCGCGGTCCCTCGCATATATCGTAGCATCCACTTCATTGCTTCCTAATGTTGCTCTCCTAAATTTGACATGAACCGACTTACTGTACTAACTGCATAGGCTAAGTCAGGCCTAGTGCAGACTATAGCATGCATGAGTGCTCCCACCCACTAGCATATGGTACCCGAGACATCTCCTCCTCCTCTTTCTGTGATTATGGACACTGCTTTGAGGATAATTCGAAGTGACATGCCAATTAAGTGGTGACTTGTCTTGCATCTGCCATGTTGAATCTCTCCAACACCTTGAGAACATAGTTCTCCTGGGATAACAAAAGTCTGCCTGAGTTTCTGTCTTGAGTGATCTCCATACCTAAGATCTTCTTGGCTTCTCCCAATTCCTTCATGTCAAATTCCTTGTTGAGCCGAGCTTTAAGCTTCTGAACATGTGTATCAGTTATATCTGGCCTTGATCATGAAAGAGTCAAACCACTTGTACCACTGTCTTGGAGACTGCTTAAGTTCATGGAGGGACTTATTTAGAAGACACAACTTGTTTTCTTTACCTTCCTGAATATAACCTCATGTTGTTTCATGTATATCTTCTCCTTCAGCTCACCGTGCAGAAACACTGTTATAACATCCATCTGCTCTAACTTTTAATCAAACTGAACAACTATCGTCAATAACATCCGAATAGATGCATGCTTGACTATAGAAGAAAAATTTCATTATAGTTAATACCCTCCTTCTGAGCATATCCTTTGGCAACTAGCATTGCCTTGTACTGCTCATTGTCCCTCTTACAAAAGACCCATCTGCAACCTATTGCCTTGGAGTTCTTTGAAAAATCGACTAATGTTCATGTTTGGTTTCTATCCAGAGACTCCATTCTTGCTCCATTACTGTAATCCACTTACCGTGATCATCTGCCTCGATTGCTTCCTTGTAACTGTCAGGATCTCCTGTTTTTGTTACTAATGCGAAAGAGACATGATCATCTTCCCAGCCATATCTTATTGGTGGCACCGTAACTCTGACTGATTGCCTCAATGGTCTAGGTTGCTCTTAAGTAGCCTCATGTTTATCTCCATCTGAATCTGAGGAGTTCTCTTCTGACCCTTTAGGCCTTTTAGGGATCTTGAGAACTCAACTTCTTTTTCCTGAGTGTCTAACGAATTATCTGAAGCTCCACCTTGCACTTTATCCTTCATCTCTAACTTTCTTGCAACGTTGATTATTCGTCAAAAATCACATATCTGTTGGTGAAGGCGCTCCTTTTTTCGGGATCCCAAAGTCTGAAACCCTTGACTCTTTTGGTGAACCCAATGGAGATACATTTCTTAGATTTGGACTCCAGTTTGTTCTTTTTCTGACTATCAACCAAACTATCGCCAAGCAACAAAAAATTCGTAAAGTTGAATAGTCCACAGACTCTCCTCGCCATATCACTTCTGGATCTGAAGATCAATAGCTAATGATGGTGAAATGTTTACCAAATAACTCATATGATTCACCGCTTCTGCTGAAAATCCTTCTGATATGTCAGCCTGTAATCTGATACTATATGCACGCTTTGTAAGTGTCCAGTTCATGCGCTCTGTTACTCCATTTTGTTCTGGTCACCCTGAAATACTTAGCTGGTGTTTGATGCCTTTGCTTGCTAAGTAGTCTTTGAATTTATTTGAGGTATTCGCTCCATTATCAGACCTCAAGACTTTCACCTTTCGGCCCGTCTGATTCACCAAAGTTTTTCACTCTTTGAACTTCTAAAATACTTCTGATTTCTGCTTCAAGAAGTATACCCAAACTTTTCTCGAAAAATTATCTATGAAAGTAACATTGTACCTAGGACCCCCATGAAAGCCATTGGCAAAGGCCCCAGCACATTTTATGTGTATGAGATCTAATAAGCCCTTTGTCTTGTGCTAAGATATAGAGAAAGCTATTCTACATTGCATATCCATAATGCAAAATTTACAAAGATCAAGTTTGCAATAGTTGATACTTGATAGAGTACTCCTTTTGTGTAGAGCTTGAAGACCTCGCTCGCTCATATATTCAAGACGCATATGCCATAGTCTTGTAGTATCCTCCTGTAGATCACCTAGAGGGGGGTGAATAGATGATGTTCTAATCAAATGTAAAACAATATGGAATTGAAAACTTATTATGCAAACTAAGACTCACACAACGTATAATTAAAGAGTGAAGCCGAATTCCCGTGAAGGGCTCTGAACTTCTTCTCAAGATTCCCCTATACTAAGAGTTGAGGCGTTACTATAGCTCTCTTGGTCTAATCGAGTGTGAGCACGTACACAATATCAAGCATGTAAAGATAGGCAAAAAATAAGGGCATGCAAGATATCAAACATCTCAAGCATGTATATCTATGGAGCATATGCAATATCAAGCAAGTAATAGATGAGCACAAATATAATAAATATGCAAGATATAAGAACAAGTGAGTTGAGAGAGAGATAATCAATCGCAAATACGGAAGATTTGTTTCAAAGTTTGAGCCACTTGCTCTACGTCCCCGCCTTCACTGCAATAAAGGATTTCTACTAGAATCGATTCCGCAAGATCACTCGGTACCGCAACACCTACAACGAGCTCCCTGAAGAACTCAACAAACCTATAAGTCTTTCACTTGTTCCCGTAAGAATAACATACGCGAACTTGTAAGCTCGCCGAGGCTGCAACCTCTACAACTCCTCAAAATAGCAAAGATTAGAACATTTGGTGATCACTTCTCTTCATCACCAACAAACACTCTCACAACAAGGATCCTATTAGGATTGGATATAGCAATGAAAAGCTCAAGCTTATATGAGAAAAACTAGATAGATGACAAAGTGAAAAACTCAAGAAATTCTTTTAAAAAAGTCATGAGAAACACTCTTGATAAACTTCTCTTTTGATATGGAAATGAAACTCTAAAACTTGTTGGGAAAACTCTGTAGAAGATAGGAAAAACTAGCCCTTGAAAAACTTGACAAAATCTTAACCAAAACTAGCCAAAATGCCCCTTAAATAGAGGTTCAGAAAAACTAGCCATTATGGCTCTAGACACGCTGTCGGTCGCCAGGCCCATCGGTCACCAATGGTCAAATTTTACTGTTGGGGTTGCCGGTTGACCGCTCGGCCCATCGCACCCAAAACCCAGAGAGCAGCCTCTCTGGTCGGTTGTCCACTCGGTCGACCGGGGCCAACCTGAGAGCTTTGTAACTAGAGACTCTTCACAAATCATGTACACTTGTGCACATCGGTCGACCGCTCGGTCGACCGGCTCAGCCTTCGGTCGACCGCAAGCAGCCCAAATTTTGAACATCTTTTTAAATACATTTTAAATAATAAAAAATCTCCCTAAATTTTACAAAATAAGTTCATATAAATACAATGTAACACAAATAAGTGTGATTAAAAATAAACACATTGATTGAGGTTTTATCTGCACACAAAAATACAGAATTTTTGAACTTAGAATAAATAGTGCAAGTACTCAATTCTACCGCTATAGCAAGTGGCTATGCGGGTCGTGATCCACAAGCAGAGACTAGTGATGGAAGATTTTTAGTAAGTTCTCTTATATGCTACAATCAATGGTTAAAGATCTTCTTTTAGTTCTTGAAAAGAAAAGAAAAATATGTTACAGTTAAGTTAAGAAGATAGTGGTAGATTGAGAAGAAAATGAGTTTATATAAAAAATTAAAAAGAGTGATGAAAGAGTTGGAAGATTGTGCTGTTGGTGATTAAACTAAAGCTAAATGAAAAGAAAGAAAAATATAAAAGAAATACTTACCTCCTCTGGCCAAATACTTACCTTAAGTCTGTGGCGACGATGTTACCTTGAAGTGGAGGCAATCAGCACAAAGCCCATAAGAGTTGATTCCCGTCTCTTCCACATTACATCATCAAGACGATACAAGTATGAAATGATACAGATTGAGACTAAAATTCATCGTCATGAGCTATCAGTGGCACTCGCAATTGCAAGGCTCTTTCGATGCTATAAAAATCACTTGGATAGGAATTGGTACCAAAAGAGAGAAGTAGAAAAGAAGAAGAAGACTACCAAAAAAATAAAGAAGAACATAAAAAATGTAACTATAAGTTTAATGTTCTGACAATAAGAAAAAAGAAGAACAACTTACATTGGTGTCACTCTCAGCACAAGCTCCACTCATTCTCCTATGAAACTCTGATCTCCTCTGAATTACATAAATGTAAATTGAAAATTACATAAAAAAAAAAAACTACACTAAAAAGAATGAAAAACTAATTTAGAATCTATCTCTGCATGGTCGCTCCCTGTAGTCTCTGAAAAATTCAGTATTTATAGTCAAAATTATACAGGGGAGAGCGTACGAAGATAGGAGAGCAAATGCTCCCCCAACTTCCTCAACAGAGCCACGAAAACATGGCTTTGGCCGCGTTTTCGCGGCCTTGGTATGGCCAGGTGGCCACACCTGGGACACACGTCTCTGGTTCCTCGGTTTTCATTTATCTTCAGCTAAATTTTCAGGTTAGGTTTGGGATTTTGACGAAACTGCCTTTGATCATTAGCTTTAACCAATTAATTTGTGAAGATTTGTCTTAACCGGTTTTCAGCTGATTTTATCTTCTCTGATTTATCTTAATCTGCCCCGATTTTCTGATTCAAATTAATTCTGAATTAAATCAAAATTTGATGGGCTTTTGGGCTTGTTTCTCTTCCCTCTCCTGTAGCAATGAGCCTGCACATTATTAAATAAAAATAAGAATTATTAATAGGATTTATTAGATAATAAACATGGTAATGTGATAATATTATGCAATATATGTGATCGATCACATCATCACACTTATCTTTTGCTCGTCCTCGAGCAAAACAACAAAACTAAATCAAAGATTATTAGACCACTTTCGCAGGTCACGCGATTGCACTGAGCATGTGCAACAAGCCGTTAAACCTCTAGGTTTCCCTTAGAGGATGAGTTTTATCTCGTGAAGGTTTTAATGGATTACACCCACAAAATCCATAAAGAAATAGAAACAAAGAGTTAGTATTTTCGAAAAGCATTTTGAAAGAGAAAAATATTTGAAGCATTATTATAAAAGTTCAAGTAATCTATAAGTAATAGGAAAATCAAAATTTTCATTCTTAAGCTTAGTCTTAATTCAAAAACTTGTTTATCAACTAAGGTATAGAGTCAAACTGTATTTCTCATCTAATTTATTATTTTATCTTAAGTCATATGTACCTCTGTGACCGTGAAATTTTGACTCGGGGCTCTTTAACTCTAACTCTTATGCCTTATTATTTTTGCTCTTTTATAATTTTTATTTCGTGGTGATATTATTCCTTAGTTATATTAGGCTTTCTAATCTGCCCATGTAACAAGCCTTTAATCGGTGACTCCCAAATCAAATAGTTTTAGGGCACCGGGTGAGAAAACACCCCAAGGACTTAAAGGCTTGAGCAAACAAGATCACAAAACTAAGGATTTTATTATATGAACCACTTTTAGGCGTGAATACTTATGCTTTATGAGGCATAAATACCCAGTTTAATCAGAAGATTTTTCTTTTTTTCTTTTCTTTTCTTTTTCTTTTCTTTTTTTCTTTTCTTTTTCTTTTTTAATAAGGCATAAGAATCATTGTTTTTGAACCCTAGGTGTGTAAGTGTATAAAGTATGCATATCGTCAGGGAAAAAATTAAGATTAAATTACTTTTCCAAATTATCTTCCTAACCTTGGAAATCAAACAAATAATCTTATTTTGACCAAGTATAAAAAATCCTAATTATGATTCTCCTATTCATTAAAATTGACTTAATTTCTTAAAAAAATATGTCAAAATATTGTTTCTATTTTAAAAAAGTTTTTTTTAAAAGTAAAGAAAAAGTTAATATAATTATTTTAAAATAATAAAAGAAAAATCTAAGTTATGTTAGAACCCTCCCCCACACCTATCTCATGCATTGTTCTCAATGTATGAATTAATGCATAGATGCATGAAAAAGAAGAAAGGGAAGGAAAATATTATCTTATGGTGGTGGTTCTAGTGTTAGTCTGATTGGGTCAAGCATTGCTACCCAATCAAGATAATGTGGTGGTTTACGGAACCCACCTTTATTGACCTCTTTTTTATTTACATTTTTATAGTCCTCAATATGAATAGGATCATGAAAGATCCTATCATGAAACTTACTCCCTCTACATGACCAGTCTTGAAAAATCATCACGGAGTCATCATAGTCTATACCTATATCCAACAAAAGAATGTGAGTTGGTGGAATGGTTGACTTAGGCTCAAGAATGATAGGTTGAGGAACCAATACTAAATCAGTAAAATCAACTTTGAGTTCGAGAGTTAGTTGATGGCTCATGATGATAGATCTAACACTCTAACATTCTAAATCTCTAACTAGCTAACATTACTTTATTTCATACTTACTTTTGTTTAGTTTTGATTGTTTAGCGTAACTTGCACTTGTTTTGTTGAGTTTGGATGTGAAAGTTATCGTATGGTTTATACTTTGAAACGCTCTTGAACCAAGGACTAGTAATGGCCAAGGATACATGTGAGGCAACTATCACTAAGAGGTTAGCATGTTAGTGGAGCCATTAGTAGTTAGTAGTCATGGGTTTTCTTTCTCTTTTACTTTATTTTAGAAATATCAAAAATCACAAATATCTTCTTTTCTATGTTTCCTACTTTGTGTTTCACCGTACTCTTCTCTTTTCATTCTTTGTTTTCTTTTCTTTTCATTCTTTCAAACACTGAAGAACTTTTAACATATATGTGAACATACTGTATAAGCAGCTATCGCCTCCAGTCCTTGTAGATTCGACTCGTTTAGCCTCTATGCTATAACGGAATATCGAGAAAGCCAAAGCACACACACTTTAAATCATGATTTCAAAACATATACATTTTGTGCGCGGTTTTCTCCTGATCAAATTTTGGCGCCGTTGTTGGGGATGGGAACGGTTTGATTTCACGTTTTTTTTTGTTAACTTTTTTCTTTATTTTTTTTGATTTGCAGGTCAAAGTTTTAGCCTTGCAGAAGTTCACACTTTCTTTTGTGTGGCTTGGTAAATTCTTGTATATTTTTATACTCTACTGCTAGTTTTTGTTTATATTACCTTGCACTATAATAATTTTAAGAACTAAAATACGATAATTGGATGTTTTAAAATGGTTTAGAAATTTGCATCTAGGTACTTGTTGTAGAATCACCTAGAGGGGGGGTGAATAGGTGATGGCTAATCTAATGGTCACTCAACGCCAAATAATGCGAAATTAAAAACTATTATGACCTAAACAAAAAGTCTTAAACTAAACACCACGTATAATACAAGAGTGTAGCCGAATTCCCGTGAAGGGCTCTGAACTAACTCCTCTAGATTTCCCTAAATAAGGGTTGAGGTGCCGCGTTGGCTCTCTTGGTTAAATACAAGTGTTAGCAAACAAACCCAAGCATGTATATCAATAAAGCACACAAGGTATATCATGCATATAAAGATAAACACAAGTGATAGCATGCAAGATATAAACAAGATACAAAGAGAGAGAGAGAGTGAGCAATCGCAAACACAAGGGATTTGTTTCGAGGTTCGAGCACACTTGCTCTACATCCCCGCCTTCGACACACGAAGGATTTTCACTATAATCGATCCCACCTGATCACTCGGTGCCGCAACACCTACAAGCTCTCGGACTCTCTAGCCCGTACACACCGCAAGCCCACAAGCTCGCCGAGGCCGCACCTCAAACACGGAGTTCACACACGAACTCGAAACACCGCGAACGCACTCGTCCGGCTCCTCAAAGAACAAAGAACAAGTCTTTGGTGATCGCAACACTTTGATTACCTAAAAACTATCTTACTCAACACTCCTATAAGATGAATAATCAATGGGTTGTTCAAGTGTTTGTGTGAGAAAACAAGGAAAGAGATGGTGGAGGAAAACTCAAGTAATTCACTTTTTAAACACTCTTGATAAACTCGCCTTTTGATTGAAAGTATTAGCTCTCAATTTTGTGGAGAAAAACCTCTTAAAAGAGTAGGAAAGACTGGCACAAAAACTCTCCAAAAATCGTAATCAAAACAGCCCCCAAATGGCCCAATTTATAGGGCTCCAAAAACTAGCCGTTGGAGGCCTGACAGAACTGTCGGTCGACCGCCCGGTCGACCGCCAACGGTCATTTTTCTGACCGTTAGGGCAGCGTCGACCGGCCCGGTCGACCGAGCCTCTGGAATAGAGAACAGTTTCTCTGTCGGTCGACCGCTCGGTCGACCGAGGTTTTCCAGAGAGCACAAGCTCTCTGGCGGTCGACCGTCCCGGTCGACCGGCCCTCCAGTGCACAACGGCGTGCACGTCTGTGCACATCGGTCGACCGATCCGGTCGACCGACTTCAAGCTGCAGTCGACCGTCCGGTCGACCGGCTGAAGCCAGACAGAAATCTTAAGGGACAAAAATCTTGGTCTTTTTGAATGAAACAAAATCCCATAAAATCACAGAAAATCTACAAAAATAGTTTTACCAATATACTTTGATAAACAAACATGCTTACACAAAATCAAGGCATGTTACAAATAATTTGGACTATTTTTGTAATATGGAAAAATTGGCTCAAATGAAAAATAGTATTTTTCCAAACTTGATTTTTCCAAAAACTTCACCAAATACAAAAATAAGATATTTAAACTCATTTGAAGCATAGAGTGTATGGATATGATCCACTACACAAACATGGTGAAATATCTATGTTTTTGACATTAAACACTAAACATGGTTTTGGTTAAAACATATAAACTAGAATACCAAAAACCAAACATGTTTTTTTTCAAAGTAAAAATTCTTTTCTAAAAAAAACTATCAAGAGTGTGTGTGTAAATGTACTTGAGCAATCCACCAACTATTCTATCCTTTACATTTTAATCTAAAACAAAATCTTCTAAGAACAAACCTAGACTCAAGTCTTCATCTTCTTGAAGTCTTCACTTGAAGCCTTCTCATCTTCTTGACTTGGTCCAAACACGATCCAAAAGCTCTTTGGATCACACCGTGCTAGCTCCAAAACTTGACTTTAAATCCTTTGTTGAAGCTACGCACCTACTAAGATCTTGATCATAAATCTGTCACTAATTAAACACAAGATCATTTGTACTATAACTACATGAGCTGATCATCATCAAAACTAGAGTGATGGGCTTCGGGCCAACAATCTTCCCCTTTTCGATGATGACAAAACTCATGAAGTTATATATGCATGGATTAAAGTAAATCTTCAAAGAAGCTCCCCCTTAACTCATGCATAACAAATAAATAATAAATATGCAATGTATGCTCATAAACATGTATGCAAATCTAGGAGATAAACATGCCAATCAAGCATAAAATAAATCAAATTCTTTTTTTCCTCCCATTTGCAAAACAAAACATATATGCATAAACACAAATACTACTCCCCCTTTCGCAAGGAAAACAAATACTTCTCCCCCTTAAGCAAGAAAAACATGCATATATCTCAAATACGTCTTTCCCTTTTTGTCAATCATCAACAAAAGGGTTAAAGTAAAAAACAAAATCAAATAATTTTTCTCCCCCCTTTTTGTCCGAAACAAAGAACCAATGAAGGGGTAAACTCAAATCAATAAATAGTTATATGCGATATACATTCATGAAGAGGAAGACGCTAAGTTAGCTTCCCTACACATATGCATTACATGAAGAAGGGATGACAAGCCCCAATTCACATAACACATATTATGTAATGCATAAGAGGAGATGTGAAGCTCCCCCTACACACGTGTACCACATAAAGAAGAGTTATCAAGCTCCTCAATATACAATACACTCAACATGAATCTATATGTAGAAGAGATGTTAAGCTCTCCTTGCATATAGGCAATACAACTCAAAAATATTTTGATTTTTCTTATAAAACAAAAATTTGAATTTTCTCAAATTTTTTTATTTTCTTATCATAAACAACTTTGTGCTTTAAACATGTAAAAATCAATGTTAACTCAAGCACAAATAACTCATATATATGTATGAAAAAAATATACCAATAGAAATTGATACATACATATATAAGAAAACAAAATATGAGTATATACAAAAATAGAGTCAAATTGATACCAATTGAAACGATTCAATGATACCAATTGAAACAATAATAGGATCATGTGTATATCTTATAAACATTGAAGAATAAATAACTAGTTAAATTAATTTTTTATTTTTTTAAAAACTAGTTAAAGATCCTTCAAAAACATGAAACCAAATCATATGTATTTCATGAATCATACCAAATACACAAGAGTTGACACTCAAAAACGATAAGGCTCATAAAAGTGTTCATGAAACAATGTCATGACAAACAAATGAAGTGTGAGTGTTCAATAATCATGTAAATAGCATTTACCATGAAAATAATCAATGAAGCTCAAAAACAAAATGTAAATTCATTTTTCATTTAAAACAAAAACAAACTTCTAGGTATATGTATGATTTATCTAAATCTAACAATATGCATACTTATCCCAAACATAAAAGAGTCTATTAAAGGTATTTGCATGAAGGCAAGAGACTCACGGGTATACATGGATATTTATTAGATTTGAATACAAACTACATATACATGAGGTAAAACATGAAAATTGGCAAAACAAGTGTAAATGAGGAAATCATCAAAACTAGGCTATACATGGGCATATAGTGAGTATAAATGAGCAATGAAGTGCAAACATATATAAATCAAATATTCTCACTACTTGAACATGTATATACACAAGTTTTAATGAAATCTACATCTAAACATGTATTTACCACATGAAGCACAAAAACAAATAAAACATGGACATGCTATATGATATTACAAATGAATAAGCATGTAAATAAAATAAGAGTTTAGAAATAGTTACCAACTAAGGAACTATGTTCCAAAACTCCAAACATGGTGGTTGACCCACCAAAACACCTTGATAACGGTGCATCAAAAAAAATGTCCTTCAAGTCCATGTGCATCCACCATCAAGGCACCAACCTTCTCACGTTTTGTGAGAGCCCTCACCTACATCAAAAACACACGGTGGGGGTTTTGGTACCCATTTTCTTTTGGGTCTTGGGGGTTAGCTTTGTAAGGAACCCAAACATTTTTATTAGCAAAATTAATATGATGTAACTTGTCAAAATAAAATTTTGCTAAATGGCCTTTGCAGCCACAATGTGTATACTTGTACACCTTAGGATGCTTATGTGTGTGAGTGTGATCATGACGTGCAACCTAAGCATATGCGTGATGATGATGTGCATGAACATGTGAAGTTTGTTTCTTAGAAAACAACTTCTCCAATCTAGTGTGATTAAATGCACATGAGCTCAAGGTGGAGCTCAAACAATCAATTTTATTTTTCAAAAATTTAATCTCACTATTATCAATGGTGGCATGTAAAGCATGATGAGATTGAGAATCATTTTTCTTTTTCCTTTTAGAAAAACTTTCTTTTTCACAAAATTTTATTTTTAAACAAGAGTTTTCTTGAAAAACAACTTCTTTTTTTTTCACCAAAACAATTTTATTTTTCAAATTTGTGTTTCCTTCACAAAGATCATCCAATTTTGAAAGCAAGGAAACATTTTCATTTTTCAAAATTTCATTTTTCAAATCATTATTTTCTTTTTCAATACATGCAATTTTATTTTTAAAAGAATTATTTTCTTCAAGTATGCAATCAAAATCCTTTTTCAAATTTTTATTATTTTTCTTAAGCATGTCATATTTTTCAAGAAGGAGTTGACAAAAAGTGCTAAGCTCATCATATGACATGTCAACATCTTCATCTAACTCGGATTCGATGTTTACCTCAAGGGGGTTATCCCCTTGGACCATATAGCACTTGTTGGAGGTGTCGCTTCCAACATCCGAGTCGCTCCCCGCATAGTATTGTTCATTTTCGTCAAGGGAGATCAATGAGTTTCAAACTACAAAAGCTGAATCAACATTAGAATCCTAGATAAATAAACATCATCTAGGCTACTCTTCAAAGCATGTAGGGATTTTGCATTAGCCTCAATATTCTTACCATTTAAACAATATGCATCATTAGTTGTGGCAAGATAGACATGAATGCCTAGGGCTTTGAGGTACAAAGACATCTTAACCTTCCAAATTTGGATGTTAAGAATGTCAAACATGAGTGGAGACATGAAGTCCATGGTGTGTGTACAAATATTGTGATTAGCCTAAAAAGAGGATCTTTAACTCTAGGTTGTAAGGCCCAAATTCAGAGCACTTGGCTCTGATACCAATTGTAGAATCACCTAGAGGGGGGGTGAATAGGTGATGGCTAATCTATTGGTCACTTAATGCCAAATAATGCGGAATTAAAAACTATTATGACCTAAATAAAAAGTCTTAAAGTAAACACCACGTATAACACAAGAGTGTAGCCGAATTCCCCGTGAAGGGCTCTGGACTAACTCCTCTAGATTCCCCTAAATAAGGGTTGAGGTGCCGCGTTGGCTCTCTTGGTTAAATATAAGTGTTAGCAAACAAACCCAAGCATGTATATCAATAAAGCACACAAGGTATATCATGCATATAAAGATAAACACAAGTGATAGCATGCAAGATATAAACAAGAGACAAAAAGAGAGAGAATGAGCAATCGCAAACACAAGGGATTTGTTTCGAGGTTCGAGCACACTTGCTCTACATCCCCGCCTTTGACACACGAAGGATTTCCACTATAATCGATCCCACCGGATCACTCGGTGCCGCAACACCTACAAGCTCTCGGACTCTCTAGCCCGTACACACCGCAAGCCCACAAGCTCGCCGAGGCCGCACCTCAAACACGGAGTTCACACATGAACTCGAAACACCGCGAACGCACTCGTCCGCCTCCTCAAAGAACAAAGAACAAGTCTTTGGTGATCACAATACTTTGATCACCTAAAAACTATCTCGCTACAACACTCCTATAAGATGAATAATCAATGGGTTGCTCAAGTGTTTGTGTGAGAAAACAAGGAAAGAGATGGTGGAGGAAAACTCAAGAAATTCACTTTTTAAACACTCTTGATAAACTCCCCTTTTGATTGAAAGTATTAGCTCTCAATTTTGTGGAGAAAAACCTCTTAAAAGAGTAGGAAAAACTGGCACAAAAACTCTCCAAAAATCTTAATCAAAACAACCCCCAAATGGCCCAATTTATAGGGCTCCAAAAACTAGCCGTTGGAGGCCCGACAGAACTGTCGGTCGACCGCCCGGTCGACTGTCAACGGTCATTTTTTTGACCGTTGGGGCAGCGGTCGACCGGCTCGATCGACCGAGCCTCTGGAACAGAGAACAGTTTCTCTGTCGGTCGACCGCTCGGTCGACCGGGTTTTCCAGAGAGCACAAGCTCTCTGGTGGTTGACCGTCCCGGTCGACCGGTCCTCCAGTGCACAAAGGCGTGCACGTCTGTGCACGTCGGTCGACCGATCCGGTCGACCGACTTCAAGGTCCGGTCGACCGGCTGAAGCCAGACAGAAATCTTAAGGGACAAAAATCTTGGTCTTTTTGAATGAAATAAAATCTCATAAAATCACAAAAAATCTACAAAAATAGTTTTACCAATATACTTTGATAAACAAACATGCTTGCAAAAAATCAAGACATGTTACAAATGATTTGGACTATTTTTGTAATATGAAAAAATTGGCTCAAATGAAAATCAGTATTTTTCCAAACTTGATTTTTCCAAAAACTTCACCAAATACAAAAACAAGATATTTAAACTAATTTGAAGCATAGAGTGTATGGATATGATCCACTACACAAACATGGTGAAATATCTATGTTTTTGACATTAAACACTAAACATGGTTTTGGTTAAAACATATAAACTAGAATACCAAAAACCAAACATGTATTTTTTTCAAAGTAAAAATTCTTTTCTAAAACAAAACTATCAAGAGTGTATGTGTAAATATACTTGAGCAATCCACCAACTATTCTATCCTTTACATTTTAATCTAAAACAAAATCTTCTAAAAACAAACCTAGACTCAAGTCTTCATCTTCTTGAAGTCTTCACTTGAAGCCTTCTCATCTTCTTGACTTGGTCCAAAACGATCCAAAAGCTCTTTGGATCACACCGTGCTAGCTCCAAAACTTGACTTTAAATCCTTTATTGAAGCTACACACCTACTAAGATCTTGATCATAAATCTGTCACTAATTAAACACAAGATCATTAGTACTATAACTACATGAGTTGATCATCATCAAAACTAGAGTGATGGGCCTTCGGGCCAACACTTGTCAATTTCATTCCAATATACTATATTTTTTCTTCTGTTGTTGTTATCTTGACGGAGGTGTATAATTGCATAGCATATAGTTAGGACAAACGTGTGGGTGTTTTACACTCTTTGTGTGTTCATTCTTAT
This sequence comes from Agave tequilana, assembly GCA_038442645.1. Taxonomy (NCBI): domain Eukaryota; kingdom Viridiplantae; phylum Streptophyta; class Magnoliopsida; order Asparagales; family Asparagaceae; genus Agave; species Agave tequilana. Next base: position 621,191 of record JAVJIF010000524.1, on the reverse strand, counting down.
CTATATTGCATACTTGCACGAATTGAATTTAAGGGCAAAACTTAATACAACATAAGGTGGGGAAGTCATTACCCTTCCTTAGCCCAAAAATCACTTCCTCACTCACACAACCCAAGCCTTAATAAAAATTGCTATACGTTGGCCCCTAGGGACATCTCGGACTCATTTAGGAGATTGACCTAAGGGAGAAATTGTTAGAGTTTGACTCTTGTCAAATCGGTGTCGAAGGTTGGGATTGAGAGGAAAAACCTCGAAGAATATTTGTTTAGCATAATTAGGCCCGTTGATCTGGCACGGATACCTCCCACGGATCTTGCCCCTACCTGGCCGATTAACTCGTTGTCAGATTCCAACATTATACCCCCGTGGACAGTTTAACCAGTTAGGAGTCATCTAGGTCTAAGTCAACCCTAGTATAGGCTTGTTTTCTTTTTCTTTGTTTATTTGTTTATTTGTTTGTTTTAGTTTTTGTAAATTGTGATATGGATTTTAACAACAACAATTTTTTCGATCAAATATGAATCCATATTCAACTCTGAGCTCATTTGACTCGGATAACTCTGACCCATCTATGTACAACATGAACCAACCATATATGCCGGATTGGGATTATCCGACTCAATATGACCAATATCCCCAATCCTATGACTATAATTTTTAAAATAATTTCCACTCTTCACAGTGTCAATAGGAATTCACCTTCCCGAGTCAAATTTTCAACCACATTGTCCACAATTTTTACAATATTCATTCCCTGATTTTGTCATATACTCCTTTTACTGAACCACCAATTGAAGAAAAATCATCATTGGAAAAGAGTTTAGAAGAAGTGACAGAGGCAAAAAAACAATTTGAAAAAATGGTAGCTCATTATGTCCACAAAATTTTCAAAATTCATATAGTTTTTTTCCAGAATGACTCAAAAGGAAAATTATTGTGGGAAAAAACTATGGAATTCATGCAAGAAACCGAGCGAATAATGCAAAATATGATTGAGTTCCCATATCCATCAGATGTTCATATGACTCACGAATCATGTCATTTTGAAATCCTGCTTCCATTTCATCATACCAACCTGAACTTGACCAACATCAAATTCCTGATAGTTCGACAAGTTATCCAATTCCTGAAATTAAACTTGAAGATGAATGTGAGCATGTGCTTCAATTTAGCGATTCGAGTCCAATCTTTGAATCAATATCGACTCTTGTAGTGTTACCTAAACTAAGTAACGTTCTTGAGTCAGTTTTGATTCCCATAATTCCTTAACTTGAATCGATAATTTCACCCATTCATATTCCTTCTGTGGACGAAAATCAAGATCAATTTCATTACATCCATTTGAACTTACCCAAAATTTTGAGAACCACCTTGACATTTTGGTCCTTTTTCCGAAATTGAACTTGAGCTTGAAAGTGATCCTGAACTTGAAGTTGGTAATTCCATTTCACTTTTTGATTCAATAATGACTCCGGTATCTTTATCAAATTTTTTCTCTATTCCAGAATCAACATTGAATCCTGTACCAGTACACTGTGGAATTGAATCACCAATATCATATGATCATACTTCATTGATGGGGAAAGTGTGTGAACATTAATTCTTTGGTTTGGACCCCATTTTAAAACAATTTTGACTCTCACCTTTGAATCTCGACTTGATATGAGTCAAATTCTCGGGTCGGTATCGGTTTTTGTTCCTGTTCCATTTGAATCCAAATTAATTATCTCTCAAAATAACACTTCTTTGTTGGACAAGGATGTTGAAGAAAATGACTCAGTACTTATTTTTGAAAATTGAAAATTTGATGGGGGTAATTTTTTCAATAAGATCATACAGTTCTCTAACATTTCACTGGGTCATATTAGAGAGGTTACTGGTGGGTTCCTGCAAAATCCATTTTTTTTGAATTGGGTCGCATTTTGTGGACCAATTAGACCACCACTGGAGACCACCACCTGAGATAATTTTCCTTTCCTTCCCATTTGTTTCATGTATATTCGTATTCATGATGCATTGAGGACAATGCATGAGATAAATGTGTGGGAGGATTTACTAACGTAGTTAGTTTTATATTTTCTTTCTTTTACACTTCTTTTTAGCAAATTTTAAAATTTTCTTTTGTATAAAAAAATCTTTTCTTCTCTTTTTACAAAACTTTATGAAATAAGGGAAATAGTTTTGATTTATTTTAAGAAAATTAAGTCTATCTTAGGAATTAGGAAGACCTAAATTATGAAATTTTAAACCGAGTTAAAATAATATATCTTGTTTAAATTTTAAGATAAGAAAATAAGATTGAAAAGATAATTTAATCTTGAATTTTTTGCCTTAGATTTATGCACTTCACACTTACACAATTTATAGGATTGAAACAAAGACAAAAATGTCATAAAAAATATTTATATAAAAAAATGAAATGATGATAATAAAAACATCTAATTAAAGTTGGATAATTATGCCTCAGGAAGCATGATTATTTACACCTAAAACGGTGAACAAAAAAATAAAATAATCCCCTTAAGTTTTGTGGCCTTATTTACTCGAGTCCTTAAGTCCAAGGGATATTTTCTCATCTGATGTTCTAAAACTATCTGGTTTGGGAGTCACCAGCTAAAGGTTCACTACCCCAGTAAATAAAGAAAGCTTAAGAAAACTAATTAAAGAAAAAAAGAAAAAGTTAAATATACACAAATAAATGGCATGAAAGTTAGAGTCGATATCTCAAAAATCTTCACAGTTCACAAAGTGTATATTTTTCTAAGAGTTTTATGAAAGATCAAAGAATCAATTCAATTTTAAATTCTTACATTTAATTTATAACAAGATTTTATATTTTGACTTAGTTTAAGGAAGAATAATTTCTGGTTAACCTATGACCTTGGATCACTTATATTTTTGTAAAAATATTTCAACACTTTTCTTTATTTCAAAAATGCATTTTCAAAATACTAACATTTGATTTCTTTCTTTATGGATTTTGTGGGTGTAATCCGCTGAAAACCCTCAGGAGACAAAACTCCTCCTCTAGGGAAACTTAGAGATTTAATGGCTTATTGCACATGCTCAGTGCAATCGCATCACCTGCGAAAGTGGTGTAATAATTTTCTTAATTTTTTTTGTTTTGCTCGGGACGAGTAAAAGATAAGTGTGGGGGTGTGATTAGTCTCTAAAACTGTATATTTCATATCACATTTTCATATTTATTTAATATTAATTTTTGCTAATGATACCTCTCTTGTATGTTTCTAGGTCCATGGCATGAAATGAAGAAGACACAAAATAACCATTTAATTGGTGATTAAAAGCATACAAATAGAGTCATTGACCGTGGAGAGTGGTTTCGTCAAAACCAAGGGCCCAAAACCAGAAAATGAGATATGTAGCCGACAAGGGGACAAGCGAGTAGCGCGCGGCAGGCGGCGCTACACGCGCCGCCTTGGTACAACCGCGGAAACGCAGCCTGGGCCGCGTTTTCACGGCTCTGGTATGGAGCCGCGCGCCAGGATTTGACGTGCGACTCCGTACTTGTACCCTGATACCCCTCTTCATCTATAAATACCTTGGGTTTTCCAGAGCCCAGAGAGGAGAAGTTTTTGAGTAGTTTTTAGGTTAGTTTTAGGGTTTTTTCTCCATGTTGTAGTTTAGGATAGTTTAGGTTAGTTGTTCTTCTTCTTCCTCTTTGTATTTTCTATTTTTATAGATATTGTAATAGGAGAAGAGAGTGGTACATGGTTAGAAAGTAAGAGTGCTTGTAATAGAAGGGTGACAAGCTATGAAAGGTTCTCTCTTTACCTCTCTTTGTTTTCTTCTCTCTAACTCCTTTTACATGTTTAGCTAATTTCTCTCATGGCAACTAACTACTAACCACTAACTTGCTAACTTCGTACTTGATAATCCACATGAATCTAATAGCCTCTATTTGGCCTTGCTCTTGCAAGAGCCATTGATGGCTCGTGATGATGGATCTAACTCTCTAACAAGCTAATATTACTTTACTCCATGATTACTCTTATTTAGTTTTGATGGTTTAAGTGTAGCTTGCACTTGTTTTGTTGAGTTTGGATGTGAACGTTATCGTATGGGCCATACTTTGAAATGCTCTTGAACTAAGGACTAGCGATGGCCAAGGATACATGTGAGGTAACTATCACTAAGAGGTTAGCATGTTAGTGGAGCCATTAGTAGTTAGTAGTTATGGGTTTTCTTTCTCTTTTACTTTGTTTTAAAAATATCAAAAATTACAAATATGTTCTTTTCTATGTTTCCCACTTCTTTGTGTTTCACCGTACTTTTCTCTTTTCATTCTTTGTTTTCTTTTCTTTTCATTCTTTCAAGCATTGAAGAACTTTTAACATACACGTGAACATATCGTGTAAACTTCTATCACCTCCCGTCCTTGTGGATTCAACTCGTTTAGCCTCTATGCTATAACGGAAGTATCGAGGAAGCCAAAGCACACACACTTTAAATCTTGATTTCAAAACATGCACTTTTTGTATGCGATTTTTTCCCGATCAATGGCCATCAAGGGGCCAAGGCCTTTTCTCTCATGTGTTTTCCCCGCTCGGGAGTACGTGCACATGTAATTTCCAGAGTCAAAGTGTTTTCCTTGAGATTTGTGACTTAGGCGAGTTTTTTTCCTCGCATTGTCAAGATTGTACTGTATTTGATTTTGTGATGTAATTGTGTATGTGGTTTTGTATAATTGTACCAGATTGTATGTGTGTACAGGTGTCACATGCTATATCCTGTGTTTGAATGCTTGTAATAGTGTAAACAATATAATATTTATGCACTGTTAGTACTAACCTTGCAGGTACCTATACATAGCCTTCGGGGTTTCTGCCCACTCCCAAGCTGGCTACCCAATAGGTGTTAGGCCTTGTACCCTTATAGGTTTTGTGGTAGCTGCTGAGAGTGTGCTTAGACCCCAGGCTTACTTCAGCTCTTATGGGCTTACACACAGCCTTCGGGCTTCACACACCTTATGGATGGTCTACTTACTACCTATTTATATCCATGATTGTGTGGTACTAATATCCTTGCAGGTACTCTTGTACAGCCTCTGGGTTTCTGCCCACTCCCTGGCTAGCTACCTAATAGATTTATGCCTTGCACTCTTATGGGTTTTGAGGTAGCTATAGAGAGTGTGCTTAGACCCCGGGCGTACTTCAGCCCATCGAGCTTTCACCCCCTTCTTTGAAAGAGGAGTGCAGTCAACCGTCGGTCTTTTAGATCCACCTAGTAGGCGAGCCTAGCACAAAGTGCTTTATTACTAACTCTGTCCGAGCGTAGTTACGCCGTGAGTACAACTTTCTCACAAGTGATGCGGAGCGGTTGCCCACCATCACACACGTGCGTTAGCCGTATTGCAAGCAGTAATCATGCCGAATGTGATGGTGTCCAGTGCTGTACGTTAGCTTCACTCTAGCCTTGCTTCTCGCTTGATTGTGCTTAACTATTGCTTGACATGTTCTCTTTTACTGTATTTCCACCTGACATTTGCCTGATCACCTAATACCTGACCCCTGCCTGTACCACTTGATATATGTATACCTAACACCTGACATGCTACTACTTGACACATTTCCCTTGTTATGACATTACTTATTACCTGCAACCTATCATGTTAATACCTGACCTGTGATTATCACATTTACAGAAATCTTGTACCTGTTATCATGTATTATATACAGTGACCTTTATCCCTAGTACTCATGTACTCTTATACTCCTGAATTCCTGAGCCTCTCATGCTCCTGTTATTCCCTAAATTGATAACTACATAATAAATTATAAATAAGACAACTTGCATCGGACTTGGTGGAAACTGATGGGCCCTGAATAGTTTTATGTTTATGGTCATCATATCGAGTCACGCGTGGCCATATTCTTGAGGGATCACCTAGCGGCCACCAAGAATTCAGTGAGGTGTACTGGAACCCCTACTCATCTTGGTTATTCATGCCGGGTATGCACAAGCCCTAGGCCTATTTTTATAGGATCTACGATACCCTATTCCTACTCGGGCATACAATATGTCCCGATACTAGCGGTACGTTCTGGCTCAGCATCGGATACTCCTGGACCGCTGTCCCAGGCATGTACGGTCCTACCTATTCTAAACATAGTTTGTCGAACTCCATTAGTTTCCAAATAACTGGCTTTATAAGTTGTAAGTGAAAGAATGTAGAATGGGACACATACTAAAATCTACAACTTAGATGACCCCAATTATAATAAGATACTAATATACAATTCATTGTGTTGTTTTGCCTTCATGTCCAGATCTTGGAGCTTGAACTGACGTGGATCCTTCTGCTGAGGACCAAGCTTACTTGCAGAGCAGGCAGACCAGCTGTAGCTCTAGTCCCTCTTTTGCCTCCCCTTGGTTGGCTTGTGGCATTTCCTTGTAGCTCCTGAGCAACTTTTGTAATGTTCATATTGTAAGTTTTACTTTTATATTTCCTAGTGATGTAATATTACTGTAATATTAGATCACATTCTGTGATAACTATGTTGGCCCAAGGTTACAATCACCCATGATTAGTGTATTTTGATGATTACAAAACATATTAGTTATTTGTACTAATAATATTTGTTGTTTAAGTGTGTTTCAGGTTTCTATTCATTCTAGAAGTCTTCTCTTACAAATACAAGGATTTGGACTCAAGTCAACTCCAATTGGGCTTAAGGAACAAGTGTTGAAGATCATATGAAGAAGCCTATTGAAGATCTTGAAGTCCTTAGAATCTTTGTAAGAATAGAATGTTAAAGTTTGAGTCTTGGTTATTTGGCTCTAGGATACACACACACACAAAATTTGGTTTTGATAAAATTTGGTCTTGTTTTTATTTTCAAAATTTGGTTTCATGCCTTAGTAGAGATTTACATGAACCTAAGTTTTATAAAATAAATATCTTGTCTAGATCATGTATACATACTCCTACTAACATGTTACTCTAGTTTGTTTAAACCTAAAACAATTTTTCAAATTTTTCCAAGTTCAAAATCCTGCAGTTTTTCCCATTTCAGGCTGACCGGCCGACCAGCCCGGTCGACCGGCGCCATAGCCTGGACGTGCACGTCTGTGCACGTCCGTCGGTAGACCGCACCGGTCGACCGACCAAGAGCACACTGCTCTCTGGTTTTCTGAGTCGACCGGACCGGTCGACTGGAAGAAGAAAACTATGTTTCCTCTTTTGGGACGGTCGACCGGACCGGTCGACCGAGAGCCAACGGCTCTTTGCAGCTGGGCTGGCGGTCGACCGGACCGGTCGACCGCCAGGCCTGCAACAATCCAACGGCTCTTTCCTCTTTGGGCAATTCTGAAAATCTGTTTCTTTTTTCTACTTTAACAGATTTTTAGAGAGTTGTTGGGGAGCTTTTGCAGGTCAAATTAGGTGTAAAGAAATTGTTTTAACCTATTTTCAACCCTATAAATAGAGGAGAAGTCTCTCTTGCATGGCATCAAGAAAAATCCTCAAGTTTGTGTTGTTTTCAAAAGAGAAAAGAAAAGAGTTTAAAGCCTTCATTCCAATTCTTTTAAAGTTTGTTTTTCAGTTGTGTTTGATTGTCTATATCACTCTACAACTGAAGTTTTCTCACCACACTTCATAGAGCCAAAAATCCTATACTCATTCTATAGTGAAGTTGTAATAGAAGTGAGAGTGTTTGTAAAAGAGTTTGAGAAAAAGTGTAGTGATCTTGTTGTGATCACTTTGTTCTTGTAATCCTTTCCTTGTGGAGCAACCTCTTCGGTAGAGGTCCTTTGTACTCGGTGGAGCTCGGTGCTCGGTCTTCGGTAGACCAAATTGTAAAGGCGTCCTCGGTGGATAGTGGAAACCCTTCACGGAGGTGAAGGCGGGGAGTAGAGCGGTGGCTCGAACCTCGAAACAAATATTTGTGTTTGCGATTGCCTTTGCGTCCAATTCTTGCTTTAAATTCCTCTAACACTTTATTGCTCCTTATTACTTGCTTGTGATCTTGTATCTTCCTTGTGCTTTTAATTCAAGCTTGTAATTCTTGTGATATATTGTGTGCATCTCATTTCTCATCATCATACTTTGCCTTGATCGATCATATCTCAATACAACAAGGTTGCATTGCGCACCTCTAACCCATATCTAGGGGAATTGGGAGGAAGGAGTTCAGAACCTCGCAAGGGGTATTCGGCTCTTAGTCTTGTTTTTGAGAGATCGTTGCATCATTCATCATACTTAGTTCAAAAAGATCATTAGATTAGCAATTACACCTATTCACCCCCCCTCTAGGTGTTTTTCAATTGGTATCAGAGCTTGGACTCTAGGATTTGGTTTAACAACCTTAGAGAAGATCCTAATTTGCTAATCATTTCATTCATATTCATATAGTAAAAATGACCGATGGAATTAAGACCCCTCCTAAGTTTGATGGACTTAACTTTCCCATATGGAAAGTTAAGATGACCGTGTTTTTGCAATCTCTAGGTAGCCGAGTTGCAAAAGCCGTGACTAAGTCCTTTAGTGTACCCCCGGTGACGAATCCACTTGGTCCGAAATAGAGACTAAGGAATTTGATGCCAATGCCAAAGCTCACTATGCACTTCTACAAGCCCTTAATGATGATGACATTTCTAGGGTTATCCATTGCAAATCCGCATATAAGATTTGGTCACACTTGATAGTCACACATGAGGGGACCTCACAAGTAAAGAAGGCTAAGATTGACCTTCTTCGGTCCCAATATGAAACATTTAGCATGCAAGAAAATGAAACCATAGATGATATGGTTACAAGATTTACCAAGATTACTAATGGACTCTCTTCTTTAGGTGAAGATATCAACAATGATCAAAGAGTAAGGAAGATCATCCGAGCTCTTCCTACTTCATGGGAAGTTAAAGCAACAACCTTGAAGGAACTCAACGACAATGAAGAGATGGAGCTTATAGGTCTCATTGGGAACCTCAAAACCCATGAGATGGAAAGGAAAGCAAGGGAGGATATGGCTCCTTCCAAAAGGAAGACTATCGCCTTCAAGAGTCAAGCTACACACTCCGATGAAGACGATGAAGAAGAAGATGATGAGGAGCTCTCACTCCTTGTTAAGAATGTCCGGAGGATGTACAACAAGGCGAAGTACCAAGGTAGAAGAAGATGGCAAGGAGGCAAAGAAGAAAGAAGGATCACTTGTTTCAATTGCCAAAAGCCCGGACACATTGTTGCGGAGTGCCCGGACAAAGCTAAGCCCTCCACATCAAAGAAGCCCTACAAGAAGAAGGCTATGAAGGCAACTTGGGATTCGGAGACCGAATCCGAGGAAGAAATAGACACCGCCAACATGTGCTTCATAGCTAATGAAGGCACAAGCAAGGTAACCTCTTCCCCTTCCCATGATAATGAGCTTTCTATGGATGAATTAGAAGAGGCTTTTGTTGAGTTGTCACAAAATTATGATTTCTTAAAGAAAAAGTATTTAAAAATGAAAAAGGAAAATGAATCTTTAAGTCATCAAGTTTTTACTCTTACAAAAGAAAAGGATGATTTGGTTTCCACCTTGGCCACTACTAAAAATGATTTTGAAAAATATAAGATTTCTTGCAAAGGTAAGGCCCCACTAATTGATCCTAATGAAGTTTCTATGCTTAAAGAAAGATTAGACTCATTAAGTGTTGTTTTGAAAAATTGTGAGTTTAACAAGAAGAAAATTGAGGCTATGTTTCCTAAGAAACAAGCCCCAAAGAAAAATGCTCATGCTCATGTTCATGTTTATGCTACACAACCTAAACAACATGGCAAAACCCCAAAACATGCTCACACTACACGTACACATCATGCATTCATGTATGGTAGAGTGTTCTCATGTTCACATTGTGGGCGGAAAGGACACTTAGCCAATTTTTGCTATGATAGACTAAATGCATCACATCATAATATTTGGGTTCGAGGCACTAACTTTAAAGGACCCAAGAAAGTTTGGGTACCAAAATCAACAATTATGTTAAATGATGTAGGTACTTTCCAAAGCCCAACGACGTAGAGGATTGTGGTATCTTGATAGCGGTTGCTCAAGGCACATGACTTGGACATCAACAACTTTGCAACCCTATCAAGATATCATGAAGGTGGCACCGTCACCTTCGGAGATGACGCCAAGGGTAAAATCATCGGTATTGGTAATGTAAAACTTGGCACCTCTCCTTTAATTGAAAATGTAGTTTTAGTTGATGGCCTCAAGCATAATCTCTTGAGTGTTAGTCAACTTTGTGATAAAGGTTTTGATGTTGTTTTTGATAATGTTGCTTGTAAAGTAATTGATAGAACTTCTAATGTTTGTGTATTTTTCGGTTTTCGTGAAAGTAATGTTTATATGATTGATATGTTAAATATGTCTTGTAATATTACTTGTTTGAAAGCCCTCGATGATGACTCTTAGTTGTGGCATAGGAGATTAGGCCATATTTCTTTTGATCACATTTCTAGGTTAAACACAAAGGAAATGGTGAAAGGTATTCCTTGCTTGAATTTTGAAAAGGACCGAGTTTGTGACGCATGTCAATTTGAGAAACAAACTAAGTCTTCTTTCAAGTCAATTAAGGATATCATGACATCACGTCCTTTGGAGTTAATCCATATGGATCTTTTTGGCCCTACACAAACCAAAAGTCTAAGTGGGAATAGATTTGCTTATGTTTTGGTTGATGACTTTTCAAGGTTTACTTGGGTTTTCTTTCTTGAACACAAAAACCAAGCATTTTCGTATTTTCAAACTTTTAAGAAAAGAGTTGAAAAAGAAAAGGATGTTTCGATTTTGAGAATAAGAAGTGATAGAGGAGGTGAATTCATTAACCAACTCTTTACCACTTTTTGTGATGAACATGGAATAAAGCATGAACTATCTTGTCCTAAAACTCCACAACAAAATGGAGTAGTTGAACGGAAAAATAGAACATTACAAGAGATGGCTAGGACAATGCTAAGTGAATATGGTCTACCACATTATTTGTGGGCCGAGGCCGTCAATACATCATGCTATATATCAAATCGTGTTTTCTTATGTAAAAATACTACTAAAACTTCTTTTGAAATGTACTTTTCTAGAAAACCAAATGTTTCTTATTTCAAAGTTTTTGGATGCAAATATTTTGTTTTAAATACAAAAGATAATTTAGAAAAGTTTGATGCTAGATCTTATGAGGCTATTTTTGTAGGTTACTCAAACACTAGTAAGGCTTATAGAGTTTTCATTAGATCATCATTGACTATTGAAGAGTCTATTCATGTTAAGTTTGAGGAATCTAACAAGTTTGTTAAGAATGTTGTAGAAATAGATGCATTGGATGAAGGTTTGGAGAAAGTGACCTTGGAGGATGCTTCTACTATGGGAGACAAACCAAAGGATGATGAAGGAAGCGAAGCTAAGGTGGAAGAGGCACAAGGAAATGAAAATCAAACACATGAGGTGGAGCCTACTCAACCACTACCAAAGGATTGGAGATACAATCCACATCATCCCAAGGACCTCGTCATAGGTGAAGTATCAAAAGGGGTAACTACTCGCTCTAGACTTCATGACTATTGTGGTAACTATGCATTCATTTCTCATATTGAACCCAAAAATGTCCTCGAAGCCGAGGCCGATTCATATTGGTTGCTAGTCATGCAAGAGGAGCTCAATCAATTTGAGCGCAACCAAGTTTGGCACCTTGTTCCTAGGCCCCACGATAGACCAACAATTGGTACTAAGTGGATCTTTAAGAACAAGTTGGATGAATCGGGTAATGTAGTTAGAAACAAGGCTAGGTTAGTTGTCCAAGGTTACACTCAAATCGAAGGGATCGATTTTGAAGAAACCTTTGCACCCGTAGCACGGTTGAAGCCATACGGATGACACTAGCATTTGCCTCATATAAAGATTTCAAATTATTTCAAATGGATGTTAAAAGTGCTTTTCTAAATGGATTTATTGAAGAGGAGGTGTATGTTGAACAACCCCCCAGGTTTGTTGATCCTACACATCCGGATTTTATTTTTAAATTAGATAAAGCTCTTTATGGTTTAAAACAAGCCCCTAGGGCTTGGTATGAAAGACTTTCTTCATTTTTGATTTCAAATGGTTTTAAGAAAGGTAAAATTGACACAACTTTGTTTACAAAACATGTAGAAAAGGATATTCTTATTGTGCAAATTTATGTGGATGATATTATTTTTGGTTCTACTAATGAATCTCTTTGCAAAGCTTTTGAGTCATGCATGAAGGATGAATTTGAAATGTCTATGATGGGGGAGCTCAACTATTTCCTTGGACTCCACATCAAGCAAAGGAAGGATGGGATCTTCATCATTCAAGCCAAGTACACAAAAGAACTAATCAAGAGATTCAGACTTGAAGGATCTAAAGTAAGCAAAACTCCCATGGCTACAACTACTAAGCTTGACAAAGATGAACAAGGTAAAAGTGTAGACATTAAATTATATCGTAGCATGATTGGTAGCTTGCTTTATTTGACGGCTAGTAGGCCGGATATCATGTTTTCCGTTTGTCTTTGTGCACGTTTTCAATCTTGTCCTAAAGAGTCTCACATAATTGCGGTTAAACGCATAATTAGATACCTTAAGGGCACCATTGAAATGGGTTTGTGGTATCCGAAAACCGGCCAATTTTCAATGACTAGTTTTTCGGATGCCGACTATGCGGGTTGTAGGGTAGATAGGAAGAGCACAAGTGGAACATGTCAATTCTTGGGTAATTGTCTTGTATCTTGGTCTTCCAAAAAGCAAAATTCGGTAGCCCTATCAATCGCCGAGGCGGAGTATGTTGCAGCCGGAGCTTGTTGTGCACAAGTTCTTTGGATGAAACATACTCTCCTCGACTATGATTTACACTTTGATCATGTTAAAATATTTTGTGATAATACTAGTACTATTCACATGACAAAGAATGCAAATCAACATAGTAAAACCAAACACATTGACATTAGGTATCACTTTCTTAGAGATCATTATGAGAAAGGTGATATTGATATTGATTATGTTTCTACAGATTTTCAACTTGCCGATATTTTTACTAAACCTTTAGACTATGCTAGATTTTCATTTATTTGTGGTGAGTTGAATGTTTGTATTATGGATTCTTAAAATGAAATTTTCAATTGTTTTATTTAAACCCTTTTTGATGTATGACAAAAAGGGGGAGAAAAATATATAAGTTTAATTTAAGTGTTTATTGAAAAAGAAATAAGTTTGCTTATAGTTTGAGTTTAGTTTATTTACTATAAGTTTAAAGAGAAAAAGTATAAGTTTAATTGGTATTAAGTTTGATTTCAATTGGTATTAGAGCTTTTGACAAAAATATTGGGTTTTCAATGCTTCATGTATCTCACTAATAGTTATTTTTTTTACATAGCATTATTTGAGGGGGAGCTTTCCAAGCTCTTCTTCCTTTATTTGTTTAAATAACTTATATGTTTTGTCATCATCAAAAAGGGGGAGATTGTTGGCCCAAGGTTACAATCACCCATGATTAGTGTATTTTGATGATTACAAAACATATTAGTTATTTGTACTAATAATATTTGTTGTTTAAGTGTGTTTCAGGTTTCTATTCATTCTAGAAGTCTTCTCTCACAATACAAGGATTTGGACTCAAGTCAACTCCAATTGGGCTCAAGGAACAAGTGTTGAAGATCATATGAAGAAGCCTATTGAAGATCTTGAAGTCCTTAGAATCTTTGTAAGAATAGAATGTTAAAGTTTGAGTCTTGGTTATTTGGCTCTAGGATACACACACACACAAAATTTGGTTTTGATAAAATTTGGTCTTGTTTTCATTTTCAAAATTTGGTTTCATGCCTTAGTAGAGATTTACATGAACCTAAGTTTTATAAAATAAATATCTTGTCTAGATCATGTATACATACTCATACTAACATGTTACTCTAGTTTGTTTAAATCTAAAACAATTTTTCAAATTTTTCCAAGTTCAAAATCCTGCAGTTTTTCCCATTTCAGGCTGACCGGCCCGGTCGACCGGCGCCATAGCCTGGACGTGCACGTCTGTGCACGTCCGTCGGTCGACCGCACCGGTCGACCGACCAAGAGCACACTGCTCTCTGGTTTTCTGAGTCGACCGGACCGGTCGACCGGAAGAAGAAAACTATGTTTCCTCTTTTGGGACGGTCGACCGGACCGGTCGACCGAGAGCCAACGGCTCTTTGCAGCTGGGCTGGCGGTCGACCGGACCGGTCGACCGCCAGGCCTGCAACAATCCAACGGCTCTTTCCTCTTTGGGCAATTCTGAAAATCTGTTTCTTTTTTCTACTTTAACAGATTTTTAGAGAGTTGTTGGGGAGCTTTTGCAGGTCAAATTAGGTGTAAAGAAATTGTTTTAACCTATTTTCAACCCTATAAATAGAGGAGAAGTCTCTCTTGCATGGCATCAAGAAAAATCCTCAAGTTTGTGTTGTTTTCAAAAGAGAAAAGAAAAGAGTTTAAAGCCTTCATTCCAATTCTTTTAAAGTTTGTTTTTCAGTTGTGTTTGATTGTCTATATCACTCTACAACTGAAGTTTTCTCACCACACTTCATAGAGCCAAAAATCCTATACTCATTCTATAGTGAAGTTGTAATAGAAGTGAGAGTGTTTGTAAAAGAGTTTGAGAAAAAGTGTAGTGATCTTGTTGTGATCACTTTGTTCTTGTAATCCTTTCCTTGTGGAGCAACCTCTTCGGTAGAGGTCCTTTGTACTCGGTGGAGCTCGGTGCTCGGTCTTCGGTAGACCAAATTGTAAAGGCGTCCTCGGTGGATAGTGGAAACCCTTCACGGAGGTGAAGGCGGGGAGTAGAGCGGTGGCTCGAACCTCGAAACAAATATTTGTGTTTGCGATTGCCTTTGCGTCCATTCTTGCTTTAAATTCCTCTAACACTTTATTGCTCCTTATTACTTGCTTGTGATCTTGTATCTTCCTTGTGCTTTTAATTCAAGCTTGTAATTCTTGTGATATATTGTGTGCATCTCATTTCTCATCATCATACTTTGCCTTGATCGATCATATCTCAATACAACAAGGTTGCATTGAGCACCTCTAACCCATATCTAGGGGAATTGGGAGGAAGGAGTTCAGAACCTCGCAAGGGGTATTCGGCTCTTAGTCTTGTTTTTGAGAGATCGTTGCATCATTCATCATACTTAGTTCAAAAAGATCATTAGATTAGCAATTACACCTATTCACCCCCCCTCTAGGTGTTTTTCAAACTATGTACTTATACTGTTGTTTTTGAATGTATATTACTTTCGTGCTTTCGCACTCTGATTCATACCTGTACTGATATTTAGCGTATATATGTGAGGGTATTTCTGACCTATGTAGATAGTCACAGTAACGTCTCCGTACCCGTGGGATCGGGACATTACAAATTAGGACTCTGATATTAGTGTGAGGGTAGTCTTTAAAAGGCTCTTCTCCAACATGACATCTACGGTTAGGCAGAGCAAGATATTGAGCTATTCGATGCTGATACATGGGCTTAACAACTGAATCTTCAATGGGAGAAGCGTTTCGAACAGCACAAACCTCCAACTGAAAAAAAGCTGATCCAAGTCAATGTGGGTGATCAAGCACACCCAAAGCTCATCTATATAAGCGAAAGCCTATTGTCAATACAGAAACAATACTTCATATCCCTCATACTGGAGTATATTGATGTTTTTGCTTAGAGTTATGAAGACATGCCTGGCCCCGATCCTCAGGGGGGCTATGCATCGTCTCAACATCAAAGCAGATGCTAACCGGTTATGCAACAACAATGACGGTTTTGATTTGACATCATAGAGGCAATCAAAATCAAAGTTCATAAACTCATCGAATGCGGCTTCATTCGAGAGGAGCAGCACCCAGACTGGGTTGCTAATATTGTCCCTATACTTAAGAAAAATAGAAAGATCAGAGTGCATCAACTTTCATGATTTCAATGCAGCTTGTCTTAAGGACAAATTTCCATTGGCCATCACTGATGTCATAATTGACAATACATGTGGCTTTGAAAGGATGTCCTTCATGGATGACTTTTTAGGGTAGAATCAAATTAAGATGCACCCGGATGATGAGAAGCATACATCATTCAGAGCGCCATTGGCGGTATATTGTTGCACAGTAATATTGTTCGGATTGAAAAATGTGGGTGCAACTTATCAACGCACCATAGCATAATTTTTCGTGATGATCTGTAGAAAACTGTGGAATGCTATATTGACGACATCGCAGTCAAGAGTCGTAGTGAAAGTAACCATCTCGACGATCTGAGAATCATGTCTGACATCATGCGGGCTTACCAACTAAAGATGAACCCAACCAAATCATTCTTGGGAGTGTCGAGTGTCAAATTCCTTGAATTCATAGTCACATCCAAAGGAATTCACCTTGACCTTGATAAAGTCAAGACAATTCAGGGCATGCAACCCCCAAAGACCCTCAAAGAGCTCAAAGGTCTACAAAGGCAGACTTGCCTATATCTAGAGATTTATCGCAAATCTTTCAGGCGGTTGCAATCCGTTTACACAGTTAATGAAGAAAGGTGTCTCCTTCATATGAATGAAGCTTGTCAAGAGGTTTTTGAGAATATTAAAGAATATCTCACCATGCCTCCGGTCCTGGTAGCTCCTGTTTTGAAAAAAATCATTCCTGCTCTATGTACATGCTATGGACCACTTTTTGGGAGCTCTTCTAGGACAGAAGAATGATGAAGCCTGGGAACAGGCCATATACTACTTGAGTAAAACTCTGATCGGGGCAGAATGTTGATACAACTCCATCGAGAAGGAGTGTCTTACCCTCGTATTCGCTGTCCAGAAGACACAACATTATTTAGTTGGCCAAACCATACATGTCATTTTAAGAGTTAATCCCCTACGCATTCTCATAATAATACAAGGATCTTTGATCTCTAGACTAGCTAATATGGCCATCCTATTGTCCCAATACGATATGCCTTTGTTTCTCAAAAAGTAGTCAAACGTCAAGCTCTCCCTGACTTTCTTGCAGCCCACCTGGTTCTGGAAATTTCCAAACTACACGTGAACATTTCAGACAAGGTCACCGAAGGCAATATCACCTCAGAAGATAATGTATGGCAGATGTTCTTTAAAGGTGCATCAAGAACATGCCCTAGAGGCAAGATCATTCTGGAGTGGGGGTAGCATTTGTCTCATTAGAGAATCTTGTTCTTCCTCGTACATTCTAACTGACGGAATCCTACTCCAACAATATAACTTAGTACAATGCTTTGCTCATTGGCTTCCAGCTCGCTCGGCAAATAGGGGTACAACACCTTAAAGCTTATGGTGACTCCAAATTGTTCATCAATAAAGTCAAGGGAGAGTATGACATTTGGCATGAAGACCTAATACCTTACACAATGCAGCCATTAAATTAGCCGACTCATTTGATGGCTTCTACATTAGCAATGTGTCTCACCTCCTGATTACAAAGGCAGATGCTTTAGCTATGCTCGTGGCTACATTGCCCTTGCCAGCAGATACCACTTATCGTCTTACGGTGGCTACTTGTCATCTCTTATGTCTGAAGTATGGTTTAAAGATTAGCAAAGTTCATACAACCTCAACAAACTTTGAACCAAGGGACTGGCAATTCCCGATCGTTGACTATGCCTTGCATGGCATACTGCCCGATAATCCCAAGGAAGTGGCTTCTGTTTGATGAAGATCTATTCGATTCTACCACGATGCAGTGGTAAAGATGTTGTACCATCGTTCATATGACAGTATTCTTCTTCGTTGTCTATCCAATTTGAAAGCACAATAAGTACTTAAAGAGGCCCACGATGGTACATGTGGCGCTCATCAACTAGGTCCAAAGCTCAAGGATTGACTGCACCTACTAGGCTATTATTGGCCATCTATGATCACTGATGCAGTCAAATATACAACAAGGTGTATGGCTTGTCAAATCCATGCAGATTTCATATACCAACCCCCGGAGATACTCCACCCCACAATCGCTTCATGCCATTTTAAGCATGGAAAATTGATGTTGTAGGACCTATCAGTCCTCCATCAGTAAAAGGTCATTGGTTCATCTTTGCAATGACCAATTACTTCTTAAAATAGGCGAAAGCTGCACCGCTCATAGAAGTTAAATTTGCTAATGTGGTCAATTTCATCAAACACCCTATCATCGATCGATTTGGTGTCCCCACGCGGATCATCCATGACAATGGTCCCCAATTTGCAAGCCAATCTTCTATCGATCTGCGATAAGTACTAACAGAATGTGACTTCAACTGCTTATAATCCCACCACCAGCGGTTTAGCAGAGGCATTCAATAAGACGATCATCAAGCTCCTCATAAAGTCCATCTCTTCAAGCAAATGAGACTGGAATAGGAAGCTCAATGCATGTCTTTGGGCCTACAGAACAACATTCCAAACACCTACAAGTAATACGCCTTTTTCTCTAGTTTACGAGTGTGAAGCAGTCAAACCTCTATAGATACAAATGTCATAATTTCGTGTTGCTCTAGCTACCAAGAAGACAGAAGGTGATAGTGACCGATTACATCTCCAAGAGTTGGAGGCGTTGGACGAGAAGCGACTACAAGCTCAACAGCGCATTAGGTTGTACCAAGCCCGAATCTCGAAGGCCTTCAAAAAAAAAAGTCAAGGAGAGAGCCTTTCAGAAAGAAGATTTGGTCTTAGCTATCAGGGGATGTATGGCCATGACATATAAGACCAAGGACAAATTCCAACCTAAGTGAGAGGGACCCTATATGGTAGAAATAGTCTACTCGAATGAAACCTACCACCTAACAAATCCAAATAGTGACACGCTCACGATGCCGATCAACGACAAGTTCTTGAAAAAGTATTATCCTTGATTACGTTTAGACTATACCTCTGATCAAGGAAGTACTATACATAAGCATGTTAACATTAAACCTCTGGTCAGTTAGATAAACTTGTCGACTGTTTCTTCTACAAGAAATCCTTATCCCCAAGTGGAATCAATTTCATCTTCGCTCCTCCTGAGATTCTGGTTAACATCAAGTTGTTATGATACAGGATGTTAACATTGAAGAAAAGACAAAGGCAAAATTTTTGGTTTTAACCTTGTCACTTTTCCTATGTTGAAGTTGACCATGCTTAAACGACAATTTTAAGCACTCTTCTTCCTGATCATTCTTTTCGAAGAATAAGTCATATGTTGAAGTCGAGCATGCTTAAACGGCAATTTCAAGCACTCTTTTTCCTGATCATTCCTCTTGGTCCAAAAAGGTGGCGACTGTTCAATATGTAATAGTGACATGTCTTCAATCATCCCCCGCCTCTGTTATTTGGCGAGTCACGATTCGGACTTACGATGACCTTGATCGAGCCGAGTTCATTGAAGAAGGTTCATGACACATCTCAGCAGAACCTTTCCACTATTTTCACATCCATATCCGAATTCGGTGTTCAGCTACAAGCCTGAGTCTTGGCAATGATGAACATAAAGTGAAGCTTTGCAAGGAATCTCACTTAATTGATAAATTCCCCACAGAGCTCATATTCTATGTCTCGACTTGACGACTAGTTGAGAACAAGAATCCTGATTAAAGTGACACTTCATCCGGAATTTTGACTTACTCGATAAATTCTCCACGAAGTTTATTATTAACTCTTTAATCCCTAACGAGATTTTAGTGGTCACCAGTGGGCGACAGAAAGTTTCACTTCAAATTGCATGACTCGAAGCCTTCAGTAAATAAAGTTAGAGAAAAATATTGGCTCTTAAGCCCAATATAAGATCCTCGATAACTCATCATGCTGAGGGAAATAGCATGGTTAGCCTAACTCAAACAGTAGTTGGTAAAGGCAAACTAAGTCCGTTGATAACTAAGGGTTTCCTAAAAATCCCAAAGGACCTTATCCTATTTGATTCCTCTAGAATCCTCTTTACCAATTCCCTTCCATGGAATGGTAGATCCACAAAGCAAATAAGTCATGTTGAAGTTTTTACCTCTGACTTTTCTTTCATTCTCTAGTTGGATTGTCTTGATCCCTAAAATAATAAGAGCACTGTCTCTTATTCTCTGGTACAATTCTCTAGCAATACTCTTACATTTTGTAGAGAACGATCAATTTCACTAAAGTCCCTTGTCAATTACCGCCATGAAATGGTAGGACCATATCAAACTGTAATCATTTTCCCAACGAAATGATCTACAGATCAAGCCCGTCACATTAACATTAAACCTTTGACAGTAACACCTTAGAGTATCCCAGGCAGATCCTGCTAATATCCTCAGCGGATTGGAACTTCACCTGTCATTCTCCTCCATAGAATGGTGGACCCACTCAAATTGTTGTTACATTAACAGCACGTTAACCATTTTCAAGTTAACATCAAACCTCTGACAAGTCACTCTGACGAATCGCCAAGCAGGGAATTTATCACGATCACTTCGGCAAAATCCCTTTCTTATTCCCCAACAAAGAGTTTGGTTGTCATGTTAATGATTACCTCTGACAACTTTTTAGGGAACAATCATTTCCCTATCGAATCCCATAGAGTTTTGTTATATCACGTTAATAATTACCTCTAACATCTTGGAGAATGCTAAACTCTCTATAATCTCTCATAAGATTCATTTTCTAACTCTTCAGCGAGTTTCTAATAGATTCCCCTTGGAGTCTATTATTACCCTTTTTTGTCCCAGTGGACTTTTCAGTTGTCACATTAATATTATACCATTGACAATTTCTTCCAACTGATTCTTCAAGGAAATGCTAATTTTCCCACAGAATTTATAATTAAATCACATTCTCCAGTGGAATAACTCTTTTTGTCGTCAAGTCCAGTTTATCACCTCTGAACGACAAAACTCTGAGCGTGGTGGTTTCTTAATTGGTTGTGTCATATTACCTCTGAACCGATAGATAGCCAAGTCTCATCTTTCAGTCCGATAGGACTACTCTTTTGCCATTTTATCCAGTTCGCCACCTCTGAACGGTAGGGATTTGATTCTAATGTCTCTTAGTCGGTTATGTCCAGTTTATCACCTCTGAACTGACAGGTCCCTAGATCTCTTCCCTTTTTATGGTACTTAAACTGTCATGTCTAGTTCGCTACCTCTGAACAGATGAGTCTATAACCTTGTCTCCTTCCCCCTTCAGTGCTGGGAGTTCTTGCGGTCAAGTTAGTCAATCACCTTTGC
>JAVJIF010000523.1:0-178626 GCA_038442645.1 Agave tequilana | reverse complement strand
AGTCCATGCATATATAACTCCATGAGTTTTATCACCATCAAAAAGAGGAATTGTTGGCCCAAAGGTCCGTCACCCTAATTTTGATATTGATTAACTCATGTAGTTATAGTACTAATGATCTTGTGCTTCTTTAGTTTCAGATAATTGATCAAGATTTTAGTCGGTGTTTATCTTCACAAAAGATTCGAAGTCAAGTTTTGAAGTTAGCACGTGTTGATTCGAGAGCTCGCGCATCAAGATCACAATCAAGTACTCAAGAGGAGTTTAACTCTTTAGATCAAGGTTTGGACCAAGTCAAGAAAGAGAAGAAGATTTTCAAGAGAAGATTTTCGTGAAGACTTGAGTCACATTTATAAGTGTTATGATTTTATCTTTTAAATAAAATGTAAAAGATAGATTAGTTGTGGGTCGCTCAAGCTCATATACATATACACAAAATTTATATGTGTTTTCAAAAGAATGTTTTTGATTTTAGAAAATACCGTTTAGGTTTTGAGCTTCAAAGTATACATCCTTATGTTTCATGATTAGATTTCATCAAAATAAGTTTATATGATTTATATGTGTTTTGAATTTCATCCATACACATTATTGGTTCAAATATATAAAAAATCTTATTTGATGTTTCTATATCATGTGTTTGAGTTTTGTATTATCAAAAACTTATTTAGAGCTTAATTGTCAAAACATAGATATTTTATTTTATATGTGTATTGGATCATATCCATACACACTATGTTTCAAATGAGTTTTAATATCTTGTTTTTGTATTTGAACAAGTTTATAGAAAAACCATATTTTCTTTTAGAAGTTTGGTTTTTGAAAAATACCGATTTTGGTTAAAGCTTAATTTCTATATCACAAAAATAGTTCAAATTGTTTGAAATATGTGTTGTATTTTAGTCACACATATTTGTTCTTCAAATATTTACAATAACTTATTTTTGTGAATTTTATGTAATTTTATAGAATTTTATGGGTATTTAAAAGACCAAGTTTCAAAACCCTAAAACCTAACCTGAGACCACTGGCTCGACCGGACCAGATCTCGGTTTACGGGCGGCGACTGATGTGCACAAGACGTGCACAAGGCTCTGGCCATTAGGCCAGTCGACCGATCCAGAGAGCTTGCTCTCTGGATTTAGCCCCGGTCGACCGACCGGTCGACCGACCAGAGAGTTCACTCTCTGGATCTGGCCCCGTCGACCGACCGGTCGACCGATAGGAAAATTGACCCCAACAGTTAAAAATCTGACTGTTGGCCGGTCGACCGTGCGGTCAACCGACAGGTCATTCTGGGCCTTTTCTGGACCCCCAACGGCTATATTTCTGAACCCTATAAAAAGGGGTTCTCTTGGCCAGTTTTAGATAAGATTTTAGAGAAATTTTAGAGCCAGTTTTTCCTATCTCTCTTAAGTTTTTTCTCCACTTGTTTTTAGGCTAAACTTCTATATCAAAGGAGAATTTTGAAGAGGGTTTTCAAAAGAGATTTCTTGAGTTTTTCACCACTCAATCTACCTCGTTTTTTCACAAACTTGAGTTTTTATTGCTATATTTATCCTCTAGGGATCATTTATTGTGAGAGTGTTTTTGGTGATCAAAGTGTAGAGATCACCAAGTTTACATTTTTATATTTGAGGAGGCGAACTTGTGGGTTCGCGGTGTGTAGAGTTCTTGAGGGAACTCATTGTAGAGGTGCAGCCTCTGCAAGCTAGTGTGGTTGCGTGTGTTGTTCTTGTGGGAACAAGTGAGGGCTTGCAGGTCCAAGAGTTCTTGAAGGAGCTCGTTATAGGTGTTGCAGCCCCGAGTGATCTTGCAGGATCAATTCTAGTGGAAATCCTTCATAGTGTTGAAGGTGAGGACACCGCAAGTGTGCTCGAATCTCGAAATAATTCTCCAGTATTTGCGATTGCTTACTCTTTCTCTTTCACTCTACTCTCTCTTTTAATTACTTGCACTCTTATATTGTTCACTTATTTGCAAGTATTTCTTAAGTTGTGATTGATATTTGCTAGGTTGCTAGTAAGTTATTTTTAATTCCGCATTATCCATCATCTATTCACCCCCTGATTAGTCTCTAAAATTACATATTTCATATCACATCTTCACATTTATTTAATATTAATCCTATTAATAACACCTGTCTTATATGTTCTAGGTCCATGGCATGAAATGAAGAAGAAGCCAAAAATCCCATTTAATTGGTGATTAAAAGCCTACAAGAATTGTCATTGACCTTGGAGGGTGGTTTCGTCAAAATTGGGGGCCCAAATCCAGATTCCAGGAAGTACATCCGACAGGGGGACAAGCGGGGAGCGCGCAACAGGCAGCGCCGCGCGCGGCCTAGGGTTGCCGTGGAATGCGACAATTGCCGCGTTTCCACGGCAAAGGCTTGGAGATGCGCGTCGTGATTTGACGTGCGCTCCGCACATGTACCCTGGTGCCCCCTTTCGCCTATAAACCCTGGAATTTTCAGAGCTGAAGAGGAGGAGTTTTGAAGAGTTTGGAGGATAGTTTTTAGGATTTTCTTCTCCATATTGTAGTTTTTTGGGTAGTTTAGGTTAGTTATTCTTCTTCTTCCTCTTTGTATTTTTCATTTCTTATAGATCTTGTAATAGGAAAGAGAGTGGTACATGGGTGGAAGCAAGAGTGCTTGTAATGGAAGGTGACAATCTATGAAAGGTTCTTCTTTATCTCTCCTTGTTTTCTTCTCTCTAACTCTTTTTACATGCTTAGCTAATCTTCTGTCATGGTAACAAACTGCTAACCACTAACTTGCTAATTTCTTACTTGATAATCCACATGAATTTAATAGCCTCTACTTGGCCTTACTCTTACAAGAGCCATTGATGGCTCATGATGATGGATTCCAACACTCTAACATCCAACACTCTAACAAGCTAACATTACTTTATTCCATGTTTTTTCTTATTTAGTTCTGATGGTTTAAGTGTATCTTGCACTTGTTTTATTGAGTTGGATGTGAAAGTTATCTTATAGGTCATGCTTTGAAACGCTCTTGAACCAAGGACTAGTGATGGCCAAGGATACATGTGAGGCAACTATCATTAAGAGATTAACATGCTTTGTGGAGTCATTAGTAGTTAGTAACTATGGGTTTTCTTTTCTTTTTACTTTGTTTTAACAATATATCAAAAATCACAAAAACCATCTTTTCTATGTTTCTCACTTCTTTATTTTCATCGTACTCTTCGCTTTCCATTCTTTGTTTTCTTTTATTTTCATTCTTTAAAACGTTGAAGAAACTTTAACACACACGTGAACATACCGTGAAAGCTTCTAACGTTTTCTGACCCTGTGAATTCGACCCGTTTAGCCTCTATACTATAACAGAAGTATCAAGAAAGCCAAAGTACACACTTTTAACTCGTGATTTCAAAACATACACTTTTTGTGCACGGTTTTTCCCTGATCACCCCTCTCTAGATGACTTACAATGAGATATAAAAACAAAACATACCACATACCACACATAAAAGATATGTATCAAATATCAACCACAAAAGAGATACATAACTTTCCAAAAATAGATGATATCATAAAAGAAATAATCCGTACATAGGTTCATGCCAATAACAAAACAAGTTCCAAATCACAAAATACATGTCCAAAATAAATACTACATGTCCAAAACACAAATACTACAAGTCCAAATAAAAGAGTACATAAATATAAAGACATGAACTCATAAACCCCTAGATAACTCCAGATTACTCTCCCCCCTTTTGTCATCAACACAAATGGGGTTCACTTTTCCTGAAATTCTGGATCTTCAGGAGGTGCCGGTGCCTCAGAAGGCTGGAGGAGGTACCCAAGGAGCAAACGGAGGACCCGATATAGGAAGAGGCTGTACGTAGCTGCTCGAAAGAGGAACAAGCCAAGCGTGTCTACCATAATTCCCATCGAGACATGTCTGAAGATATCGGATAGATGAGCAGATATACGTCAAGTCGTTCTGAAATTCCTGCTGGATCTCTTCCTGAAGAGCCGACATCTTATCAAGCTGAGTAGTAATCTTCAGATTGTGTGCTTGAAGTTGAGCTGAGAGTGCAGCATAGGGGTCCATAGAAGTTGAGGAGGATTCAAGAACAATAGTTGGAATGATAGGAGAGGACTGGGGAGTAAGAGCAGGAGCACGCTCCCCAACATGCATCCTCTTGAGGAGTATGTTGTTGATGTCAATGGAAGGAGCAATGGATCTTTAGCAGATGGTCAAATTTTAGAAACTTAAGGAGTCTGGTGATGAGCATCCCAAAAGGCAAATGCCGGTTTGGGATCAATAGGTGATCAGACAGCATGAAGTTAACGATGAGCTTAGGGATATTGACTCTAATACCTTTCAGAAGGCAATAGATTAAGAGAGGAGCAGATCTCCGGGCATGATATATTCTCCTGATTTTGACAGGAGATTATAGAACATAGTTTTAACTAATACTTGGGTTGTGAGTGTGTAGTACTTCACCTTCTCATTCCTAAGCAAGGTCGAGTTCTCATCGTTATGAAGCAAAAGAGAGGCGGTGAGGGCAGACTTACTGTCAGGGTACTCAAAATCATTTAATTAACATTATAAATGTCTACACTCTCACAAGAGAGGCGTAGCAGATGGACAAATTTATCTAAGGAGATGTTGATATCCTTATCCAGAACTCTAGATCTGATATGATTATCTTGAAAAGACAGATTAGAGTAAAAGTAATAGACTAGGTCAAGGTGAACTGATTGCTTAATAGTGACAATATATTCTAATGAGCTAGTGTTCAAGATTTGTGCAAGATTGATTTGCTCAAAGTTAGCAAGCACTACCATCCTACGAAATCACATATTTATTGTGAATAATTGAAAATCTATGTGATGCATTTTGAGAAACAAAAGGTGATGTGAAAGATTCAGGTTATTTTCCCTTTTCAGTTCTAGATCTCTCAGACATGATGATGAAATGATAATAAAGAACACAAATATGGCACGAATTTGAGAGAATATGGAGAACAAAATAGAATCAAGAAAATTTTGAGAAAGCTAGGATTTTACCTTGGAGAAATCTGAAATTTTTTAGTTGGAAATCAAGAAACCTAGATAGAAAAAATGAAATCCAACAAATTTTGAGGAAGAATTTGAGTTTAGAAGTGATTTGGTAGAGAAGGGAGGATTAGAGAGAGGTGGGATGAAGAAAAATAGGGAGGAGGAAGAGGAGTCGTTGGAGGAAGAAGAAAATGAGAAAAGTTAGAGAAACTAGGGTTTTAAACGGGTAAAACACAGCCCAGACCTGACTCACGGTCAACCGGCGGTCGACCACGCCTAATCGAGAGCAACTCGATTACAGTCGGTCGACCGGTCAGTCGACCGGCTCAAGGCCAAAATAAAAATTCTTATTCCAGGCTAACTCGGTCGACCGGCCCTATTTTAGCCAACTCGGTCGACCGGTCGGTCGGCCGGGACAACCCTAAAAACAGATTTAAGAAAAAATGAAATAAGGGTTTTGAAAAATATTTTAACTCAGATATTTTTATACATAAAACGAAATATAATACCACAAATCTTATAGGCATGGAAAGCACAAGAAAATGATATCAAAATAATTTTTATCATATTTAAAAATATAGTTTTGCAATGATTAACTCATATATTAAGCAATTAAATACAAGATATTGAAGTCGAATACCCTTAACGGGTTCTGAACTTCTCCTCGTCATTCCTCTAGATAAGAGCTGAGGCGTGTAATTGCTATCTTGATATATTGCTTAAACATGATTTAAATAGGATACCCAAATATGATAGATATGCAAACAAAATATTTACACATGTATATGAACAATAAAGGAATATATGTACACATACATATAAATATCTATCAAACAAATGTGCATGAGTAAACACTATAAGCATGGGCAAGCAATTTGTGGGCTAGTATATAGAATAAAAGCAATGTCAAAGGACTAGCTCAAGTATAAGCAAGCCAAATAAAAATCATGAATACACAACTTAAAACATATTAACAAACATAAAAAGCTAGTTATTCTTATGCATATATAGATCTAGGTAGAATTGAAATTTTTAAGTGCAGATGTTACGAACCATAGGCAATCTCCAAAAGAAGTGCTTCTTGATAGCGATGCAATATTTTCGATTGATTCTTTTGAGCTCCAATGCATCCACCACCAAAGCACCATCTCCCCCTATCTTGGAGGATGGCGACACACCTACATCAATCAAGTTGGGTGTGTTTTTGATACCCAATTTTTTTGGGTCACATCGGCTTCATAGTTTCTTGAACCCAAGTATTTTTGTTTATCATATTTAACTTAGTATAACAAAATTTTGATAAATCGCCTTTGTCATATATGAAAGCATGCTTATGTTGATGTGTATGTGCATGTTTTTCATGTTGTGTGTAAGATGTATTAGATGTATGTTTCCTTTGAGTTTTTTCTTTGAAAACATGGAACTAAATTATATTTATATCAAATGCACACTTTTTCAAAGTGGTATCCAAAACATAAATATGTTTTTGGATATCCAAAAATCATTTTTATTAAAAGCAATATTAGGGCTTTTGCTCTTACAAACAAGTTTATATTTATCGAAATCCTTTCTATTTTTCTCATATGAAATAAATAATTCATTTTTCTCTTTGAAAATAACATCTAATTTATTCTTTAAAAAGTCATTTTCCTTTTTCAATTTTTTGTTTTGAGCAATAGAAATTTCATATCGATTTTAGAATTCTTCAAAAACTTGTGCAAGCTCACCTAGTTAAATCATCATCATTTAGAGAGGTTTCGAGATTTATTTTGGACGTCTCCTCTCTGTTTGCCATGAAGCAAATGTATGTGGTATCAATTTCCTCTTCGGATTCGGTTTCCGAATCGTCCCATGTAGCTATCATCGCCTTCTTCTTCTTATCACATTCTTGGAGGTAATGGCTTGAAGTGAAGGGCAATCTACAATGAGATGACCCATCTTCTTGCAATGAAAGTAAAGACCCATTTCCTCCTTCTTTTCGAATCTTCCTTGGGCTCTTCCTCTTCGAAAGTTACTTTGTTTTCCTTTATTATAAAATATTTTGCCCACTCTCCTAATGAGCATGGCAAAGTCTTCATCTCCATCTTCGGATGACAATGGTGGAGGGAGTAGCTTTAAAAGCAATAGCTTTCTTCTTTGGTGTCTCCCTTTCTTCTCGCACCTTCATTTCCATCTCATGAGTTTTAAGATTTCCAATGAAGCTAGAGAAATCATCTTTTCTCTATCGTTGAGCTCCTTCAGAGTTATGGCTTTTACTTTTCAAGATTTGAAAAGAGCTCTAATGACCTTCTGTATCTTTTGATCATTATCAATGGAGTCACGTAGAGAAGATAAACCGTTAGTGATTTTTGTGAAACCGGTAAGCATCTCATCAATATTTTCATCGTCAAGCATATAGAAGTTTTCATATTGAGATCTTAAGAGATTAACCTTAGATTTCTTAACTTTGGATGTACATTCATGAGTAACATAAGATCATTCTACACTTTAAAAGCAGATTTATACTTTATGACACGGGAAAGATCATCATCATCATTTAAGCTTGAGTGAGTGCATATTGTGCCTTACATTGGCCTCATAGTCTTTGGCGGTTGCTTTAGATCATGTATCCTCATCACTATGAGGCTCAATAAATTCTTAGTTATGGCCTTAGCTACATTAACCCTAGGGACTTGGGAAAGAGGTTCATCTTGATTTTTCAAATAGGAAAGTTTAACCCATTAAATTTGGGTGGAGACTTGATGCTTGAAAAACCGTGTTGTGCCATGAAAAAATATGAGAGCAAAAATAAATAGCAAATGCAACAAATGAATATAGTCAAATGAAAGAATATCCCTAAGGTGGTTAAACCAAACCTAGGGTTAAGCTCTGATACCAATTGTAAATCACCTAGAGGGGTGAATAGGTGATGGTATACTAAATGACAAATAATGCGGAATTAAAAATTACTTGCTAGCAATCTAGCAAATATCAATCACAATACATGAATACTTGCAAATAAGAGAAGTTAAGTAAGCAAGTATGTAAAGAGATAGTAGAGTAAAGAGAGAGAGTGTGAGCAATCGCAAACACGATGATATGTTCCGAGTTTTGAGCCACTGCTCTATGTCCCTTCCTTCACCACTATAAAGGATTTTCACTATAACCGATCTCACTAGATTCTCAACCATTATAAGTTCTCACTAGAACTCTATGGACTCATAAGTTCTTCTCTCGGTTCCGCAACACCAATTGGAGCTCACAAGCTCACTTGAGTCCGCAACCTCTATAACTTCACAATTGAAGAAAATGGTGATCTTCTCTTGATCACAAAAGACATAAGCACAATCCTATAAGCAAGATGAGGAGGTGAAGCTCTTTGGCATTGTGTGGTGAAAATAGCTTGTAAATATGTAGTGGAAAGGCTCAAGCTAAAAATCAAGTGTAAGGAATTTTGGCTCAAATTGAAAATCTTTTTGAGAATATAAGATATGATCTTTAAACTTGATTTGGATGATTAAAACTTGTTAGAAGGTTTTTCTATAGTACCCATATATATAAGGTATGAAAACTTGAGGAGAAAAACCCATAAATCTATCGGAAAGTGACCCCGAAAAAGTCTCATCAAAAAACTAGCCGTTGGAAAAATCAGAAGAAAAGTCTTCTGTCGGTCAACCAGCCGGTTGACCAACAATAGTCAGATTTTCAACTGTTAGGGTTAGCGGTCAACCGGTCGGTCAACTATTTTAACCTAAAACAAAGAGTCAATCCCTCTAACGGTCGACCGTGCCCAACTGGGAGCAAAGCTCTCTCAATCGGTCGACAAACGGTCGACCGAAGTGCACACAAAGCACAGAGGCAAAATCTTGTGCATGTCGGTCGACCGACAGAGTAATTCTGATCTGTCTACGGTCGACCGGTTGGTCAACCGACCATGGGCCAAAAACACATCTTGAAGATCTTTTTGAAGTCCATCTTTTTGACAAAATATTTTTGATCTCAAAAGCAAAATAGAGTTCTTAGGACTTGACAGAACCAGTGTGTGATCATAGATCAACATAAAACAAGGTTAGAACCATATTTTGTAAAAAATACTTTTCTAAATCGAAAACTAGTTTTTTCCAAAACTCGTTTTTCCGAAACTCATTTTTGAAAATGACAAAGAGAAACGTTTTGAAGTCAATTCAAAAAAAACTTGAGGAAAGGAATGAAATGTGTGTGTGTGTGTGTGTGTCAATGTCAAGAGCTATCACTTATTTCATCTTGGTTTTAACAAAGACTATAAATCCTATCTAAAATACAAAAAGCAAAATAAAATCTTGTATATAGTCATCACTTGCAATCATGATCCTTGAGCTCATCTATGTGCTTTGGTTCTGGGATTGACATGTTCATGGCTTCTAAACATGTGAGTCTTATGGTGAAGCCAAAATGCAACAATGAATTAACCTGAAACTTGGTTAAACGAAATTGTTAGAAACATAACTACATATGTTTTATTTTCATCAAAACAAGGGCAAATGGCCTTTGGGCCAACACAAAATACATTGAGTATATTCAGATAAAATATATAGATAATTGTATGATAATTTTAATAATACCTCCAGAAGTGGTATATATCCAACAATCTGTTTAAGTCCACCTCTAGAAACATGCCCTAACTGTCTACATAGGCATGCTAATGTACATCAGCTCTCCAAGCATATGATGAAACTGACCGAGGCCCTCAAATAATTTTAGAATTCGATGGAAATTCTCGTTCCACTCTTGTCACTGAATAAAGTGCAACCCATTAAGTACAACAAATATACTCTAGCAGCGCACTGAATACGTCTCTCTGAGTTTGCATCAGTGCACCGAAGAACTTGGAACGTAACCATTTCAATCTTACTGAGATTCCATGGACCATCCCCAATTCATCCTGTGCATCTCGCGGCGACACACCAAGTAAACTAACAAACATTCCTCTTGCATCATTCATTTTCTGGGCATATTCACAGAATGACCAATCACC
The DNA here is from genome assembly GCA_038442645.1 of Agave tequilana. NCBI lineage: Eukaryota > Viridiplantae > Streptophyta > Magnoliopsida > Asparagales > Asparagaceae > Agave > Agave tequilana. The sequence goes on along the minus strand of JAVJIF010000523.1, from coordinate 168,593 downwards.
GGTATGCCAACATCATCCAGTGTGATTGTCATTTCACAGAACGATATGTGAAACATATTCGTTTCAGGTTGCTGTCATTCCATAAATGCAGATATCACAATCCGATTTTGTGGTAGGAAATGCTTGTTGAGTCTTCCAATCTAGATTACCGAATGTAGTTAGCAAATTGGTGATTCAGTGTGTTATCATCACATGCCCAATCACTCAATTTTGTTACAATTGCAATGCATTTGAGTGGATCTCTTTCTTGAAAAATTATTTTAGCACGATAATATCATTAGGGTTTCGTCATATAGTCAACACAAAAATTCTTGAAATTAAAATCTTACATCACTATTCCAGATATCTACCACAATATGAGTTTTAAAACTCCTCCGCAGTAGTGAAATGTCAGTCGGGCCACCCGGAAATGGTGCGGTCAACTCTTTCGACTCTCGTCTTCTTCACCCTCCACTATTTGAGGAGCCCCCTCTGTTTTGAGAATCATAGAAGAGGACTCATCCCGTCTATGACGTCTTTCTGAAGCGATAGGATGGTATCTTTTGAAGGGCCAGCAGTACCTATGTCTATGTGACAGATAAAATTTAGATCATTTTATTTAAAGAAAAATAATTTATTCGGCAATCTATTAGTGAACTTTACTAAATATGTTCGGCTACATTCAGCCGAACATATTTAATAACGTTCGGCCATCGGTTGCCGAACATAATAGATCGGTTGATTTAGGACGAATAGAATAGGAATGTTCGGTCATCTTTGACCGAACACATGATTAAAAGTTTGTCCTTTATTCACCGAACAGAAATTGAACCCATCACCTCTACAAATCCAATTTTTAGGATTTTAATGCAATAGAAGTTCTAATTCTTTAAGTCTTGCTACTATCACAACACTAACTACCATAAATTCAATCAATCAACCACCAGATTAAACAAATCTACAGAAAAAAAAAAATCAAAAGTGGATTTTTATGATTCGTGAAAAGTATTACTCAAATTCCTTCGGCGGTGGCGGGAAAGGAGCGACGATCACGGCCGGCGATCGACTGTCGGGGGCTAGTCGGCTGTCGAGATGGGGGTTCGGTCGGCTTTGAGAATAGGGAGAGAGAAACGACGGAGATGAATAGGTAGAGAGAGAGAGAAGGAAAGAAAGAGAAATGGTATTTTGGAGAATTTTAAAAGTAATAACTGTTTGTGTGGGTTAAAGGGTGTAATAGAAATTTGGAGGGGTGTTTTATTCCAATTGATGGGTGCCTTAATATTGGGGGTGCCTTCCTCAAAATTTGAGGTGGCAATATCCACTCCCCCACCTAGTTGCTGGAGCACGTGTAAGAAAAGCCCATTGGATCTAATTGGACTTGGGCCAAATCTCATTTTGGATGGATCTCTTTGGTTCTAGTTCTTCTAGAAAAGACCCTTTGTGCTGCCTCAGGTTGAGGTCAGGGCCATGAGGTTGCCAGGGTTAGTGGCGAGAGGTCTACAAGATGGTAATTTTAATAAGAATCGAAGAAATTACAAAATACTTTCAGCTAAATGGCACAGGCCTAGAAAAAAATTCAAAAAAAAACACGAATAGTTTGCGAATTTACTATGAATAAAACATAAAATTTTGACAATAGTGCATCTTCATAGTTCAGCCAAATAATTCCTAAAAGAAGGAATTAAAAGCGAATTAAAAAGCTCTCAGAGAAATTTGTGAATTTTTCAAACATAGTACAAATTTTCTTTAAAATGAGTTTTAAAGAGAGGTTTCAGAGCTTTGCTAACTATGGATGATCACTCACTCCATCACGATTTATTCTCTGATTTGAAATACAGCAAGATGCATAGAGTGTTGGATTTATATGCTTATATGGGAAAACTTGAGTTTTCCTCATATTTGCCTTATCAAGTTTTTCTCATATTTGCCTTGTTATTTAGTCTTACATTCGATAGGCCAAGAGAGGTAGAGTGATTTAAATACCAACTCCTCTAAAGGTTATTGTCATGGATCATGGGCTATAGGTTGGCCACATGCGCGCGCACATGTCGTGCCCCATGGCCTGCACGCTGCGATGCGTGGACGTGCAGATTTTTGTTTTGATTTTATTTGATTTTTCTTTTATGATTTTTTCAACATTTTGTGTTGAATTTGACCCAATCTAGTAGGATTTGATATCGTGTATCTCAACCATATACACATTAGTAGATTCTCACAAGGCTGTTATAACCGCAGGGTGTTCGAACTGTAATAAATATTGTCTTATCTGGTACACTCTCAGTACATGAAACAACCACATCCATACAATGTCTCTCTTCTTCTTCTTCAACGAGCAATAATTTCTATCTGAGCAGAGGCCTGTCTTCTCGTCCGAAGACTGAAAGTACACCTAGAAGGGGGTGAATAGGTACACAAGCCAATCTAGGACAAATGATGCGAAATTTAAAAGCTTATTGCTAACACACTATGTGTAACTAAGGTGAGCCTGAATTCCCTGCGAAGGGCTCTGAAACTACTCCTCTAGATTCCTCTAGACTAATAGTTTTTGGTGCTTTAAAAGCTTTCTTGGTTGAACACAAGTATGGGCACACAAACAATACCAAGCATGTATATAATATGAGCAATGTAAAGCAATGCAAGATATAAAAAGAGATAGAGTTGAGAGATGGTGGATCAAACACAAACACCAAGATATGTTTCGATGTTCGAGCCACTGCTCTACGTCCCCGCCTTCACACAGAAGGATTTTCACTATGTCCACACAGGACCTTCCACAAAGGAACCTCCACTGAGTAATTACAACTCAACACTTGGAGTACATAACTCCTCTCTCAAACACAATCACCTTTACACAAGAGGGAAGGCACAAAGCCAAGCAAAAAAAGATTACAATCTTGGTGATCCAATGATCACAAACAACTCTTGGTGATCTCAAAAGACCACAAACAATTTGCTCACAAACAAAGATCCTAAAGATGGGGTTAGAATTGACTAGGTCAAGTGAGAAATCAAAGTGTTTTGGAAAAGAAATAACAAAAAAAATACTTGAGAAAAACCTCTTGATAGATATGAAATTTAAGACAAAACTAAAATTTTCAAATCTTGGTTTTCTTTGATTTTCCAAAAACTTTGAAACAAATAAAGAAAGAATTTTTGACACAAAACTTCTTTAGAAAACTAACTGAAAACACTTGAGAAGATGAAAAAAATATTGTTGAAAATCTTGGTGAAAACTGGCCTCAAAGGATCCATATTTATAGGGACTGAAAATATAGTCATTGGGTCCAGAACATGTCAAAAATGACCTGTTGGTCGACCGACTGGTCGACGGCCAACGATCAGATTTCTAACCGTTGGGGTTACCGGTCGACCGCTTGGTCGACCGCCCCAAGGCAATTTGCCTAACGGTCGACCGCCCGGTTGACCGAGGCCAAAACCAGAGAGCTAACTCTCTGGTCGGTCCACCGACCGATCAACTGAGGCCAGATCCAGAGAGCACACAAACAATACCAAGCATGTATATGATATGAGCAATGTAAAGCAATGCAAGATATAAAGAGAGATAGAGTTAAGAGAAAGTGGATCAAACACAAACACCAAGATATGTTTTGAGGTTCGAGCCATGCTCTACGTCCCCGCCTTCACACTAAAGGATTTTCATTATGTCCACACAGGACCTTCCACAAAGGAACCTCCACTGAGTAATTACAACTCAACACTTAGAGTACACAACTCCTCTCTCAAACACAATCACCTCTACACAAGAGGGAAGGCACAAAGCCAAAGCAAAAAAAAGATTACAATCTTGGTGATCCAATGATCACAAATAACTCTTGGTGATCTCAAAAGACCACAAACAATTTGCTTACAAAACAAAGATCCTAAAGATGGGTTTAGAATTGACTAGGTCAAATGTGAGAAATCAAAGTGTTTTGAAAAGAAATAACAAAGAAAACACTTGAGAAAAACTTCTTGATAGATATGAAATTTAAGAACAAAACTAAAATTCCTAAATCTTGATTTTCTTTGATTTTCCAAAAACTTTGAAACAAATAAAGAAAGAATTTTTGACACAAAAAATTCTTTAGAAAACTAACTGAAAACACTTGAGAAGATGGAAAAAATTATTGTTGAAAATCTTGGTGAAAACTGGCCCCAAAGGATCCATATATATAAGGCTAGAAAATATAGCCATTGGATCTAGAACATGTCAAAAATGACATGTTGGTCGACCGCCCGGTCGACGGCCAACGGTCAGATTTCTAAACGTTGGGGTTACCGTCGACCGCTCGATCGACCGCCCCAAGGCAATTTGCCTAACGGTCGACCGCCCGGTCGACCGAGGTCAGAACCAGAGAGCTAACTCTTGATTGGTCCAACGACCGATCGACCGGGGCCAGATCTAGAGAGCAAGCTCTCTGGATCGGTCGACCGTGCGTCGACCGGCCTTAGGCCAAAGGGCTTGTGCACGTCCTGAGCACATCGGTCGACCAAGCGATCGACCGAGCCTAAGTTCGATCGACCGGTAGTCGACCGCAGGCAGCCTAGAAACAGGGTTATAGGTATTAGCTTTTAATTACCTATAAAATCTCATAAAATTCACAAAATAAGTTTTTATAAATATTTGAAGTACAAATATGTGTGACTAAAAATCAACACATATTACAAACTATTTGAACTATTTTTGAGGCTTGGAAATTTAGCTTGAAATCAAAAATAGTATTTTTCAATACCTAGATTTTGAAATAAAAATACGTTTTCTCCAAAACTTATATAAATACAAAAATATGATATTTAAATATTTTTTAAGCATAGTGTGTATGGATAGAATCCAATACACATACAAAAGATATATTTATGTTTTTGACATTAAATTCAAACATAAGTTTTGATAAAAACAAAACTTTGAAACCATAAACTAGAATCATCAAAATAAGTTTTTAAGCATTATGAATCATCAATGTATATGGAAGAAATCCAACATACATAAAATCATGTAAACTTCTTTTGATTCTATCTATTCATGAAAACAAGATATATGTTCTTGAAATTCAAAAACGGTTAAACCGAAACCAATAAACTTTTGATTACACGAGATCTAAACTAAAACAAAACAAACTTAGATGCAAGTCTTCTTGTCGATCTTCATCTTCAAGACGACCCGATCCAAACTTGATCCAAAGTGCTTGAGTCCATCCGAATGTTAGATGCGATCTTGACGCGCGAGCTCTTGAATCCACACGTGTTAGCTCCAAAACTGGCTTTGAATTCTTTGTTGAAGCTACATACCTACTAAGATCTTGATCAATAGCTGAAACTATATAAACACAACATCATTAACAAACTAACATTTATAAGTTAGTCATCATCAAAACTAAGGTGAAGGACCTTTGGGCCAACAATCTCCCCTTTTTGATGATGACAAAACTTATGAGATTATATATACATTAATTAAGGATAGACTTCATAGATGCTCCCCTTTAACTCATGCATATGAATAAAACGATAAAGATATGCAACGTAGCTCAAGATACCAATAAATAACACACAACACACACACAACACACACACACATATATACACATATTTATATATATATACACATATATATAGACACAAATATATATATTACACACACACACATACATATATATATACACAAATATATATAGACACACACACACCACACACACACACACACCACACACACACACACATGAACAAATAATAAATCAAACATGCATATACAAATACAAATCTTTCTCCCCCTTTTTGTCACTCATCAACATAGGGGTGAAGAAAAAACAAATTACCAATAAACAGATTTTAAAACAAAATTTTGATACCAATAAAAATAATCAATTAAAAGAAACCAATTGAAAGTGAAACCATCTTTTTATCAAATTAAAATAAAATAATCTTTTTACCAATTGATACCATGGAAGACATGATACCAATTGAAATAAAAACTAAATTTTTTAGGTAAACACTAAAACCATTTTACAATATAGATAGCAAATTGAGAATAATACCAATTTAAGATTATTGATACCAATGTTGAAAATGTTAGTATATACCAAAATAAAATATTTTTCATCATAAAAGTAGGAGTAAGATACCAATTGAAAATACAATCAATTGAAAGATAAAACAAGAATTTTTCTCCCCTTTATGAAATACTGATAAAAATAATGCATAAGCTTGTAAAGATACCAATTATTATTAAGAACATAAATCTTACCATAAAATTAATTTGTACTTTAAAATGTATGGACATTATATAATAAGCACAAAAAAATATCTATATGTATGATCGGAGTAATATAATATCAATTGAAATTAAGATGCATACATATAGAAAACAAATATAAGCATACAAAAAATTAATTTTCATTAAAATCATGTATATCTCATAACTACCACCATATTCATGCGCATGTTTAAATAGATTTTCAATGAGGATATATAAGGCATGGTCGCCCATCCAACCGCCCTTTGAAGGTAGGGTTTTCAAAAATATGATTAGAAAATATTTTAACATAGTTTGAAAACTCTACCGATTGAAGAATAATGAACTAATTTAAAGTAATTTTAAAATTAGTTTGAAATCTTTCAAGTAAGAAATAAAACAATATGCATCCCATGAAAACATGCTAAGTAGATAATAATTGACACTCAAAAATCAATAAAGCACTAATAAGAGCTCATGAAACTAAATCATGAGTAAACAAATGATGTAGAATGCACAAATATCATGTAATGAATATAATCATGAAGAAATCAATGAAGCTCAATTAACATTCCTTACTCAAAAACATGAAAATCATCAAACATGAGAAATTCAATTTTTATCAAAACTAAACAAACTTCAAGGTATATGTATGTTTTGTCGAAACTAAAGTATACATACATATCCAAACATGAAAAGAGTCTACAAAATAATATTGCATGACGGCAAGAGACTCTAGGATAGACATATATAGCTATAGTTTTGAATAAAATTAATATATACATGAAGCTAAACATAAAAACATGTACAAAAATAAGAAATACAACTGTAAATGAAAGAATCATCAAAACAAGGTTATATAAATACATCTAATGAGTACACATGAGTAATGAATACAAACACATAATAATCAAGTGTGACTCACTAATTGTATAAGTCACAAGTTTTAATGGAATTTACATTTAAACATGTAATCAAAATATAAAGCATAAAACATAAACTGATGATCATTAGGGTAAATGCAAATATTATTATCACTAGGATATACACAATAACTAAACAATAATTGAGTATACAAATAAGTATGAATCCATATGAATAGGGTGTATCTCAAATACTATACATGTATATCATAAGCTTAATAAACATTGCATTTAACATAATGAACATGAAAAACATGACATGCTAAAAACATATATAAGCATGTAAACAAAATAAGGAGGATAGAGATAGTTACCAACACCGGTAGGGCTAATCTCTATTTCTCCAAATCAAGGTGGTTCTTCTACGAACTTTCCTTGAAAGTGATGCATCCATAAATATGATCTTTTAGCTCGAAACACATTCACCATCAAGGCACCAATACTTTCACGTCGTGTGAGAGCCCACACCTACATCAAACAAAATAAGGTGAATTTTGGTACCCATATCTTTTTGGGTCTATGGGGGTTAACACCTTTCCTAACTCAAACAAATTTATTTGCAAGATTTGAAACATTTATCCTATCATAACAAAATTTTACAAGGTGGTCCTTGTGACCATAATGTGTAACAAGTGTACACATTAGCATACATAGTGTCATGTGTGTGAACATGAGAAGCATGTGTATGCCATGATTTGTGTGCATGCATATGTGGAGTATGTTTTTTTTTAAAATATGGATTCCAACCGTGTGTGGTTCATGGCACATTGGCTCAAAGTGGAGCCCAAACAATCTACACTTTTCTTCAAAACACAAATGTTATTTTCAATAATTGAAGAGAAGTGGAGCAAGTATTCTTATCAATAGGAGATATAACAATAGAATCATGACAAGAATGAGAAGAAAAATTATTTTTCAAAGAAGTATTTTCCTTTGAAACAAAATCAAATTTTTTGAAATTAAAACAATTTTATTTTTTAAAGAATCGTTTTCTTTTAAAACAAAATTAAGTTTTGAAGATAAAACCTCATTTTTTTTCAAAACATGATCAAAATTATTTTTACTTTTTAAAATTTTATTTTCTTTTAAAATAAGATCAAGTTAGGTTCTTAATGAGTCCCTTTCATTTGAAACTTCAACCTTCTCTTGTAAAATCATGTTGAGTTTTGAAAACAAATTCTCTTTTTCTTCTTTTAATTTAAAACTCTTTTTCTTCAAGGCTTTGTACTTTGAAAGTAAATTTTCACAAAACTTTGAAAGCTCTTCATTCAAAGCATGGACATCCATATTATCATCACATGAAGAACTAGCACTATCATGTAGATGAGTGTTCGATTTTACCTCAAGGAGTCAATCCCTTGGACCATGAAGCAAGTTTGGTCGGACTCATCTCTACTAAATTCCTTCTCTAAAATGTTTGTCGTTTGTTTCTTAGGGGAAGTTAATGTGTTCCACACAATAAAAGCGGAATCACAATGAGAAATTATAGATAAATAATCTTTTTTAATTGTGTGCTTTAATGCATCCTTGGCTTGTGCATTAGCCTCAATGTACTTGTCATTAGCAAAATAGAATTTCTTAGTAGTGGCAAGATAAACATGTAAACGTAAGGCTTTTAAATATGAACTCTTTTAAATTTTCACATATCTATGTTAGAGTCATCAAACATAGGTGGAGCAAGATAATCCATGAGTATAAACTATATGTGCGTAAAAATAAATCTAGATTAGCAATGAGGATTTCACTCCTAAGTGGTTAAACCGAATATCACGAGCGCTAGCTCTGATACCAATTGAAAGTATACCTAGAAGGGGGTGAATAGGTATACAAGCCAATCTAGGACAAATGATGCGGAATTTAAAAGCTTATTGCTAACACTCTATGAGTAACCAAGAGTGAGTCTGAATTTCCCATGAAGGACTCTGGAACTACTCTTCTAAATCCTCTAGACTAAGAGTTGAGATGTTCTAAAAGCTCTCTTAGTTGAACACAAGTGTGGGAACACAAACAATACCAAGTATGTATATGATTTGAGCAATGTAAAAAATGCAGGATATAAAGAGAGATAGAGTTGAGAGATAGTGGCATAGAGATATGTTTCTAGGTTCGAGCCACTGCTCTACGTCCCCGTCTTCACACAGAAGAATTTCACTATATCCACATAGGACCTTCCACAAAGGGACCTCCACTGAGGAATTATAACTCAATACTTGAGTACATGATTGTACTCTAAATTGCATTTTATTATCACTTTTACACATATATCCTTGATCATTCCTTTATTAATTAATGCTATTAACCCTCTTTTTGATTATGGTGTGCAGTTAATTAAATGAGAGGATAAAGATACAAGAAGCTTCATTTTATCCCTAATCCTATCCAAAGTTAGATTTTAAATTAAATTGAATCCAAAAGAGGAAAGGATTAATCTTCATCTCCTATTCAAGTTCAAATTCAGAAGATAAAGTCCTAAAAGATGAAGGGATAAAGCTAATTCTACAAGGAATAAGGAGGATAATTCAAATTAAATGGAGTTCAAAATCAATTCAGACTCGGATTCAGACTGTACACGTTTTACTATTCAGATCATAACTTTTTCTATAGACATTAAAATCTTATGATTCAAGATGATACAAAAGAAGACTTGAAGGACTACAATTCTTCTGTTTATCACTCTGTCAAATTCAGCCGTTAGATGAGTCATATTCAGTAAACAACATGTCAACTTGCTGTAGGACTGAATTCCTTATTGAATTAGGAAACCTTCTAATTTGTATCCTAGTGTGATTAGCTTTGAGGTCTATTTAAATAGCTAAAGTCTCTTATAATCGATGAGAACCTCAAGCAGAGAGAAGAAGAATAAGGCTAGGGTTAAGGATTTAGAGTTTTTTGTTAGATTAGTTTAGCCTCTTTTGAGTTCTTTTCTTTGTAATTGCTTTAGGCTTTGGCTTGGCTATTGTAAGGAGGAAGGAGAAGGAGCTTGTACGCAAGGATTGCATCAATAAAGGTTATCTTTTCTTTTTTATGTTTTTATTCTTATTCTACCTTTTTCTTTGTTCTTGGTTTGATTTTTGGTGTTGTTTTTAATCTTTCTTCCTTTTTTTTCTTTTCTTTAAAGATCTTAAAAAATAAAAAGATGGTTAAATAAAAAGAATGCTAGGCTAGAATAATTCTAGGGTAGCTAATCACTAGATCGACTAGGGTTAGATCTAGGGTTAGTTGATTAATCTAATGGATTTGCAATCTAGGATTAGATTAATCCTTTGAAGTTTAGTGATGATAGTCTAACTTAATGATTTAGATAAATAGGGTTTGGTTTTAGATTAAGTTTAGGGTAGGGTTTGGGCATAGTTTAATGATTAGGGATTGACTTTGGCTTAGATAAAATTAGGGTTTGATTTGGCGTAGTGTAGACAAGTTAAGTTGGACATCTTACTCTTCTACTTAGGGTTAACAACTTAGATGAATGTTTCATTAGTTTAAAAGATACAACCCCTAGATCGAGACTAGTCGTGAAGTTAAATTAGAGACCTAGACTCTCCCTCTTTATTAGATATACTTTCTTATTTCAAACTACAACCAACTTTTCTTCTAAGCCTTGACTACAGATATACCGTGCTGTCAATGCTTCCATCGCCTCCCTCCCAGTGGAACACGACCCGCTTTGGCCCTTATTGCAGCGGATAAAATTGAACAACGAGAAGAATCTAACCTTCTAATTCTTTGATTATTTGTTTTTATTTGTATACATATTAATTCTCTCGTTCAAGTTTCAATCAAAATTTGGTGCCGTTACCGGGGAGGGAACAGCGCGGTAATATCTAACCCTAGTTTTAATTAAAAAAATAAATTTTTATTGACACTACAAGTAGACCTAATCGAAACCTAATAAAAAAAAGTTTAGATATTGCATCTAGGGGCATTGTCTATTTTTCTTCTTTTATTTTTGGTGAGTGCAGGAGACCAAAGGTACGTGACGCATTGCATATAGAATAGGAAACACCCTTGTTTGACTTAATTCAATATAGTGTGTTTTGATTCTTTTGTTTAACACGTACACATTTAAAACATCTTAAGGGAATAACCTATAAATAATAAGGTGGGAATTTCATCACCCTTCCTTAACCCACAAACCACATTTCGTGCACGCACCATCCTAATCTTAACTAAAATTTGACTAGACGTTTTTCCTAGGTTGACTTCGGACTCATTTAGGAGGTTAACTGAAGGAGGTAATTGTTCGAAACTAACTCTTATCAAATCGGTGTCTAGGAAGGGGATTAAGGGCCGAAAGGCCGAAGGTTGGTGGTTACTTAATTAAGGAACGTCTTTCACGATAACCTCCCACCACCTTTCCACCTACCTGGCCGATTAACTTGTAGTTAGGGTCAACAATAGACCTCCCAAGGATAACCTAAAGTTAGGAGTCATCTACGTTTAGGCTAACTTAGACTAGGATTGATTTCTTAGACTAGGACTTGATTGACTTATTTGATTTGGGTGAACTTGTTTGTTAACTTAACCTAACTTTGCATGTCAGCTTGGTCAAGAGACCCGGCTACATCTAACTAACTAGAAACAGTTCACCACCCAAAACCGAATATATGGCTCAACAACCAACATTACAAGATAGGTTCTATCCTATTAGGACCTCTCTACCTTCATATTAGCCTTCCTGATGTTGGGGACAACCAATTTGAGTTAAAACCCCAATACATAAACACTCTTTCAAAGTTTCATGGATTTGAATCCGAGGATGCATACTTTTTCATTCGAGAGTTCGAGAAAGTATGCCTCATGATGAAATAGCCAACTTAGGAATGGATGCTCTTAAACTTCGCTTTGTCCCATTCGCACTGAAAGACTTAGCAAAGAAATGGCTCTATAGTTTAGAAGCTGCTCCATGTTATCATGGGATAACTTCGTCAAGACATTTTTGAAGAAATTCTATCATGTTCATAAGATTACTCATTAGGAGTATAGCTTTTTGCAGTTTAGACAATTGCCAAATGAACCTTTTTTGAACTCTTCGAACGGTTCAAGGACCTACTTGCTCAATGCCCTCATCATGGGATAGAGAAATGGCGACTTTGCCAATCTCTCTATGATGGCCTAGATTATTCTACTAACACCCTTCTAGAATCCATGTGCCAAGGGGGATTTTTGGGTAAAAATGAAATGGAGGGATGGGCCTTATATGAGGACTTGGCCGATAAGACCATCCAATGGCAATCAAATCCAGAAAAGGTTAAGTCGAACGACTCGATCGCTTCCAAAGGAGGTGCCTATTCCATAGAGGATCATATAGCTCATGAAGCTAATTAACAAGCATGATGCGAAAAATAGAGTCTTTAGAGACCAAGTTTGAAACTCTAGGAACTAGAGAGCAAGTCGTGAACCAAGTCAGCCAGCATTCTCTGCAGACTGTACTTACTGTCAGTCCATGTCTCATGTAGTGGAGGAGTGTCCAATATTTCTAACTCAATAAAGAGTACCCGAACACTCGAATGCAGCCTTTGATAGGCCAGCCAATAATCCATATTCACCCACTTACAATCTCGGTTGGAGAAATCACCCTAACTTTGCTTGGAGCCCACAAAAGGATCAATTTAGGCCCAAATTCTCCAACCAAGCCTCACAACCTCAATATCATCAACAATTCCCAAACCAAAATCCACCCACTTTTCAAAAGCAACAAATGGAGTCAAGACTAGCATTTATGGAAAGAAAGATGGACTTCTTTTTGAAAACTCAAGAAACAGTGATGCAAACTTTGAGTAGGTTAGGGGACCAAATGAGTCAACTAGCTAACCCCGTTAGTGAAAGACAACAAGGAACCCTACCAAGTCAACCATTGCCAAACCCCAGGGACACTAGGTAGGCTAATAAAGCTCAAGACACGAATCAATGTAACTTGGTCCACACATTAAGATCAGAAAAAGTAGTTGATAACGAAGTAACGATGCCACAAGACTCGACTCAACCATCGACCCCTTCTATTTCCTCCTCCTAGCTCGAATGAACCCCAAAAAGATCAACCAGCCGAATCGGTGCACACACCCAAAGCCCCATGCCCAAATAGGCTTAAGTATAACAATAGTGCACCAAAGGAGAAAATTTTAGAAATGTTCAAAGAAGTAAAGCTAAACATCCCACTTCTGTTGGCCCAAAGGCCATTAGCCCGACGTTTTGATGATAACAAACCACATATAGTTATGTTTTAACAATTTTGTCTAAATGAGTTTCAGGTTAAAAATCATAGTTTGTTTGACGGCTCCAACACAAGACTCACACTTTTGGAAGCCGCAAAGATTTGGATCCCAGAGCCAAGCACATAGGAGAGCTCCAGGATCAAACAAGATTGAAGACAAATTCAAGATTTGTATTTTTCATTTTAGTTAAGATTTTTAGTTCATTTTGTCAAAACCTAGATGATAGAGGGTAGATTATTTTGGGATTGTCACACACACACTTTTCATATTGCTTCATGCCTACAAACCAATTTTCATATCAAGATTTCTAACCTAGCTTTGGAAAATCAAAGTTTGGAAAAATCATTTTGGAAAAATAACTTTTTGAAAAACAGTTTTTGTTTGGAAAAGGATTTTTGTCAAAATATAGTTCAAGTTTTTTTTAGTGTTGATCTATGATCACACCCTGATTTTTACAAGTCCTAGAACTCTATTTTGTAGTCCCCTATCCAAAGAATTTTTACCAAATTTACCATCTTTAAAAAGCCTTTGGGAAAAATAGTTTTAGCCTAGTCCGGTCGACCGGCCCAGTCGACCAACATGCATTGCTATGCATGTGTGCACATCGGTCGACCGACCGGTCGACCGGGAGCAATGTCAGTGCTCTCTGTTTTTCCCCAATCGACCGGACCGGTCGACCGACAGAGAGACTTGCTCTCTAGTTGGGACTTCGGTCGACCGCTTCGGCCGACCGGCTTCTCAACGGTCGGAAATTCGACCGTTGATGGTTGACCGACCGTCGACGACCAACAGCAGTCAGATTTTCTGACAGACTCCAACAGCTATATTTTCTGACTCAATTTTTGTTGGGTTTCTCCCCAACGACTCTTTTGACCTTAGTAAGTCATTTTTCATCCCCTATAAATAGTGGGAGTGTTCTACAACTAAAGGGACAAGATTTACAAAGAAAAGTTCAAGTTTTCAAAAGTTTAGCCTTTAGCAAAGAATTTCCATTGAGCCAAAATTTCAAACTCTTTAGCTTGAAGCATTCCTCTACTTCTCTCTAGTTTTTGTGCACTACACAATCCCAAAGATATCATCTCCTCATCTTGGTTGTAGGGTATGCAAGTGAGCCTTTTGTTTGTGATCGAGTGTTTGATCACCATTCTTCATTGTGAGAAGTTGTAGAGGCATCGGCCTCAAGCGAGCAAGTGTTGCTACAAGTTGGTGTTGCGGCACCGCGAGAGATAGGACAAGTGTGTCCTTGTATTGACGATCCGGTGGGATCACCAATAGTGAAAATCCTTCATCGTGTTGAAGGCGGGGACGTAGAGCGTGGCTCGAACCTCGAAAAAATCTTTGTGTTTGCGATTGTCCACTTTTTTCTAAACTCTATCTCTCCTTTACTTGCTCTATTACTTGTCTAATTTCTTGCAAGTCTTTTATTGTTGCTTATTGTTTAAATAGTTTTTAAATCCGCATTATTTGTCACTTAGTATAGCCTTCACCTATTCACCCCCCTCTAGGTGTATTTCAATTGGTATCAGAGCCTAACCTTAACATTTGGTTTAACCACCTTAGGGAGATCCTCATATTTGGCTATATCTATTTGTTGCATTTTTATTTGTTGCGCCTTATATTTGTATTCATGGCATCTGCTAACTTTTCTAGCATCAAGTCCCCACCCAAATTTGATGGTTTGAACTTCCTCATTTTGGAAGGTCAAAATGAACCTCTTTCTTAAATCCCTAGGAGTTAGAGTTGCTAGGGCCATCACCAAAGAATTTTGTGAACCTCTCACTGATGAGAAAACATGGTCCGAAGATACCACTAAGGACTATGAAGCCAATGCTAGAGCCCAATATGTACTCACCCAAGCTTTAAATGAAGATGACCTTTCACGCATCATTAACTGTAAATCTGCATTTGAAGTTTGGAATGTTCTTATTGTGACTCATGAGGGAACGTCTCAAGTCAAGAGATCCAAAATTGACTTGCTTCGTTCTCAATATGAGAATTTTTATATGCTTGAAAATGAATGCATAGATGATATGCTCACCCGTTTCACCAAAATCACTAATGCTTTATCTTCTTTAGGTGACACCATTGATAATGACCAAAAGATCTGGAAGGTCATTAGAGCTCTTCTCAAATCTTGGGAAGTCAAGGCAACCACCCTCAAGGAGCTAAATGATAGGGAGGAGATGGACTTCTCCGGCTTCATCGGCAATCTCAAAACCCATGAGATGGAGATGAAGGTTAGAGAAGAAAGGGAGGCACCAAAGAAGAAAGCTCTTGCTTTCAAAGTCGTTCCATCCACCCATGATGAGGAAGATTCATCGGAGGACTACGATGAAGACTTTGCCATGCTCATAAGGAAGGTGGGCAAAATGTTCTACAAGAAGGGTAGGCAAAGCAACTTCCGAAGAGGGAAACCTCAAGGAAGATTCGAAAGGAAAAGAGAGGAACCGGGTCCTTATTATCATTGCAAGAAAACGGGACACCTAATAGCTGAGTGCCCCTCTCTACAAGCTACTACCTCCAAGAACGGCCAAAGAAGAAGAAGGCGATGGTGGCCACATGGGATGACACGGAGTCAGAATCCGAAGAGGAGATCGACGCCGCTCACATGTGCTTCATAGCACAAGGCGAGGATGCTATCAGGTATATCTAGAAAACACTATAGATGATGATGATTTAACCATGAATGAGCTTGCACATTTTTTTAAGAGCTACAAAGTAGATATGAAATTTCACAAGCTCAAAATAAGAAATTGAAAAAGGAAAATGATTCCTTAAAAATTAAATTTGAACATGTTCACAAGAGAAAAATGTTTTAACAAATTATTTTGAAAAGATGAAAAATGATTTTGAAAACTATAAAATAGCTTGTAAAGGAAAAAGTCCTATTTCTACTTGTAACAAAAATGAATTTTTGGAGATCCAAAAACGTGTAGAAGTTTTGGACTCAACTTTAAAGAAGTATGCTTTTGATATATCTAAACTTGCATCTAGATTTCCAAAGGAATATCCCAAGGGAAACACACTCATCATCATCATACTTCAAAAACACACAAGCATGCACACACACACAATCATACTTTTATGTATATAGTGGTAGAATTTATACTTGCACTCATTGTGGCCACAAAGGCCATTTAGAAAAATTTTGTTATGCTAAGCTAAACATATTAAATAAAAATATTTTGGTTCGATAAGATACTAACCCTATAGGACCCAAAAAGATTTGGTACAAAAGACACACCGAAATTAATTGATGCAGGTGGTCGTCCTCCTCCAAGACTTAGGGGGAGATGGTGCCCGGGTGGTGGATGCATCAACGCTCAACAAACATATCGTCGCTTGCATCATTATCTTAGAGGCACCCATTTTTGAAGAATGCCTTGGTTTGGTAATTTCTCCTCATAAAGAGTTTATTTTTCATATATAGGATATGCTAGTTTACTCTTGTGTTATTGTGATATGTGTTATTGTAGACTTACATTTCTATTTTATTTGTATCTATGCCATGTTTAAGTATATTATCATGTTTCTATGCCATATTATTTTTGTCCACATGTCTAGATCTTGTTTATATGAATTTTGTCAAAATAAAGATTTATTTAAAACAATTTATTTAGAGCAAATAAATAGAGATGGCAATTGCGCGCCTCAACTCTTATCTAGAGGAATGACGAGGAGAAGTTCAGAACCCTTAACAGGGTATTCGGCTTCAACATCTCTTATTTAATTGTTTCATTAACAAATAAGAATAAATATATTTTTTTTAAGTTTTTTTTTATGCTAAGAAAGATTTAAAGTATTTGTAACATCTTTTTGAAAAGATATACATGTTTACTGTAAATGGTTATTTAAATTAAAGAAAACAAAAAAAAATTTCAAACTAGCTTGCTCTGTGTTTTTTGGGCAAGACCGGGTCGACCGGCCCGGTCGACCGATCTGGCCTGGCATAGGCACGGTCGCCAGAGCGGCCGATCGTTTTAGCCTGATTTAAAATTTTTTATTTTATACCCGTAGCTGGTCGACCGGGCGGTCAGCCGACTGAAAGAGACTTGGTCTCTGTTTCTGTCGGTCGACCGGCACGGTCGACCGGGCGACGGGAACCCAGTTCCCAACCCGATCTATTTAAAGCCCAACTTCCTTTTCTCATTTCCACCGCCTCCTTCCCCTTTCTTTCCTCTCTTCCAAAACCCTAACACCCTCTAATCCCTCTCCCACTCTTCTAAACTCAAATCCCTTCATAAAATCCCTAAAATTTGCAGTCTCAGGCTTGGATCTACAATCTATTAAGGATTTTACGGTTGTTCTCCTTCTTTTCAAGGTAAAAATTCTCTTTTCTAGATCTTGCAATTTCTTTTGATTTATTCTCACTTCCTTTCCTTAGATCTAGCTCCAAAACTTGTTTATCACTTCATCATGTCGAAGAGGACACGTTCTGAGAGAGGTAAAGCTGCTCAAGCCTCTTCACACACATCCCTCTTTGTGTCTTCTCAAGCTTCCTATAGACACATTCTTATTTCTATTAGGTCTATTAGCTCTGGGCGAAGTGTGGTTATAAATGATTTTGAACACCTTAATTTAGCCCCCATTTTAAGAGCTAATTCTCTTGAAAATTTTCTTTCAATTAGGGAACCAGTTTATCCCTCACTTGTTCATTATTTCTACTCTAATCTTTCATTTGAGTCTAATCAAATTCGATCTAGAGTTATGGGGAAAGATATAGACATCTCTCTCTAAGAATTTGCTCATCATCTTCATCTCTCCTGTGAGGGTGAAGATATTTACAACCTAGATCTTCATGACTTTGTTTATCCGGACGGAGAGTCTGCCCTCACCGCTTCCACGTTACTCCATGGCGTTGACAATCCTGGCTTGGTTAGGAATGAGGAAGTAAGACACTACACTCTTACTGCTCAAGTCTTAGCCAAATATAGTTTTCTATAATCTCCTGCCAAAATCGGAAGAGTACAGTCATGCCCGGGGATCTGCTCCATTGCTCATCTATTGCCTTCTGCGAGGCATTAGAGTCAATATTCCTAGGCTCATCATCAGCACTATGACCTCGGACCATCTCCTTGTCCTACTCGGCATTTGCCTTTTGGGATGGTCATCACTTATTTGCTCAAACAACTCAATTTCAATCTCTCCAATGAACAATCTGTAGAACCCTTTACTGATCTGAACAGCACCTTCTCAAGAGGATGAGTCCCAGGGAGCACCCTCCTGCTCCTCAGCCGCCTCCTTTCCATCCTGTTGTTCCTATGCCTGGCTCTTCTTCTGGCTCATCTGCTCCTTCCGATCCCTTTGCTGCTTTCTCCACTCAGATTCGGGAGCATATCTCTGATGAGCTGACTGCTCATCGTCAGCAGATTTCTGAGGAGATGTCCACGCATTACCAGAATTTGGAGAACGACATGGGTTACATCTGTGATTCCATCCGCTACATGGAGTCATGTTTTAACGGTATTTACTTGAGGAATGAGTGGTCTGCCCCAATTCCATCTGCTCATGCTCGGCCTCTTCCTACCGTAGGCTCTCCATTTCCAATCAGGACTCCCGCCTCTCCATCTCAGCCTGCAGCTGACCAGGTTTCTGATCATGAGGACGAGTGACCCCCTTTTGAAGATGTCAAAAAGGGAAGAGTTATTTGGAGTTATCTGGGCTATGCTATTTTACTTTATGTTTTTATTTTGGGTGTAGTTGATCTTTTTATGTATTTTGTTTTGGACATGTAGTGTGGACATGTATTATGTTTTATGTCATGTATGAACATGTGTTTATCTATGACAGTTATGTTATGTTTTATTTGTGGTATATGTGCTGTGATTGGTTGTGCTCATTATGTTTTATGTTTTTATTTCCTCACTCACTTACTTTGGAGGATGGAGGAATTATTGGATGGATGGAGGAAACCATGTATGCATACACCTATAATTCTGTATTTTTGGTATTCATGGATGGTTGGCATGTGTATCAGTTTCATATCCTATATGCCTGTATTTTGCATATGTATATCTTTTTGTGATCATTTTATATATGCATGTGTTAAGGGGAGCTTCACTTGAAGTCTCCACCCAAAATATTTGTGATAACTCTATATGTTTTGTCATCATCAAAAAGGGGGAGATTGTTGGCCCAAAGGCCATTAGCCCGACGTTTTGATGATAACAAACCATATATAGTTATGTTTTAACAATTTTGTCTAAATGAGTTTCAGGTTAAAAATCATAGTTTGTTTGACGGCTCCAAACAAGACTCACTCTTTTAGAAGCCGCAAAGATTTGGATCCCAGAGCCAAGCACATAGGAGAGCTCCAGGATCAAACAAGATTGAAGACAAATTCAAGATTTGTATTTTTCATTTTAGTTAGATTTTTAGTTCATTTTGTCAAAACCTAGATGATAGAGGTAAGATTATTTTGGGATTGTCACACACACACTTTTCATATTGCTTCATGCCTACAAACCAATTTTCATATCAAGATTTCTAACCTAGCTTTGGAAAATCAAGTTTGGAAAAATCATTTTGGAAAAACAAGTTTTTGGAAAAACAGTTTTTGTTTGGAAAAAGGATTTTTGTCAAAATATAGTTCAAATCTTTTTGGTGTTGATCTATGATCACACCCTGATTTTTACAAGTTCTAGAACTCTATTTTGTAATCCCCTATCCAAAGAATTTTTACCAAAATTTACCATCTTTAAAAGCCTTTGGGAAAAACAGTTTTAGCCTAGTCCGGTCGACTGGCCCAGTCGACCGACATGCACCGCTGTGCATGTGTGCACATCGGTCGACCACCGGTCGACCGGGAGCAATGTCAGTGCTCTCTGGTTTTCCTCGATCGACCGGACCGGTCGACCGATAGAGAGACTTGCTCTCTAGTTGGGACTTCGGTCGACCGCTTCGGCCGATCGGCTTCTCAACGGTCGGAAATCCGACCGTTGACGGTCGACCGATCTGTCGACCGACAGCAGTCAGATTTTCTGACAGACTCCCAACAGCTATATTTTCTGACTCAATTTTTGTTGGGTTTCTCCCCAACGACTCTTTTGACCTTAGTAAGTCATTTTTCATCCCCTATAAATAGTGGGAGTGTTCTACAACTAAAGGGACAAGATTTACAAAGAAAAGTTCAAGTTTTCAAAAGTTTAGCCTTTAGCAAAAGAATTTCCATTGAGCCAAAATTCCAAACTCTTTAGCTTGAAGCATTCCTCTACTTCTCTCTAGTTTTTGTGCACTACACAATCCCAAAGATATCATCTCCTCATCTTGGTTGTAGGGTTGTGCAAGTAAGCCTTTTGTTTGTGATCGAGTGTTTGATCACCATTCTTCATTGTGAGAAGTTGTAGAGGCATCGGCCTCAAGCGAGCAAGTGTTGCTCCAAGTTGGTGTTGCGGCACCGCAAGAGATTGGACAAGTGTGTCCTTGTATTGACGATCCGGTGGGATCACCAATAGTAAAAATCCTTCATCGTGTTGAAGGCGGGGACGTAGAGCGTGGCTCGAACCTCGAAAAAATCTTTGTGTTTGCGATTGTCCACTTTTCTCTAAACTCTATCTCTCCTTTACTTGCTCTATTACTTGTCTAATTTCTTGCAAGTCTTTTATTGTTGCTTATTGTTTAAATAGTTTTTAAATCCGCATTATTTGTCACTTAGTATAGCCTTCACCTATTCACCCCCCCCTCTAGGTGTATTTCAACTTCTTGAGGCAATACAACAAGTCCCTCGTTAGCACAGTTTCTAAAAGACATGTGCACTAAGAAGAGAAAGACTAGCGTGCCCAAAAGGTTTTTTTTAGCCACTAGCATTAGTGAGCTATTGTCCAACCAAATCCCAGTCAAGTACAAGGATCCTGGTTGCCCTACCCTAGCATGCACAATAGGTCAAGCCGAAATAGGTCGAGCACTTATTGATTTAGGTGCGAGCATTAATTTACTCCCCTTCTCCGTTTATTAACAACTTGGGCTAGGCAAACTGAGCCCGACTCAAGTTACGATTCAGCTAGCCGATAGATCAATTAAGGTTCCAAATGGAGAAATCAACGATGTCCTAATTAGGGTTGGAGAGTTTATCTACCCAGTAGATTTCATTGTGCTAGAGACACAACCCGTGTCAAACCCTAGGTCTCAAACTCCAGTCATCTTAGGTCGACCATTTCTTTCAACGTAAATGCAATTATCAATTGCAGGAATGGATCCATGAGATTGACATTTGGAGACTTGACCAAGGAGGTCAATGTCTTCAACCTAGACAAACAACCTCGTAAGATAAGAGACCAAACGTTTGAGGTAAACTTCATTGAGAACAATTGTGATGAAGACAGTGAAGGTATAGAGAATGAGTCTCTAATTCTTGATAAATTATTTAAGAATGAAGGCGACTATATTAATGAGAAAATATATGTTGGAGATCCTAATTTTCGGGTCCCCTTTAAAAAAAGAAAATTTGATTTGAATATCTTCACTTTCGATGATATATCGCATGAGAATATAATTCAAGAACCACCGATTGACCTAACCTTTGAAAATCTCTTTGAAGAAGAACTCATGTATTTAGATGAATCGACTAGGGATATTTTGGTTAATTACATACCTCCAGGGAAAATTATTGATTTAAGTTTTGAGGAGATGCATGAAACTGAGTTAGAATTCGTAGGAATATATAGTAAGGAAGTTCCAACTGGGAAGTGTGATGGTGATCAATTTTTGAATAATGAATGTAGACTCATAAGAAAGAAAAATTTAAGGAAAGTGAGACTGGGGAGGAAGAGCGCTAATATGACAAAAAGATTGGCCTCCCCACTGTGCCCTTTAAAGAGAACCCATTGGAATGATGGGAAGCGAGCTAGAGGGATGAGACATAAAAAGATTTAGATGTGGGGTAAACTTGTACATATTTTTGTATATTATATATGTATATGTGTGTGTGTGTGTGTGTGTGTGTGTGTGTATTACACCTCTTTTACATTTCGTTTCATGCATACATGCATTCATTCATACATTGAGGACAATGCATGGGATAGGTGTGGGGGAGGGTTTACTAACATACTAACATAGTTGATACTAAATTTTTTATCAACTAAACAATTTTTTTTTAAAAATTATTTGAAAAAGTAAACAATATTTTGACTTATCTTTTGAAAGAAATCCAAGTTAATCTTAAGAATTAGGAAAATCATAATTAGGATTTCTTAACACTTGGTTAAAATAAGAGTATTTGTTTTATTTTTAGGTTTTGGAGGAAAAATTGAAAAAGTAATTTAGTCTTGATATCTTTACCTTGATGAAATATGCATGTTTTATACACATACACACTTGGGATTAAAAACAAAGACTCTTGTGTATTAGAAAAATATACACATAAAATAAACAAATCTAATTATTGATTAGCTAGATACTTTGACTTAAGAAAGCCTTGGTACTTACGCGAAAGGTAATTAGGTAAGTTTGAAATATATATATATATATATATATATATAATATATATATATATATAAATGTATTAACACATCTAATAATCAATTAGTTAGGTATTAGGGCCTCAAGAAGCCTTATTACTTACACAAAAGAAAATTAGATGAGTTATACATATTTTAAAAAAAGAGAGAAAAAAGAAAGAAAAAAAGAAGTACTTAAAGGGCAACGAAGTGGTTATACTTCGAACTTCTGCAAAAAAAAAAAATTTATATATATTAATATATAAGGTATAAGAGTTGAAGTTTAAGAATCCTAAGTAAAAATTCGCGTTCACAAAGGTGCATATAACTTAGGGTAAAATAAAAAAAGACTAAGTGAGAAATTCAGTTTTAATTCTAACCTAAATTGATGATAAATATTTACATCGAGACTAAGTATAGGAATGAATAATTTGATGAGTCTAAGACTTATAGATTACTTGATTTCCTCAAAGATACTTCAAATATTCTCTCTTTCAAATAGTATTTCAAAAATACTTACATTTTATTTTTCTTTCTTTATGAATTTTGTGGGTGTAATTCACTGAAAGCCCTCACGAGACAACACTCGTCCTCTAGGGTAACCTAGAGCTTTAACGGCTTGTTGCACGTACTAAGTGCAATCGTGATTCCTACAAAAGTGAGTTAGGTTAGATTAAATTAGTTTCTAACAATTGGTTTTGCTCGAGGACGATCAAAAGATAAGTGGGAATGTGATTGTACTTTAAAATTGCATTTTTATCATCACTTTTACACATATATCCTTGATCATTCCTTTATTAATTAACGCTATTAACTTTCTTTTTGATTATGGTGTGTAGTTACTTAAATGAGAGGATAAAGATACAAGAAGCTTCATTTTATCCCTAATCCTATCCAAAGTTGGATTTTAAGTTAAATTGAATCCAAAGGAGGAAAGGATTAATCTTCATCTCCTATTCAAGTTCAAATTCAGAATATAAAGTCCTAAAAGATGAAGGGGATAAAGCTAATTCTACAAGGAATAAGGAGGATAATTCAAATTAAATGGAATTCAAAATCAATTCAGACTCGGATTCAGACTGTACATGTTTTACTATTCAGATCATAACGTTTGCTACAGATATTCAAATCTGATGATTCAAGATGCTACAGAAAGAAGGCTTGAAGGACTACAATTCTTCTGTTTATCACTCTATCAAATTCAGCCGTCTGATGAGTCATATTTAGTAAACAACACGTCAACTTGCTGCAGGACTGAATTCCTTATTGAATTAGGAAACCTTCTAATTTGTATCCTAGTGTGATTAGCTTTGAGGTCTATTTAAAGAGCTGAAGTCTCTCATAATCGATGAGAACCTCAGGCAGAGAGAAGAAGAATAAGGCTAGAGTTAAGGATTTAGAGTTTTTTGTTAGATTAGTTTAGCCTCTTTTGAGTTCTCTTCTTTGTAATTGCTTTAGGCTTTGGCTTGGCTATTTTAAGGAGTAAGGAGAAGGAGCTTGTACGCAAGGATTGCATCAATAAAGGTTATCTTTTCTTTTTTATGTTTTTATTCTTGTTCTACCTTTTTCTTTGTTCTTGGTTTGATTTTTGGTGTTGTCTTTAATCTTTCTTCTTTTTCTTTTCTTTAAAGATCTTAAAAAATAAAAAGATGGTTAAAATAAAAAGAATGCTAGGCTAGAATAATTCTAGGGTAGCTAATCACTAGATCGACTAGGGTTAGATCTAGGGTTAGTTGATTAATCTAATGGATTTGCAATCTAGGATTAGATTAATCTTTGAAGTTTAGTGATGATAGTCCAACTTAATGATTTAGATAAGTAGGGTTTGGCTTTAGATTAAGTTTAGGGGTAGGGTTTGGCATAGTTTAATGATTAGAGATTGGCTTTGGCTTATGATAAAATTAGGGTTTGGCTTGGCGTAGTGTAGATAAGTTAAGTTGGACATCTTACTCTTCTTACTTAGATTAACAACTTAGATGAATGTTTCATTAGTTTAAAAGGATACAACCCTTAGATCGAGACTAGTCGTGAAGGTAAATTAGCGACCTAGACTCTCCCTCTTTATTAGATATACTTTCTTATTTCAAACTACAACCAACCTTTCTTCTAAGCCTTGACTACAGATATACCGTGCTGTCAATGCTTCCATCGCCTCCCTCCCAGTGGAACACGACCCGCTTGGACCCTTGCTGCAGCGGATAGAATTGAACAACGAGAAGAATCTAACCTTATAATTCTTTGATTATTGTTTTTTATTTTTATACATATTAATTCTCTCGTTCAAGTTTCAATCAGTACACAACTCCTCTCTCAAATACAATCATCTCTACTCAAGAGGGAAGGCACAAAATCAAAACAAAGAAATGATTACAATCTTGCTGATCCAATAATCACAAACCACTCTTGGTGATCTCAAAAGACCATAAATAATTTTCTCAAAAACAAAGATCCTAAAGATGGGTTTAGAATCGAATAGCTCAAGTTTGAGAAATCAAAGTGTTTTGGAAAAGAAATAACAAAGAAAACACTTGGGAAAAACTTCTTGGTAGATATAAAATTTAAGAACAAAACTAAAATTCCCAAATTTTGGTTTTGTTTGATTTTTTTTAAAAACTTTGAAACGAAATATAGAAAGATTTTTGGCACAAAAACTTCTTTAGAAAACTAGCTGAAAACACTTGAGAAGATGGGAAAAATTGTTATTGAAAATCTTGGTGAAAACTGGACTCAAAGGACCTATATTTATAGGGCCTGAAAATATAGCCGTTGGGGTCCAGAGTTGGTCAAAAATGACATGCCGGCCGACCGCCTCAAGGCAATTTGCCAACGGTCGACCGCCCGGTCGACTGAGACTAGAACCAGAGAGCTAACTCTCTGGTCGGTCGATTGACCGATCGATTGGGGCTAGATCCAGAGAGCAAGCTCTATGGATTGTCGACCGTACGGTCGACCGTCCTTAGGCCAAAGGACTTGTGCATGTCCTTTGCACATTGGTCGACCGAGCGGTCGATCGAGCCCAAGTTCGGTCGACCTAGGTCGACCGCAGGCAGCCTAGAAACAGGGTTATAGGTTTGAAAAGGTTTGCTTTTAATTACCTATAAAATTTCATAAAATCCACAAAAATAAGTTCTTATAAATATATGAAGTACAAATATGGTGATATTAAATTCAACACATATTATAAACTATATGAACTATTTTTTTAGGCTTAAAAATTTAGCTTGAAACCAAAAACGATATTTTCCAATACTTAAATTTTGACATGAAAATACATTTTCTCCAAAACTTATATAGATACAAAAATATGATATTTAAACATTTTTTAAGCATGTGAATGGATAGAATCCAATACACATACAAAAGATATGTCTATGTTTTGACATTAAATCCAAAACATAAATTTTGATAAAAACAAAACTTTCAAACAATGAACTAGAATCATCAAAATAAGTTTTTAAGTATTATGAACCATCAATATATATGAAAGAAATCAACATACATAAAATCATGTAAACTTCTTTGATTCTATCTATTCATGAAAACAAGAGATATTATCTTAAAATTCAAAAACTGTTAACCGAAACCAATAAACTTTTGAACTTGTATGTGTGTGAACTTGAGCATATTTACACAAGATCTAAACTAAAACAAAACAAACCTACATGCAAGTCTTCTCGTCGATCTTCATCTTCAAGACGACTCGATCCAAACTTGATCCAAAGAGTTTGACTCCATCCGAGTGCTAGATACGATTTTGACGCGCGAGCTCTTGAACCCACACGTGTTAGCTCCAAAATTGTTTTGAATTCTTTATTGAAGCTAAACATCTATTAAGATATTGATCAATAACTGAAACTATATAAACACAAGATCATTAGGAAACTAACCTTCATAAGTTGGTCATCATCAAAACTAAGGTGAAGGGCCTTTGGGCCAACAAAGACATGTGCTGGTGATCTACCGAGGGAGTCTTTACCACTATGGAAAGTGACCATATCGACGTATGGACGAGGGGGCCCGACCATCTATCTTGTAGGACAGTACATATGCACGACTTCTTCACCCTAGACCAACAAATCTTATTCTTTCTAATTATTTTATATTAGTTACATGTTTAGATTTTCAACAAGTATTAATTATGATTTAAAATTTGCTAATTTAATTTGTGGCATAAAAAATAGTGACTATAATACCCAACATAGAGGAACATCAATCCGAATGGTCTATTTTGTAAGATATATGAGTTCTTAACTCACCTTTTTGAGGTAAAATTTTGGATGTAGAGGCATCAAATCCGTGGTTTGAAAAAAAAAAAAAATTTAAATATGGATTGAAATGGAGCTATGGTTTTGTCTTTGATTCCTCCACATGGATCGATAGGTAGGTTTATCTATTTCATTATTTCGTATTTTTATTTATTTATTTTCATTTTTTAGCAAGTAATTAGGTATATAGAGTAAAAAAAAAACTACCGTTTTAATCATAAGAAGTTAAGTAATATTATTTTAAGTCCAACACAAGTTTTCTAATCTCAAGACTCTATGACATGTGGGATAAGATATAATTCATGAGAAGTGGGCCTCACAAGTTGTGCTCTCGAGTTATATTTAAATTAAGAAACCTGAGCTAGAACAAAATTATTCTATAATGGAACTTGAATAATTTTGTTCTAAATGTTAACTCAAGTGGTAAGACACTGAGATACTTTTTTTCTTTGTGGGAATTTGTGTGTTTGAATCACTCCATTCATAATGGGCGAGATGATTTTCAAACTAATTTTCTTAACTAAATTGCATGATGTATTATAAAAGCATATTATGCACTATTTTGACTTCAAGGTGTACGTACAAAGGCCACTAAGCTTGAGCTTGACTCATAGTTCATGGAGATTCATTCACGATAAAGTTGGTAAAAACCGTCACATTGTGATTAATATGTTTGCAATTAGATGTTCCTCTTCTAACGTTTGTGAGAGCCTTTTTCTTCTCTCACAAAGACAACAAAGTTGCATGTTCTTTTAATCAAGAACAAATCACAATAATCTCCACATACCCACTAGAGATTCTCATTAGAGAGAACACCACCATGATAACTTGTAACACTTCCCCATTTCTATTATCACTATCAAATCACCCACAAGTGCACTCATGTTTTTTATTTTGTATATTATTCGATTTGATACCAAGAGTATGGTAATAATGATAAAGGGACATATATCCAACAATTTTCATTATCATGTCGTGATTATTTTTTTCGACGTAACTTCAATCCCAAAAGCTCCTTCACTAGGAAGAATAATCAAAAGAAAAAGAAAAAAAAAGAAAGATGGAAAAAAGTAAGAGAAAAAAGGAGGAAGAAGAAGGAGACGGGGGCTCGTCTAATTTGGGTCTCTTATTTATTAAATATAATAGTACAATTTACTTGAATTAATACAAGACTAAATAGTATAACACTTGACAAGCTAATAAAATTGTAAGCATCAAAGTAAATAGATAACACTAATAGCACAAGCAATCTAAACTATTCACAGTCAATTTTTACTATATTTACTTATGAGTTAAGTTAGTATAATAATACATAAAAATGTATTAGAGAATTATTAGTTAACTAAAGTTTAATTTAACTCATGTCTCCGATCATACCTCCATGGTGTCATGTATGGTTCATGCCCATTCACATATTGGGTTTGACTTTCTGAGCCCAAGTGAAAATATCCAATACATGGCTTGGGCTAAGGCCTTGTTAACTCCAAGCAATATTCTCACATAATAAGAGAAGTTATTTGATAAATAATCAAGTTTCTTTCATTTGTTATCAAGGTGGTCATCCAAAAGTTCAACTGAGTACTGAGTCCTGTTACAAAGCTAACTGCCCAAATCCAGAACAGTTGAGATCATGCACTCCATGTGTGTGAAAGGTGAAACTGCGAGAATATCACACTTTTTGATCTTAGCTATTAGGATCTATAAGTAAGTCCTCTTTAGGACTAGGCTGAACAATCTGTCTTCAACTCTTAAATCATTGGAGAAATTAATTTGGGGTTTTGAAATGTGAGAATTGGAGGCAATCAAACTTGTATTTTTCATTTGGTGGAATAGTACTTGTTTGGTTGTCTCCAATATCTCACCTTCAACTGCTCAACAAATTTTCAGGAACAGGATAGTAGGCGAGGACACTGAACCGTCTGTAAGCGAATTGCTGATCGGTTCAGTTTCCTCTGATATCTCACTTTCATGGAGGTTAACTATCTGTATTCTAAAGAGTTCTTCTGGGTATTGAAAGTGAGAATTGGAGGATACTTGAGCCCTCTTGCAGAGAAGATGGGTTAAGTTTCCTCCAATATCTTGCCTTCATCAGATCCAGATCCAGATTCAAACTGAGAACCGTTCTTTAAGATTCTGCTCCAGCATTTGGCTTCATTTACTTGGCATAGTTTTGACTCGAGAATTGGAGCTCAATCTCTCCCTCTACTTGTTTGCTTTGTTCCAATAACTAACAGCTAAGCTTGGTGACTTGCAGCTTATTTTATTTGCAGAAATTTTTCTTTCATGGTTTCCTTCATAAAACAATGTTGGCTGAAAATTACGGTCCTTTTAGTTCCATTTATGAATATATAGATCAATCTATCATCTTTTCCCTTCTTCTGGATTTCTTTTTCCCGACAAGAGAGGTTTCATGTTGTGTCGGCCAGGAATCCAACATATGCATGGATATTGGCATACAAACAATTGATTAAGGTAGATATCAAAAATTACAAAGAGTGCCATTATTTTTCAGACACTTTTATCTCAGAGAAAAGTCCAAAATGCCTCATCCTTCTTCCTCATCCTTCTTCCTCCTCCTTCCGCGTCGGCTATTGACGGTCCCCCGCTCCCCCCGCCGCCCTCCACCTCCTTCCTCGCCCTCCCCCTTCACCCCCTCGCCGGTAATCTTTGCAGAACCTGACCCGCTTGGCGTGCTTGGGCCCGAATCATCACGTGATGTCGCAGGTCTGAGTGTCTTTGGTGTTGGGGTGGGCTTGCCGAACTTGTATATGTGGATGTCATGGCACTGCTCGACGGCGTGGCGCATCATGAGGTGAAAGACCTCGGGGAGCCTGCAGTCGATGGGGTCATCGGGCTGGTATTTACAGTTGTTGCCCTCGTCGCCCTCGCTGTTGGCAGCCGCCTCGGGATTGGAGACAGTGGGGGTCCACAACGACGACATTGGTGGATGATGATGATGGATCTGATAGTGTGGTGGCGTTGTTGAGGTCAGAGAGTCGATGAAAGGGAGATGGGAGTCGGGAAGGAGCAAGAGTTGAGGAAGTTCTCTCCAGTGCGGAGGAAAGAGTCGTCGGAGAGGAAGGTGACGTTGGAGGTGGAGATGAGGCGGAAGGAGGAGGGCGGGGAAGGAGGGGGAGGGGGATGGGGGGAGCGGGGGACCGCCGGAGAGGAGGAGGGGAGGTGGAGGGAGGTGAGGGCCGGGGTTATTTTGGGAATATTTAAAAAAAATTTGGTGAGTGCCTTGATCAATTTGGTGTGTTTATCAATCTGGTGTGTGCCTTAATCAATTGTTTGTATGCTAATATTCGTGCCTATCCAACATTAATCAAAGAGAATTTAGGCACCCAGAAAACTGAGACATTAGTTCAGCTAGGAATCTTTTTTGATAGAAAGAACAGAACCTCAAACTCGAAAGCCCCGTTCCAATGTATTAATATGCAAAAACCAGGCACAAGTAAGGTGACTTATTAAGGAAAAGTCAGGAGGGTAATACATGCCTGATCACGGCAAAAAAACGAGACATAAAGGGGAAAAAATAATACAATTTGTGTAGCTTATGCTTGTGGCAGTCGGTGGCCCAGAGGTGTGAGTGAAATGTGACCGTTTCAATGACTGATTCTGGCGTGCTATCTTTCAACTCAAAGATGTGCATGTTACTTTCCTACCAAATGGACCAAACAACAGCAAGAACAATAGTGTCCCATCGAGTCCATGTAGCGTCAAAGATAGCACATAGCTTCCAATCTTCTCAGAGATTCTTGATAGAAACAGAGTTCGGCCAGAAATCTGATACTACTTTAGATAGGATCAGTCGTTAGGCTGGTAGTTAATGGAGTCACAGTCGGCCTACAATTTTGATACAGAAGCTTAAATGAATGATGTTGAACAATCTGCCAAACAAACATGATGCTAGTTTTTATGGCAGATTTTGTTTGAACAGGAAACAATGAAATGAATCAAAAAAGTTCCATACCATGAACTTTGTACCGACGGACCCTTGAAAATAGCGTGAAGAAATAGAATAAACATGAAAGAAAACATGAAATGAAAAAAGAACTTTTTAACTCCTCTTGAAAACATTTGGATATGAATGGGTTTCAAGGCCCCTTCCTTTTGCACTCGAAAATGGTGGGGAGAAGAAGGAACAGAAAGCAGAAAGGAAAAGAAACACTCTTCTTTCTACTTTCTGAACCTTCAACTAGTAAAATTTAGGATAGCACTGGAAATGAGCACAGACAATAACTGAAGAATCTACAGGGATTTCTAATTTCCATTTCCAAGAAACAAATTCAGGCGGATAAGAACTCTTTTCTGTTTACAGTAAACAGCGAAATTGTTGAAATGGTGTTTAATTTGCTAGCTGTCGGCAAACAAAGAATAGCCAGGTAGCATCCCATGCCCATTGAGAAGAAACAGGAGAGAACAAGTATATTGAAGAAAAATAATTTGGAATTGAGACAAACAAGATACATACAATTTCTTCTCTTTGCTGCGTATCGCTCTTATGATTAATAACAAAACTACTCGCTGCGATCTTATCAGACGAGAAGGGTAGCTCAATGAATCCTAGCGTAACTCCCTGGGTTGTTTCCGGATCAGAAATCACCTCCCTAGCTTGCCAAACCTCCTAGCAACTCCAAATATGACTGCCTTTGTCAATAAACCTCTGTCCAGACTACAAGCAGCAATGACTACACTGCCAACTATGAGGAACTTTGGTATGTTATTTCCCAAGCCTTCTGCTTCTCGGCTTCTACAATCTCTTCTGATGAGTCTTTGATGTTGCCTTCCAATGATCTGAGGTAGTCAGTATGGACCTTGGTGTTGATCCGTGCCATGGATGCATACTGGGATGACGGCTCCCCTTTACTTCTGGCAATTTGGTAGGCTCGGAGGCCAGGCTCAATCTTTCTGACACAGCCCCACATTCCCTGCCTGACCCCCAGTTTTGCTATTTCCCACGGGATGCCCATGTCTTCATGATGGAACAAAAGAACCTCGCAGGCAGTTTTTTGGCCATCACCTCTCCTTGATTCAACTGAAAATATTGTAAAGAAAGGGTAAAATTAATTAGCATGATGAACCCAATAGATATTTGGTGGTTCCAATCGCAATACGGCTGTGAACTCTCAGTTACCTGGACGAATACACCAGCTTGAATAATACAAATCTACCCGCCTAGGTTTGTTGTGCCTAGGAATAGAGGGGCGAGGTACTCCCTGAAACACGAGATCAGATGTTTGAGATTCTCACATTAATTTTACAAAAAAAAATTGATAATAAGTAATCAGTAAATAATAGAATGGATGCTTGAAAGAACTGAACACAGGGTGTGGCCAGCAAATCAGAAATTCAGTTAACGGTCATCGCTTCTTTATAATCAAGAAACATCATAATTTCTAGATAGAGTATATGAGAAGGGAAAGGTTCTTGTAGAAGTTTCTATTTTTGGTTTCTGTAGTATCTACACATGGTAATTGTGTCAACAGACAAACTAACAATGACAGTTTGAGTGCATAAATAATTGCAAAAGCATGCACATAACCAGCAACAAATACTGATACAATACCCCCAAAAAAAAAAAAACAGAGAGGCACAGGCATGAAAACTTCTTGGTGTATGATTTAGAACAATAAAGGAAAATGTGGCAAGGAGAAAAATAGAGAAACATGATTCTCTTCTGAGTATCTGAGCACCTAACTGGAGCATGAGGAAGAAGATTCAACAAAGCCATGGTTCAATCATTGAAGGAAGAAATGTTCAATGATATGCAGTACGCTGATATCAATTAAAAAAAAAATCAGAAACTTAAATATAAGTTGCATGCTTTCATCTTGAATCAATTTCAATTTTATGGTAATTAATTATTCACTCCATTAAAACCAAGATAGAAGATATGCCTACAAAAATCTATGGCTACAGTACTAATACTAGTTGGTGGTCAATACGTAGAGGCACTCAACTCTCTTATAAAGGAAGGCTGACTTTGAGTCCCAAAGTGAGGGGTTTGGTAGGTGTGGTTAGATAGAAAGGTGATGTGTTGAATTTGCAAATTATCTTCAAATAGTTCATAGTATTTTTTGTATGTTCAAGCAAATCTGAAAATCTAGCTCCACTGAGGGTTCCTTCCACAAGGTTTGAAGAAATGAAAGAAATGGCCTATTTAGGATGCCAAGGAGTTCTTTTCCTATAGAAATCAGCATGAAATGATTGGTATTCAAAGTTCATTACTATCATAGAGAGAAATCTACATCAAACAAGGTAATACTTACATGTATATTACAATGGTAATACTTACATCTATGTACCCCAAAAGTCATCTCAAAGAAAGAACCAACATGTTCTACTCAATTAGAGTTTGCTAACAGATAGCCACCTACCAGGTCATTACATGACCTAGATTAACAAAATGCTATAACTGGAATAATCCTCAAATTTGGAAGTCCACTAGGATTACCAGCATGTTAGCTCAAATTATCACTTGTGCATGAGATGTAGATGGATTCCCATACAATCATATAAGTCAACATAAAACATTCAAGACATTCTACAGTTCTACTTGCCAAGTGATGTGGAAAAACAAAAGCTTGACATGATTATTAGACAATAACTTATGCTAGTTTAAGACTACTATCATATGTCACTCTTATCACCCGAACTGAAATTCATGGTTCTCAATAAGCCTAGTGCGGTCCTATCCTATAACCCCCTAAATTTGCATAGATTAGTTGTCAAAGAAGATTCCATGTGTTACATGAAATAACAACGCTCTTGCTAGGATCCTAGTAAAGTCAAGCCAAATAAGGTTGGAAAAGTTGTACCGACCTACGCAGTCAAAAGCATGACAAGGAGGACATGTGGTACAAATGTCATAAAGACATAGTATGCATCAAATGATCAGCCTTTGCCACTTTTTCAGGACAATGTTGGGCTGCGAAATGGATGTGGGGATAAATAACAAGGATGTCTAGCACTCAAACATACAATTTTGTTGACGCTGTTGTGATACTTCAGCATTAAGCTGCAAAGTTTATCCTAACTATAAGACTGTAATATTACACATAAAAGATCAGGTGAAACTGAATCTCAGAAATGAATTTCATCTAGTGATCACTAACAGCCTGAAAAAACTAATTGACCACATCCATCATCGGCTCAATATTTGTAAAGCTTGAAACATTTTAATAAGCACATTACTTAAAATGCATTTCCTGTTAAGCTCTTCAATATGACGATAGTTGTATAAAATTACTGCAGAGTCTCTTCCTCATCATACCTTAGTTACACAGTAGTAGGTTCCATCTGCATCCCATATCCGACGACCAATAATATATTCCCTATCGCTGCAGAAGAAGGAAACTACATAGAAAAACAGAAACTCTATAAGCAAACACAACAACCAAAGCTATATATCAAGGAAACTCCAACAGAAAATCTCTCACCTTTCGCACCCATCGAACTACTAACGTCCCCGTTTTCACACACTCTTCCAGCACCGTGTGCTGGAGGAGCATGTCATCCCACTTGTTCTTGGTCCGGAATTCATCATCCCAGAAGAAATCCCTCACCATTTCTGGCGTTGCGTCATCAAATATTGTGCTGCTCCGGTATTGTGGAGGACCCGTCTTAAATTCAGACACAACACAACTCCATCAAATAATGCTAAACATACTAAAACTCAATCTCAACCAATAGCTTTCCTCTAGTGATTGCTATATAATGAAGGTAGTATCAAAATGAATGAAAAGATTGCGTTTTTCTCATAAAGAGCAAACGCTTATACCTCAGGCTCCCTCTTCCAAGCTCGGTAGCTGAACCCAGGCATCGATTTATCCATCATCTGCTGCCAAGCAGGCCCTCCATCTGTAACCTCTACAAGCTGGCACAAATGCTCTAAATCCTCTGTCGTCACAGCCAATTCCTCACTCTCCATCACCTGAGCACTGTACAACATCCAATTCTATCAAAAACCCACAACCCCAACCAATCCCAAACCCCCAAAACACAAGAAAAACCTTCAATTTACCTCATTTCAACAACCTCCTCCTGCTTTGCACAGCTCGAACTCGCGCAGGCCTTGAAAGAATCCAATCTCACGAGACTTTGACCGCCATCGAATCCACAACCTTGCGGCGACCAAATCCGCGGCCCACCTCGGCCTCCACGCCCACCCTACAACCAACCCAACAAAACCGCAATCCACAGAGGCGCAGAGAACACCGCGAGCTCCGACATCACGTCGCCGATGGTGGGCTGCTTCAAAATCTCGATCAGGGCATCCATAATCAGCGCCATGGAGCAAGACCCAGGTGACGAAATCGAATCAGGACACCCAAATTTCGTCCCGAAAAAGATAAGGGGTTGAGCTCAGAGACCGACTCGACTCGACTCCCTCTAGGCGAAAAGAGAGAGAGAGAGAGAGAGAAGAAGAAGAAGAAGGAGAGAACCAGTGATAAGAGATTGAAGAGGAGAAGAGGACAAAGGGGATTGAGGGATTTTGGGTAAGGATGGAGGGGGAGAGGCGGGGAGGCGTCTGATTTGGATTCTGTGTAGGGTCACAGCGCCCCTTGGCTCCCGCTAATTCTAGCTTTCTAGGGCTCAGAATCGAGAGAGCTGCAGCCAAAAGAGGGAAAAACTCAAAGAGAACCCGAGAGAGATATATCCTAGAAATGAAATTAATTAAAATTTTGGATTAAATTAGCGTGTGGTTCTTCTAATTCTAACTCTTGCGGTACTTGCGAGATGAGATAAGATGAAAGAGCATTCGGATTGGTATTTATACCAGTTGGGGGCTTGGAACAAGGCCGCGTTATTCTCTCTGACTGGGTAAAGTAGTAAGAGAATTGGACGGATAGGGGGTTTTTTAGAATTTTGTGGGGTTTGATTTTTTAATTTTTTGCGAGGGTTTGATTGACCAGAAAAAGAGTGGCGGGCCGAATTGAGAGGGCTGGGTTTGACTGGGGTTGTGGTCTTGAGGAGGACCGGACCAGATCCAATGGGGGTGTCTGTGGGTTGAAAACAACATTCTTGACGCTGGTTGGAACATTGGGCAAAGGAGTGAGGGAAAATGTGATTTGTGTTTTTTATTTTTTTTAAAATGACCTCTTTTCCCTCTTTTCCTAGAAATAGCAATTTTCAGGGTGATGAAGTACTTGGGTACCATCCCAAAAGACTAGCCTTTTAGGTGGAGTTGTTCAAATTCTTATATTCGATGTGAGACTATTTGTTCGACCCAAATCCCAACATGTGATGAGTACTACTTGTTGGATTATTTTGTTAAAAGCTTATTAATAAAACGTGAAGACCTTATAGATTCAATGTTTACTCTTAAAAACTTGAAGGGTGATGAGCATCAATGCCAGTGATGTTAAAAGTGTGAATGAGAACTATAAAATGCTTGTCTTACTGTTCTATCTTATGACACAATATTATAACACATTTTACTACTATTTTGTAACTCGAAATTAAATTTACCTTGCATTTTTTTTTCAAATTTATCTTTATAATCTCTTCGATAGATTTGTTTCATTGTCTATTTATTGATTGATTATTATTCTTCAAATTTTCAACTGCTGGGCTCATGTTTTTTCATTTTATTTTGAAAAATATTCTTTGAAATTTTCAACATAATTTTCATACACATCGCTATTTTCTAAGATACGCTCTTATAAACTTTGATAGATGTTACTTTTGTGCTCTGATTTTGGCACCGCACAAGATCAACGTCTACATAGATATCTCTAGTCGTTTAGACCATTCACGTGTTGACTGCTCAAATTTTTCAGTTTTAAAATGAATTTACTATGTAATCTTATTAATATACAGTTTCCTTTTAACAATATTTATGATTTTACAATATGAACTACATCAATGGAAAAAAAAAAGATAGACTAATTGGAAGGTCAGGGTGGTGAGTACATATGATGAGTTTGCACTTGCTAATTCTATATTTGTGGTAGTTTGCTTAGATTAGAAATTTGGTTGTTTGTGACGGAGGTTGTTGGTCAGTAGAGATGGCATCTTTTGTAAAGAATGATTCGGGGAAGGTGAAGTTGATTACTAGCTCTGCCTGTTTGGCAATTGGAAAAACAAAAGATAAAGGAGTGTGTGGGCTCTACTTGGTCAGATTTTTAGCGTTTTTTCGAGCTAAAAGCTCAAAAATATGATACGTCACTGTAACTGTAAAAAACTGATTTGGAAGCGTGAGAATCACACATTTTTCCTTGTTAGTTTTCACATCAAACAAACAGACTGAGGAAAAAAACACGTGAGACTCGCATATCAGAACAAAAAAAACATGTTTTCGCTCACTTACAAGGCAAACAAGCAGACATTTAGCATAAGTGCTCTTTAAAAGGAGCCATGGAAAATGTTAGAAGCATATATATAATAGTGCCAAAGTGCTTCTGGTGCCCAAAGAATCAGATAAACACATCATATTAAAAAAATACTAAATTAGAGATTGATATTAAAGTGTCAAACAATACATAATTAATGGACTAATGCTTAAGCACCAACAAACGAATCTCAGAGAGAACCCTACTTGGGAATTTGGGGGTCCTGCGTGAGACCTAAATTTAGAGATGATTTAATTGCTTATTATTAACGTACAGGCGAGAATATACAAACACAATAAAGAGCCAAAGAAGTTCTTACTATGTGACAAACTCTAATGATTGAATTTCTTTTATAGTACAAACTCATTATTCTTCTTATTAGGGTATGTTTGTTTGCCCTGAAAGTGAGCGGAAAAGCCCGTTTTGAATATTGTTCATTGTTCCCCACCCACTTGTTGGAATTGAAGAATATAAAGGTGAATCTTCGAGTTGAATTATGGCAAGATCCGTTGATCGAATCAACCGGATGATGGTTGGAGTGTGTTCTCCTTCCATTTGTGATGAACGTGGTATATTCACATGTTCAATTCCGACTTCGAATGAATGAGATATTCAAGTCCAAAGATTGCTTAATTCAAAGCCAAAAGGGACTAAAGTTAGCTACATGCATTTAGTCCCACATTGGCCATATGATGGAAGCTCATGGGGTATAAATAGAGAAAATTGAGAACAAAGGGCGTGCCCTTTGGGTACTTGGAGTTTTCGCGCGCGAAAAGGAGGGAACTATGCACGTACATACGTACGTGCGCGCACGCGCGCCGCCGCTGGCGGCGGCGGCCGGCCGGAGCCGGAGCTCGGGTTCGGGTTCGGGTTCCCTACCTGGCCTGGTTCTTTTTGAATCAGGGTCCGTAGGTATGGGCCGAACCACTCAAACCCGCCCGAGGAAAGATTCGACTCTCCCGCAAACGGGTGTCCGCGCGAACAGATCCGACCGTTCGCCAACCGCTGTCGGAAAACCGACAGTGCGGTTGGGCGGTTGATCGGTTGCGACGGTTCTGTCCGAACCGTCGCAACTGCTGGAATTTGGCGGACGAGAATACCCCTCCGGAGCGCTATAAATAGCGCTCCAGGGGTTCATTCTCAGACACACCAAAATCTGAGATCTCTTTCTCTCTTTCTGAAGGATCTCTCTCTCTCTCTAAAGTTCTGAATTCGATTCTGAACTGGACTCCAGCGAAGTGGGAAATCCACGACTTCCAGAGCGACTTCCAATGAAGTGGGAATCCGAAGCGACTTCCTAAAGGAAATTCTGCCAAAATTCTTCAACCTTCCTACGTTCTCAACAGTGGGTGTTCCTCCAAAAGAGTAAGACAAATATTCATTTGAAATTTGTCATTATACCGCTGTTTTGCTAATCCTGTGTAGGTACTGGTTGACTACGGTTCGACCGTACGGTATTTGGTAGTGCTGTCTAAATACCGTGAAGAAGTGTTGTATCTTGGGAGACCAGCGTCCATTATCCCGTAAGCACCGGTGCGGGGACGTAATTGTCTTAAGGAGATTCGCTGTAAGCGTACCTCACTTCAATTACTGTATAAGTGGACTAAGTCCTTTATACAGGGGATATACTTTATAGTATATCGAGATTGACTTAGATTCAGTCTAAGTGAAACTGTATAAGTGGATAGAGTCTTTTATACAGGGGATATACTTTACAGTATATCGAGACTGACTTGGATTCAGTCTAATTGGTGCTTAAACTAAGGAAGGAAATTGAAAGGTGGTTCTTAAATTAAGGAACGTTCTTTTGAACGGAAAACCTCCCACCTGATATTTGCCGACCTGGCCAATTAGATTGTTGATATCTCAGTGATCTTGATTAGTTGTCAGATTGATTCTTGTTAAGCAGACTACCCAACAATCTTAAGACAATTATTGTTTCTCACTTCTGTTCTGCTTGAACTTGCAGAAAAAATGTCTGAGACAAATCAAGATACCTCCAGCAAGGCAACAAACATACCGCTCCAAGGTTTGATGCCTACTCCACTTTCTAACCCGAAGCGGGAGAAGCCAGGAAAGTTTGATGGCACAGAGTTCAAGAGGTGGCAACAGAAGATGCTCTTCTACTTGACCACTCTACATCTGGCCAAATTCCTGCAGGAGGATCCACCAGAACCCGGAACTGATCGGGACTCAGTCCTTGCAGTCGATGCTTGGACACAAGGTGATTTCCTTTGCCGAAATTATGTTCTTAATGGACTGGATGACTCTCTTTATAACGTCTACAGTCCAATCACTACGGCAAAGAAATTATGGGCCAGTCTTGACAAGAAATACAAGACTGAAGATGCTGGTACCAAGAAGTTCGTCGTTGGACGATTTCTGGAGTACAAAATGGTGGATAGCAAGACTGTCATCAGTCAGGTGCAAGAGTTCCAACTTATCTTGCACGAGATAGAGGCCGAAGGTATGATTCTTCCTGAAACTTTTCAGGTTGCAACCATCGTGGAGAAGCTCCCCCGGCGTGGAGAGACTTCAAGAACTACCTGAAGCTTAAGCGAAAGGAGCTAAAGTTGGAGGATCTCATTGTGAGGCTTCGTATAGAGGAGGACAACCGCAAGTCCGAGAAAAGGAGCAGCAAGAACTCCTACGAAGCAAAAGCAAATGTGATCGAGGACTCAAAGGGGAAAGCGTCTACTTCCAAAAGCTTGAAGAGGAAGAAGCCTTCCCAGGGATACAAAGGCAAGGCTCAAGACGGCAGAACCATGCGCTTCAAAGGGACCTGTTACATCTGCAACAAAGAAGGTCACAAAGCAAATGAATGCCGCAGCCGTCTAAAGAAGAACAAGAAAAGCCACCCACAGGCAAACATGACCAACCATGAATCACCAAGTCTTTCAGCTGTGGTGTCAGAAGTAAATCTGACAACCAATAACAAAGATTGGTGGGTAGACACGGGAGCTACTAGGCACATCTGCTCGGAGAAATTGTTATTCTCAGAATATCAAAGGCTAGAGCAAGATGAGCAATTATTCATGGGTAATTCAGCTTCCTCAAAGGTTGAAGGAAAGGGCAAGGTCATCCTGAAGTGGACATCGGGCAAAGAGCTTACTCTTAACGATGTCCTTCACGTTCCAGACATCCGCAAGAATCTAATCTCTGGATCTATACTTAGTAAGAAAGGATTTAGAATAGTTTTTGAATCCGACAAATTTGTACTTACTAAGGGAGGGATGTATGTGGGAAAGGGTTATCTTGTTGATGGACTTTTTAAAGCCAATGTTGCAGTGGTTGATAAAAAGTCCGTGTATTTGTACCCAAAGCTAATAAAAGGAAAATCTTCTGTTTATTTGCTTGAGTCTCCTATTTTGTGACATGCTAGATTAGGGCATGTAAATTACAAGTCTTTGAAAAACTTATCTAATCTGGGATATATTCCTAAACTCAACTTGGAAGAAATTCGCAAGTGTGAGGTTTGTGTTGAGGCCAAGTTGGCTAAAAATTCATTTCACTCAATAGATCGAAATACAGAACCTTTAGGGTTAATTCATAGCGATCTATGTGACTTGAAGTTTATGCCAACTAGAGGCGGTAAAAAGTATTTCATTACTTTTATCGATGACTGTACAAGATACTGTTATGTGTATCTTTTGAACAGTAAGGATGAGGCAATAAATATGTTTACAACATATAAAGCCGAAGTTGAGAATCAACTCAACAAGAAAATCAAGATTCTAAAATCCGATAGAGGCGGAGAATATGAATCAAATAATTTAGTGAGTTATGTGCTAGTTTCGGTATAATACATCAAACTACAGCACCATACACTCCTCAGCAAAATGGAATTGCTGAACGGAAGAACAGAACATTGAAGGAGATGGTTAATTCCATGCTCGTAAGTTCTGGAGCTCCGCAAAACTTGTGGGGGAAGCTCTATTAACTGCAAATCATATTCTAAATAGAGTACCCCACAAGAAACTTGGTCTAATACCATTCGAGTTATGGCATGGAAGGACACCTTCCTACCATTACCTCAAAATGTGGGGGTGCCTTGCAAAGGTGCTGGCACCATTACCCAAAAAGACTAAGTTGGGAGCAAAAAACTATGGACTGCATATTCATAGGCTATGCCTTAAATAGCAGTGCCTACAGATTTCTAGTTCATAAGTCAGAAATACCTGATATTCATGTAAACATGATTATCGAATCTCGAGATGCTGTGTTCTTTGAAGATATCTTTCCGTACAAACGGGAAGCAGATAAGACTTCTGGGAAAAGAACACACGAGATGGCGTTCAGGGACGAAAGCCCCGAGGAACCAATTGTAAATGCGGAAATTGAACCAAGAAGAAGTCAGAGATCTAGAATCTCAAAATCTTTTGGTCCAGATTTCATAGCATACGCTATTGAGAGCGAGCCTCAAACATTTAAAGAGGCTATGTCAAACCCAGAAGCACAAATGTGGAAAGAAAGTATAAATAGCGAAATAGAATCCATACTAAGTAATCATACTTGGGAATTGGTAAACTTGCCTCCTGGAAGTAAACCAATTGGGTGTAAGTGGATTTTCAAACGAAAATTAAAACCCGATGGATCTATCGATAAGTACAAGGCTAGATTAGTAGCCAAGGGTTATCGACAAAAAGAAGGACTTGACTACTTCGATACTTATTCACCAGTAACAAGAATAACGTCCATTCGGATGTTGATTGCAATTGCAGTATTGCACAACTTAGATATCCATCAAATGGATGTCAAGACGGCATTCTTAAATGGTGAATTAAATGAAGAAATATATATGGAGCAACCAGAAGGATTTAAAGTCAAGGGCCAAGAACACAAGGTGTGTAAAATTGGTAAAATCCTTATACGGTTTAAAGCAGGCTCCAAAACAATGGCATGAGAAATTTGATAGTGTCATGATCAAAGATGGATTCACTATCAATGAATGCGATAAGTGTGTTTACACGAAAACAGTTGGAGATGCATGTATCATTGTCTGTCTTTATGTAGACGACATGTTGATACTTGGGATTAATATTGAAATTATTAAGTCCACTAAAAGAATGTTATCCAACAGTTTTGATATGAAGGATCTGGGGGTTGCTGATGTAATTTTAGGAATTAAAATTACTAGAACACCAGATGAAATCAGTCTATCTCAATCTCACTACGTGGATAAGATGATAGAAAGATTCAAGGATCATGGGATAAAAGAGAATACAAATCCTTTTCTCCCACACATCCACCTTCATAAGAATACAGGAACTGGAATACGCCAGTTGGAGTATTCTCAGATTATCGGAAGTCTAATGTATTTAATGAATTGCACTAGACCCGATATTGCTTACGCTGTAAGCAAGTTAAGTAGATACACTAGCAATCCTAGTGATCTACACTGGACCGCTCTACTACGAGTATTAGGTTACGTATCACATACCAAGGAATATGCCTTGAGATATGGAAAGTATCCTCCTGTACTGGAAGGATACAGTGATGCTAATTGGATTGCAGATTCTGAGGAATCAAAATCAACTAGCGGATACGTATTTACTCTAGCAGGAGCAGCGGTATCTTGGAAATCTTCTAAGCAAACATGTATTGCCCGTTCCACTATGGAATCGGAATTCATAGCCTTAGATAAGGCTGGAGAAGAAGCAGAATGGCTTCGACAATTCTTAGAAGATATACCGTTATGGCAAAAGCCAGTGCCCGCTATATGTATACACTGCGATAATCAAGCAGCTATATCTAGGGCACAAAATGTGATATACAACGGTAAGTCTAGACATATTCGTCGTAGACATAATACCGTAAAGCAGTTGCTCTCAAATGGAATTATCTCTATTGACTTTGTATCGTCAAAGGATAATTTAGCGGATCCGCTTACTAAAGGTTTAAGTGGAGAGCGTATAAATTGCGCATCGAGGGGAATGGGTCTAAAAGCCTAACCTTACCGAGTCAGCTTAATGGAAACCTCACTTAGCGACTGGAGATCCCACGGACTAAGTTCAAGAGGAAAAAACTAGTTATGATTGACTCAGCAAGTAAGCACTTGGGAGCTTGACTCCAATCCATTCTTAAGGTGCACATAAGTGCTTTTCTACAAGTGGATTAAGGATAAGCTTAACGCTTTTAATGATGCCTATATCTTGTTACTATACAAGTGGAGTAGAGTAGACTACTCCTCATAGGTCCATCACCTATGTGAGTATAGAGTTGGGTCGGCTCTTGGGAATCTCTATGGAGGCTGTTATTCCCTAAAGATACTCTCTGAAACCAAGAATGTCCAGGGCCAAAACGGACACAACAGAGAACCAAAGTTGATTTGGAAAGTCACTGTGTGAAGCTTGTTGACTTGGCTTACACTAACGGCTAACAGTTCAAGACCTAGTTCACTGATTAGCTAGTAAGTCCGATAAAGCTTTCACTATGGAAGGTTCAAGACCTAGTTCACCTATCCTTATGCAGTTTCTTTTCTAAAGTACCTTACACAATAGAGTCAGTCTCTTTGTGTGTCATTTCCTTGAATCTCCATTCATTGTGGGGGATTGTTGGAATTGAAGAATATAAAGGTGAATCTTCGAGTTGAACTATGGCAAGATCCGTTGATCGAATCAACCGGATGATGGTTGAGAGTGTGTTCTCCTTCCATTTGTGATGAATGTGGTATATTCACATGTTCAATTCCGACTTCGAATGAATGAGATATTCAAGTCCAAGATTGCTTAATTCAAAGCAAAAGGGACTAAAGTTAGCTACATGCATTTAGTCCCACATTGGCCATGTGATGGAAGCTCATGGGGTATAAATAGAGAAAATTGAGAACAAAGGGCGTGCCCTTTGGGTACTTGGAGTTTTCGCGCGCGAAAAGGAGGGAACTATGCACGTACATACGTACGTGCGCGCACGCGCGCCGCCGCTGGCGGCGGCGGCGGCGGCCGGCCGGAGCCGGAGCCGGGCCGGGCTCGGGTCTGGGTTCGGGTTCGGGTTCGGGTTCGGGTTCCCTACCTGGCCTGGTTCTTTTTGAATCAGGGTCCGTAGGTATGGGCCGAACCACTCAAACCCGCCCGAGGAAAGATTCGACTCTCCCGCAAACGGGTGTCCGCGCGAACAGATCCGACCGTTCGCCAACCGCTGTCGGAAAACCGACAGTGCGGTTGGGCGTTGATCGGTTGCGACGGTTCTGTCCGAACCGTCGCAACTGCTGGAATTTGGCGGACGAGAATACCCCTCCGGAGCGCTATAAATAGCGCTCCAGGGGTTCATTCTCAGACACAC
Organism: Agave tequilana; assembly: GCA_038442645.1. Lineage (NCBI taxonomy): Eukaryota > Viridiplantae > Streptophyta > Magnoliopsida > Asparagales > Asparagaceae > Agave > Agave tequilana. Next base: position 123,933 of record JAVJIF010000523.1, on the reverse strand, counting down.
CAAAATCTGAGATCTCTTTCTCTCTTTCTGAAGGATCTCTCTCTCTCTCTAAAGTTCTGAATTCGATTCTGAACTGAGCTCCAGCGAAGTGGGAAATTCACGACTTCCAGAGCGACTTCCAATGAAGTGGGAATCCGAAGCGACTTCCTAAAGGAAATTCTGCCAAAATTCTTCAACCTTCCTACGTTCTCAACAGTGGGTGTTCCTCCAAAAGAGTAAGACAAATATTCATTTGAAATTTGTCATTATACCGCTGTTTTGCTAATCCTGTGTAGGTACTGGTTGACTACGGTTCGACCGTACGGTATTTGGTAGTGCTGTCTAAATACCGTGAAGAAGTGTTGTATCTTGGGAGACCAGCGTCCATTATCCCGTAAGCACCGGTGCGGGGGACGTAATTGTCTTAAGGAGATTCGCTGTAAGCGTACCTCACTTCAATTACTGTATAAGTGGACTAAGTCCTTTATACAGGGGATATACTTTATAGTATATCGAGATTGACTTAGATTCAGTCTAAGTGAAACTGTATAAGTGGATTAAGTCTTTTATACAGGGGATATACTTTACAGTATATCGAGACTGACTTGGATTCAGTCTAATTGGTGCTTAAACTAAGGAAGGAAATTGAAAGGTGGTTCTTAAATTAAGGAACGTTCTTTTGAACGGAAAACCTCCCACCTGATATTTGCCGACCTGGCCAATTAGATTGTTGATATCTCAGTGATCTTGATTAGTTGTCAGATTGATTCTTGTTAAGCAGACTACCCAACACCACTCCCCCAGCAAATTTCTGTTAGTTTGCCCTGAAATCAAAAGTCGGAAAATGCATCGCCACGTCAGCATTTTGGCCTGTCAGGTTTCCGCCCGATGTAAAGAAAAAACGCCCCGATTTCTGACAAGCTCATTATTCAATTAATTTCACAGCGTTTCTCTCACCCTTATGGTTACTCTCCTCTCTCGTCGCTTCATCTACCCTGTCTCTCTCCTGTAACCTTAAATCCCCTCACTCTCTCTTGGGTTACTCTCCTCTCTTGCCGCTTCATCTATCCTTCCTCTCTCTCGTCGCCTCAGATCCTCTCTTACTCTCCCTTAGTGTTACTCTCTCAGACTCTCCTTTGAAGTTACTCTCCTCTTTCGCCGCGTCAAATACCTCTATTGGCCACTCTCTCCCTCCAACCACCGTGATCCATTGTCCTCCCTCATCGTCGGTGATCCCTTCAATTACGTCGCCTCCCCTCCCCTCCCTTTCCCTCATGTTGCCAACAACAGACAATAGTTTGTACCTATGCCTCAACTTCCCTCTCTCTATCTTGCCCGCCGCTGAATTTGCCCACTCGCTTTCGTCCGCCGCTGAGATCTCTCTTTTGTTGTCGTGAACCGTGGCCCTGCTGGGCGGGAGAGAGCGTGCCCAGAATTCAAGGCAAAATTGCCTCGCCACCATGCAACAACACCACCGTTGCTGGTCTCCCCCGCCTCCCCCGCCTGGCTCAATGAGAAGAAGGTTAAATTGGGGCTTACAATGTCGGATTGAGGTCTAGTTGGGGTCCAGGGTTGACTTGTTGGGTGGTCGTTGCTTTGTGTGTTGTGAATTGTTGCCATTTTTGCTTTGGTTTTGCGGGGCTTTCAATGTGATCGGCTGTGATGATTTTCTGAGCCAATGTCAGTTTTTTTTTTCCTTTGATTTGGGGAATGATGTTTGCATTCAGATTCATGTTTAGGTGGGGTGCTGAGTTGACTTCCTGGGTGGTTGTTACTTGGTATGTCTGCGGTCGGTCACTGGTGAATCTGTCAAAATTGTGTTAGGGTTATGTTGGGTTTTCAATGTGGTCGGTTGTGCTAAATTGTCAAAACTGTTCCCCTAGGGTTGGATGTTGTTGGATGATCTTGCCTGAGTTTGTTGCCTTTTGTTGCTTCTTGTTGGTCGTTGTTGTTTTATGTTGCCTGAGTTGGCTGTTGTTGGCTGTTGTTGCCAGGTTGTTATTACATTTTGTTCATTGTTTTTGTTTCTGAAATGGTTGTCTTTGGCTGCTGTTGTTGTTGGTTTGTTACCTGGATAACTGGATTGCCCGCTTCAATGTTTTCAGGGCATTTGCTTCCTGTGACGTCAAATTTCTGCGCTGAAAAACAGCTGCCCTTTCTTTCCTTACTCACTGTTTTATTGGTGGTAAGCTCATCAATTTTTAAAAATGGGTGATCATATTTTATTAGAGGGACTAATATATATTTCATTATAGGACCTATGTTAGTTTTTCTTAATTATTTTTCCTTCTCAATCAAACAAGAGCGATAATGAAACTATCTGAAGCCATACCCTCTCACTCTATATTCAACAAATTAAAAAAGAAGTAGAGAGGGATAAGGTTTTCCAGTTCTGAAAAGTGAAAGTACCTATTTCTTTTAATGTTTTCTAACAACCAAACAGACCCCTTCATCTTCTTCCAGCACGACAATTGCAGTAGAGGACAAAGGATTGTTGGCCTCTCAAATGAAAAATCTCTGGAGCCGATTCTGTTCGCACAGATTATGATGGCATCCGCTTTTGATTGGCCTTCAGAGACTTCCAAAAGACATGGACGTGCATTGATTGTGGTGTGGATTTTTTCTGTGCTTCAAGTGATTGGATTTGCTTTGACAAGGGTTTTAATTGGCCACACAAAGGGCAAGTTCTACGAGAAAAAGCTCAGATGGAAAATCTAAAGAAAAATAGTTCAACTGGCAATAGATTTGTGGATTTTTTTTTTTTTTTTTCACTTGGTGAGAAAAAATTGCAGCCATTCGGATTTTTTATGCTAATTTTCTGTCAATCAAATATATCACCATGAAAAATTAAATGGAGCCCACAAATTCAAAAAAAATAAACACTTTTCAGCGCATTTTCTCGGGGCTGTTTGGATTCTAGGAAGTGAGCGGAAGTGAGAAATAGATTTTTTTTTTTCTTTTGAAAGATGAGAATTTGTGTGTATTTGTTTCGATATTTAGTTGATAGTTAGGAGGTAAAAGTGAAAAAGTATACTTTATTTTCCGGTATTTAGTTAGTAATGTGAGAGTGAAAGTAAAAAAGTTGATCAAAAAATTGATCATAAAATAATATTAAAATAAAAATTAGTTAAATTAGACTGTAATTAGAATGCAAATGAGATTTCATGACCACAAAATTAACTGTTTTGACTTACAACTTATTACAAATGAGGCTATTTCTAATTACTAATGGAGATTCTTATCTCGATTCTGACACGTGTTTCCTCTTCCACTCTTTTTTTAACTTACCTTTGTCAGATGGTCACTCATCTACAATGTCTTCGGTAAATTTGATTGGTTGATATTAACACAATCAAATATTTTTACTCGGGTGTTATTGATTTGGAATTTACATGTTCGGGCTCAGATTGGAACCCGATTAAAACTCGGACTAGGCTTTCTACTTTTTAGTTAGATTTACTTGAATTCAGATTAAGCTTTGCACTTTTTAGTTAGATTTGCTTGAACTTAAACTAGCATTTGAACTTTTTAACTGGATTTATTAGGAATTGAACTAGGATTTGGGCTTTTAGTTGAACAATTTATACTAATAACTAAGAAGTTTTATAATAGTTCTTATAATATGATATTATTTATTATTTGATCTCGTATTAAATGCTAATTTAACATTGATTGACAATTTTTTTATTGAAATAATCAATAATATTTCATAATAAATATTAAAGTGACTATTATTTGTTATAAGTTACTATCAGGTATTATTGATATATTATGAAATTTTTATAGTTAAATAATATTATATACTAAAATAAGTAATTATACAATAGTTAAAAATAAAATAAATATTCAAAATAAAACCAAAATTTAATTGCAAATAAAGAATGTTCATAATTACTAATGTTGTAATGACAATATTTATTATTTTATCTTATAAATATTTTAAGTAGACTGAAATTGAATTAATATTGTTGCTAACATTTTTCACTAATTAATTAGATTTATCACAAGATTATTAGAAATATTTCATAATGAATAATAAAATAATTAGTTAATATTAATTAATTATGTACAGTTGTTAATTAATAATTAATATATTTAGTTAACATTTGTTAGTAATAAATATTAACTTAAAAATAATATTTTTTATTAATTATATTTAAAATTAATAATTAAATTATTTTTATCACTATCTATTATTAACTACAATAATAATTTGAGGTAGGATTAATTGGAGGGGAAAGAGAGAATATAGAAAATTCAAGTCCAAATGAAAAGTCAATTAAACTTATTTGGGTTAGAGTCTAAATTAATTTAGGCCTACACAAGTCTAATTGGATTTATACACCCGTCTCTATAAGGCTATGTTGTTGGACCAAATATTGAATTGATCAAGCCTAATTGTTTGGATCTAAACACGTTTCATTTACACTTAGGTGTATTTAAATTAAAACGTGAGACTCATTTATACGTATGGAACTCGTGTTATCAATCAAGGATTTAGATCTATGATGAGTTGAACTAGAATTTCTTGATGTTATATAGATTTCCTCTCTACCACCGACCATCTATCATGACATAATCTCTCTCTTGGAGAGCTCTCATCTCTTCTAAGGATCAAGAAGAGAATTTGGTGGCTGAAAAGAAGAATCTCCTCCCTCAACTCTTACGTCTTCGAGATAGCACAACCTTCGACATCTCTTTCGTGATGAAATCAGGTATGCCTAAGCCCTCATTCCCTTTGATCTTGATAAAGAGGCTTACAATATATATGTAGATCTTGTATGAAACAATTATTAGATCTAACAATTGGTATTAGAGCCTCCTCTTTATCAGATCATCGGGATATAAAGCAAAATTTTTTTGATCTGGATCTATTAATTCATGAACAATCTCTTTATTTAATTCAATAAAATTATTATTTTGTGTCTCAAATGATTGAATTAAATTGGAGATGATAAATTGAATTATGCACATATTTTTCAAAAATTTTTGTGTGTTATTATTTCAAAAATATTTTCAAAAAAATACCAACCTTGCAGCTGCATGCCTGCATGCAGGCCTGGACGCATGCCTGCCCAGGACATCAGTGTGTAGGAATATAGATTTTGACCCAGGCTGCTCACGCATGCATGCGCAGCATAATGTTGCGCGAGCGCCAGTTACCGGCGCTCGAATGGAGGCCGGCGACTAGACGGCAAAACATAAATAAATATTTTTATTTTGAGTTTCTTAATTCAATGGATTATGAGAATAGTTAAGAGTAGAAAATTTAGAGATAGAATTTTACTTTAATAAGAAAATTTACTCCTAATTAATCTCATATTAAATTTTAATTGAGATTGTTGAGATTGATTTGCGTTTTAAGATTGAGATAGAATTCTAGTCTATTAAGAGAATACTGGGGTAGAATTCTAATCAATTGAAAAGACCTAATCCCATTCAATTTCATATTAAGCTAATCAGATTTTTATTCAGTTTATTAACTTGACCCATTAAGGAAACTCATAACTTAACCATTGCGGGTCAGGTCTGTTCCAGACCGATAAGCACTGCAGACCCGTTTTGCCAATATAAATTTCAGTTAGCCGTTACGAGCTATCTCACCTCTGTTTTGGGCGTGTAAATAGTCGTTTCGAAGCTATTGACGAGCACTACAGTATTATAGGCACTATACATGACAAAACAATAGTTAATTGATATAAAGAAGACATTGAAGTATTTATTTACCATGATTATATGTATTCTTACATGCTTCCATTTCATCAATATTTATATTATTACTTGTATTACTCTAGCATGATGAATATTAATGTTTATTACAGCATATAACACACAGATAAAGATATAAACATGCTCAAGTTAAATAATTTATAAAAGAGCTTATTTAATTATGTATATAGTTTATACGGACAATAGCCGGCCCAAAGGAAGACTATTATTTGGCCGAATTATATACGGTGTCGGATACTTGATGTGGGTAATGCAAGTAGGAGAACCTTGGTGTGTGGTAATCGGTCCAAAAAATTTATCACACTATAGGTCCATATTGCATTACCCTCATCAACTATTTTGACGGCGGAATAAGAATCAAGATGCGTAGATTCATGTGGCTCATGTATGTGGCAATCGGCCCAAAGAAAGGTTGTCATTATGGCTGGGTCATTACATATATTATATGGTCGATATAGATAACTTAAATTGGGACCAATCCTATAAAGGGACAGTCGGCCCAAATGAAGGCTATTCTCTTACATAAGACCTGAACTTTAGGGTATCTATATTGGGCCAGTACAGTATTGGCATAAAGAGACACAACTTACTTTGAAAGTTTGGCTGATAGCTCTATCGGTTAAACTGGTTGCATTTTTCTAATATTCAACTTTTATGGATATTACAGTTAAATTTTATTTAATGCAATGTTTATATTAAATTGATGAGAAATTGTACACTTATGTAGTCTAAATTAAATGGTACAAACTTTAAGAAGTGGTAAGACCACATAAAAAATCGTTCTTGGATTCATGGACTAGACTACACCTTAAAGACAGATGGACCTCTACTATCACTAATAAAAGTTCAGTTAAAGGCCAATTATGATAAGTGAGAGAGGTCTAACAGAATGTGTCTAATGGTCATAAAGAACACTATTCCTATGACTATTAGAGATTTTATGCCTGATAAAGTCAGTGCTAAGAGTTTTCAGCTAAAGTAGCCGACTGGTTTATTAAATCGGATAAAGTTGAGGCCAGCACGCATCTTAGCAAGATGATAAATATGCGCTACAATGGTAAAGAAAACATAAGGGAGTACATTATGAAAATATACAATCTTGTTTCTAAACTAAAAATACTGAAATTGATACTTTCTGAAGAGATTTTAGTGCATTTCATTCTGATTTTTTTCTTACATAGTATAACCCTTTTTTTTTTAAGATTAGTTATAATGCTCAAAGAGAAAAGTGAAGTCTTATTGAGCGCATCAGTCGCTGTATCTGGAAAGAAGAGAGAATGAAAAAGAAAAGATTGAAAGTACTCACTTAGTATCCATGATAATACTTCTAATAAGAAAAGAAAAAGTATAACTAAAGCGAGGAACATAAACACTACTATACTTACTGATCCTAAGTGGTAAAAGTGCAGGAGAAGAAGCCTAAGGTCATTGCATGCTTCTTCTGCAAGAAATTAAGCCCCCTCAAGTAGGATTACATAAAGTATCTGAAATAACTAATTAAGAAGAGTATATCTAATATTTATATATATTCTGAAATTAATTTAGCTTTTAGTACCACCCCATAGATGGTGGATAGGTAATCTACATAAGTGATTTAATGCAAAACTTTCAAACCCAAAGGAGGCCCAACCCAGCTGAGAGATACGTATACTGAAAGTACACCTAGAGGGGGTGAATAGATGTAGTGCTAATCTAATGGTCAATAATGCGAAATTAAAAACTTTTACACTACCACAATAGATATCCAAAAGTAAAGCCGAATTCCTGTTGAAGGGCTGTAAAACTTCTCCTCAATATTCCTCTTTTATAAGAGTTGAGGTGCTTCAATAGCTCTCCTAAATCAATCCAAGTGTGAACACAAGAATAATACCAAGAATGTATAGATGGACACTAATAGCAATGAAAAAAAATATAAAGACAGTAGAGTTTAGAAAGATAGCTAAACGCAAACACAAGAATATGTTTCGAGCTTCGAGCACCAAGCTCTACGTATCCGCCTTCACCTAAAAGGATTTCAACTCTCTCCACTAAGGACTCTACAAAGGATACAAACCCAATTCTCTATATAAATGGAGGTGACGCCTAACTGCCGGCACCCCTTGGCCGCACCGCCGGCCATCCACCTCCCTCTCCTTCTTTGATTTCTTTTCTTTCTTCTCCTTTTCTTCCTCCTTTTCTTTCTTCTTCTGTAAAACAGAGAGACTACTCCCCCCCAATTAGATCCAAACCCATTAATCCACAAATCCATACCCACTAATCCATTTATCCATTTCACTAAAGTTAAATGGGTTTGGGTTGTGAATTTGAACCCGACCCGTTAGAAACCCAAACCCGCCAAACCTAATAAAGGTAATTTCTCATAAAAGCCCCTGGCCATTTAGAATATTTACAATTTGATTATTATTATTACACAATTAATCCATTTTAATAATTTTAGTGTTCAGGCGATATCATGAGCATCCAGACTCCAAATTGCATGATTCTGGAGCTGTTGCGATCGTAGAAAGACGAGCTACATTCCCGTGATAACTATGTGAGTATTTTTTTTATAAATTATATTATTTCATGTTGAATGAAATTAATTACTGTATTTAAAATATGATTATCAGTTAATCACTATAAATATTATTTAATAAATTGTTATTAATGGTAAATCACTAAAACTAGAATATGCATGTTAAAACTTTAAACATGTTTAATAAGATAATAATTTATCTGATTTCTTAATTTAATATAAAATATAAGTGAATTATCTATATGTATTGAGTAATTAAAAGTTGATAAAGAAAATTCAGATTTATAAATAAATTAATAAATTAAATATGGTAATCAAAATAATCGTGTTTAATTACTATATGATATCGATCATGTTAATAATATTGAAATTGTTATAACAAAATAATAATAAGTTAACACATGTCCATGTCACCTTGATACTGGCACCGCTACACAGATATTTTATTACACGGGACACTCCAGTACACTGGACATTGATCATGCATGTTCGAGTATGCATTCATTATGTTTATGGACACCCACATTTCATGTACATATATCACTGTTACACATATACCCTGTTTTACAGGACACTGTAATTTCATGTGCTTGTATCACTGTTACACGGACACTGTTATTCTATGTATTTGTATCATTGTTACACGGACACTCTCATACACTGAACATTGTTATGTCATATAGATACTTGTTATAATGGATATTTATTACATAGGATACTATTATCACTGTTACATGAATTCACCTATATTCATGCCCTAGATGTTCTTGTATCCCTATTGCATGGCTCACTGTTCCTGTGTTCTTGTTGCATGGATCACTATCCATGTTATCTGGATTACTATTAATTGAATATTTTTGTACTCCTGTTACATTGTAAACTTGTTCATGTTACCGTATTATTGATAAAAATCCCATTAACTTGTTATATGTTATAAATATTATAATAAGCTAGCATGTTTGTATTCTGGTATACCTGTTATTAGCATAGTCACACCAGCGTCCGACGAAACATATGCAGAACTAAGTGTCACACGGAGTAAAGTGCCACATCACACTTATACGTGGTTGGGGCCACCTCTTGAATCCTCACTCTGGCCTGGTGTTGGATGATGAGTATGTCTCCGGTGCTCTTATTATAGATATTAGTATTGACCAGACTCAGTATTCTTGTTATCTTGTATACCTGTTATACGCACGGTGATACTGGCGTCCGACACATGGTGTACATGTGAAATTAAGTGCCACAATGACTAAAGTATCACACCACAAACATGGTGGGGGCCACCTCTTGAATTTGTGGAGGCTACCTCTAGAATCCCGCGTCGCGGGGTGTTGGCATGATGGAGGCATCCTCAGTGCACTTGTTATTCAGACCCTGTACATGATACATTTAATAACTCAATAATAGCAATATCAGGAACACTTGCTATTTGGTCATTCTCTCGTTCGAATAATGGTACCTATATGTCATGCCGGATGGGTTCGGCTGGAGTACGGACTCTGGTATGAACTGTCAGTGGTATGGACACTAGAAGAGATTTTATAAAATATTACGTAATACTGATTGTTATTATTGTATAATTATATTACTTGATATCTTATCCATCATGGTTATCTTGTTTATTGTCATATTATTATATATACATGTTTTGTTCTTCATGTCATGTTATTATCCTGCTCTCCATGTGTTTCCTATGGGCACGTTATACATGTACACTCACGATACTATAAATAATTATTTTGTTTATTACATGTGAGTGTTCATTTTAACTACTGGTACGATCCAGTTACTGTTATTATTAATAAATAAGAAATAATTAAGACGTGACATGTTAATTAAACAAATTGATACTATTAGTATATAACTAAATAAAGAATCACATTACTCATATTCATCATAATAACATGTTAATAGTATAATAAAATAAAGTTAGTTGATACATGTATAACTCTTCTTAATTGACATTGCTATGGTATATAATAATATATTATATAATATTGTAGATGTAACATTGTTATATCATGCTAGGTATTGATGATATTATAGTACTAATAGAATACTTATAATATTGATATACCGGTTTTTAGAGTATTTATACTGTATCACTGTTACCTTGACATGTATTATATATTATCGTGATTGAACTATTATAATATATAGTACTACTTCCTTCATTTTACCACTTACTAAGCCACTTTCTGATGACCCTAGATTTGCATACCCAAGTTAGAGATTTGAAACTTCGTAGCACCTGATACTCTAAGGATATTAGTAAGAGACTCGATGTTTTTATTGTTCATAGATATTTTATTACCCTGTCTTTATTTTCTTATTTATCCTTATTTTCATGTCTATCATGATTACTATCCTCTTTTCAGGCATTCTTGTACTTATTTAGTGCTGGAATAATTGTGTATGTTGATTTTATTTTCTGTACTGAGGCTTAACATATGTATGTAAGGGTTTTTCACTCTGCATATGTGTACATCGTCGTAGCGTCCCCGTATCTGCGGGATCAAGGCGTTACACTTTTTTTAATGTTATTTCTCTAAAATTATACATGCTTTCTTTAATATGACTTCTTTAATATTCTGTCCACGTTCTCAAAATATTATTTTCACTTCTTTAGTATTTTTTTCTACCCTATGAATGATTTTATCCACCTTCTCAACAACCTATTGAGAATGGAGACAAACTTTAGCGGCCCCGGGGGTAGCAGGGTGCCGAGATCGCGCCCAGTTTTTCTCTTTTATGTCTGTCTTAATTAATTTCTGTCTACTTTTAATATATTTCTTTCTAACTTTCTCTCATTCTGTCCACCTTCATTAATTTTTGTCTACTTTTATAAATTTCTGTTAAACTTTCTCTATTTCTGTCTACTTTCATCAATTTTTGTCCAACTTTGTCATGATCTGTATCATTTGATCAAAAAAATAGAGCAAATAAGAATATGTTTAATCATGGAGAGGTTTAGAGGCTCGTGAGAGTAAAAAAAGGGGATAGAAAATTGAAAATTAAATATAAAACTACGAGACAATGGCGGAGCCATAATTTTAAAGATGAGGCACAAAATAACGGATCGGGCTCACAATACACGACACTGACTGTGTGCAAAGCCGGCAATGCCGTCATCGCGCTCTCCTGTCGCAACTAAACTTTAACTAACACGTGCTTTGTAGCCCCATTCTTCTCGTTGACCTTTCCCTCCACCCTTGGTACGTTACCATCCACGGACCTGGTGAAAACGAGTCAGTCGAATCTGACAGCCACCGAATTGATTGCGTTGTTGTGGAGGCTTACCGATTCGAGATACTTAGTATCTGAGATTCTCTACACTTTCACAGTCTTGTCCCATGAGCGGTGAAGATTCTCTCACGAAAAAATGACGATTACCTTCACGAGACCGCTACCGAACTTGAACTCGGAGAAGTCCATGCAGTTCTTCCACACGCATTCTTGCTATCAAATCCAGTATATAAAAGATCACCGAAGGCAGCGACATAATAGAGACGACCCTCCTCATGAATCAAGAAACCGACGAACCTAGATGAGGGCTCGATGAAGAGAGGAGCGACGATGATAATGTTGTGGGTCCACGAGGACTTGACAAAGGGGGAGACCGCAGCATTCCAAGGGGCATGTTATAAGGGAGAGACCTTCTCTATCGGACCGTGCCCAGCTAGATCCGACCCCAGGGCGGGCCTGGGGGGCACAAATCAAAAACCTAAAATGTTTTTTTCGACAAGGCCTTCTACCCCGCCTGGCTCCGCCACTATTGGGAGATCACTTTCCCTCTTTCTGTCTACCTTACTCAACGTATGTCTACTTTTATATATATTTTTATCCAACTTTCATTTTTTTCAGTCCACATTCGCCAATTTTGTCTAAGTTTATAAATTTCTTTTCAACTTTCTAGCTTTTGTCTACCTTGACCAATTTTTGTCTATTTTTTATAAATTTGATTTGTCTCACTTAACAAAATAAACAACAGGCAAAATTACCTCCGATCTCGAGCTCCGATCATCATCACCATAACAATAATTACATTAATATCTCTAAAATATATAAACACCAAACTCCCAAAAATCAAAATAAAAAATTTAAACAAAAAAGAGGCAACATCGAAGGAGGCAACAAGGAAATAAAAATTAAATAAACTATTTTTTCCCAAAAAAAAATTTCCCGACAACTAAGAGGGACTCAAGACAATTTTTTCAAAAATTTATCAACCTTGAAGTGGACAGAAATTAGAAAAGAGTGGATAAAAATAAAACCTCCAAGTCGGCCCACGCGATTAACACGTGACGAGTATTAAATGTCCGTCACGCGGGCCGCTCAAATCAACTCAAACAACTCATCTAATCAAGGACAATATGGATATTAAAAAATTACAATGGACTTTTTGATGGGGACAAGACTTTTTTCCCATTAAATCTTGATCAATGGGCTTATTTACATGGTTTGAAACTACAATTATTTTTTCACATGATTATCTTTTCACAGGGTTTAAAAGACAATTTCCCTTAACTTTTTGACATAGGAGGTGACTCAAGTTACGAGGAGGGAGGGAATTTTGGATTATGTGTAATATCTCCTAACGAATAATATTGTATTTCTATTTTATTAATTTTTTAGATTTACTTATTATTATTGATTAATTTATTTTATGCGTGAGTATAAATACATGTATATATATATAATAAATATATGTTCATGATTTGTATCCATACAGATATGAGTGTTTTTTTAAATATATATTACAAATTATATATTATTGTTAATTATATTGGTTTATAACTCATCTTTTTTACTATTTCTTACAAATATAATTTAAGTTATTACTGGTAATAACTACTATTTTATTTATTAGTTATAGTTTATAATTCTTATTGTTAATACCTATTTATTTGTATAGGATATTTAAATCATTTTTCATATAGGCTATTACTATGAATTGTTAGTAATATCTCTAATTATTAATTATTTGTTTGATATTGTTATTAATGTTTAATTGTTGTTGTTGTTATTAATTTCTTATTTCTCAAACCCAAGCCCATAACTTATTACCCATTGAGACCCATTATCCATTACCCTTTATCCTATAACCTATTACCCAATAACATCAACCCAACCAATAACCCTATGTCTCTCTATATATAATCCTAAACTTAACCCTAATTAATAAACCTAATTCTCTTTCTTTATCCTCCATCTTTGTAATCGCCATCTCTTCTTAAGCATGACGTAACCCAAAACTCGGATCCCCCACAACCCTATGGCTATGACCACCAGCCGTCATCTCTTCTTCAACACGCGGCAACCCCAAGCACGATTCCTTCACTCACTCATCCTCGGCTCCTCCACGCACTCATCCCCGGCTCCACCTCTACACCATCGACGTCGGGTTGGTGTCAAAGCCATGAACCCCACCGATCTAGTCCCCTCGCTGCCATAGTCGTTGCTATTCCTCCGATCACTTTGGAGCCTACCTCCTCCCTTCTTGGCCGTGATCACCATCCACCTTGGCTGCCCTCATAGCCCGGAGCACACCCCATATTCGTAAGCTCATCCTCCCCTACCAACCTGGCCGCGCAACCCAATAGCCCGAGATCCTCCTCAACTGCAGTCATGCCCTATCTCCTCACCTCCATGGCGCACATCCCCCACCTGAGCGCCAGCACCTCTCTCTCTCTCTCCCTGCAGTCCCACCCTTCCTTCAAGCCGAGCCTATGCCGAGGCTTCCTCCCCCTCTTCCTTATTCCGCCGTCTCGTAGGAACACTCTAGAGCACCCTTCCACCTCTGCCTTGCCGCCCGAGATCACCACCGTGCTTCATTACTTTCGTTGTGCCCTCCTCCTTGAACCACCATCACCGTGAATCCTCTCTCCTCTGTATGTAGGAGTGTGCGTGAGTGATTATGTATGAATGTGAATGTGTGTTTTAATTATTTACATATACTTGTGTGTTTTAATTATTTAAATGTGGGAGTGTGTATATTAATGTGTATGTATTTATGTTTAAATGTATGTATGTTATAGAATATATTTGCATGCAAATATGCATGTATGTATGTGTATACTTGTATACGTATGTATTATGTATGTATATGGGTGTAAATGTGTGTATGCATGTGTATGCCTGTATGTGGGTGTGTATACGTGTATCTATGTGTACGTGTGTTTATGTGTGCATAGTTGCTTGTTGCAACGATTCGGATCTGAAAGTGTGATCTGAACCCAGTAACAGGAGATTCAGATTGGTATTACACGATAGCTAGGCAATTCGAAGACCGACCCATGAGATGATCCAGAGATCAGTACCAGTTCGTGCAGTGAAGACCAGAAGGCGATTCGGATCCAAAACCACGTCATTTCATGTGAGTGTTTTTTCTTATATTATTTTCTTATTTATCGTTGACAGTATTATCTATATGTCACTTGTATCATTTCATGTGACCACCTGCTTTTTATCAGTACGATTACCCATATCATTTTATCTGATATCAATGAGTGCTCATTTTATTTATAACAGTTGATATGAGAATTTATTAGCGTCATTTCATGTGTTAATATTCGACGTTGTTGGCTTAGGCCTAGTATTGATATACCTGAGACTAGACTTTATCTTGTAACTGGCCTAGTTGTGATAAATCTTAGAATATAAATTGATTGGTCCTGAGGCTGATTGGTTCGTAATTGAGATTAAGATTCATATTTTATACGGAGTATATATCGGACTTGTTATTCATTCATTTGGTGATAACTTAGATGAGAATTCATTAGATATTGATGACATATTAGATATGTTGTTACTTTATTAAAAGACTAGATTTCTTATGCTTGATTTGGTTTTGACTCATTTAGAGTTAGAATTGATTGACATGAGGTTTGTGTTCTTTTCAGAAGATTTCAATTCATGTTTTGATGTAGTTAGATTTATAGTCGTGAGTATTCCCGATTTTACCTCTGATTATATTGTTTTGAGTATTAATAATCTTATTGATGTTGATTATCAGACGTAAATGTATTCTAGATTTCATATTGCTTGAGAATGTTCTACTCTTTATTCATTTCAGTATCCGTTGATTTAGTTAATCTCAAGGATATCAGTAGACTGCTATCATGATTGGTGCATAGTAATTGTTGTTATTCAGTTATAGAGATAGAATTATTGTGAAAGTTATTTCATTGATATCTGTAACCATATTATATATTCAGAGTTGATAGCAGTTATTATTTGATCTCAGTTATCGATGACTTGGAGGATCAAAGTAGATTAATTGGATGAGAGAACTAATTAATTGTTAATTTGATGGACAGTTTACTGTATCAAATACCTCGACATGAATTGATATGTGATGTTCACGATGACTATTGAGTTTATAAGTCGAGGGATCAGTTACTGTTATATACAATACAGGTAGATGAGAATTTGATCAGTTCTATATGAGATTGTACATCAATTTGACGGTATATGACTTGTTATTGTACTACTTCATGTTACTGAAATTACTGAAAAAATATTGTTAGACTGCAACACCATGTACAGTCCTATTGTTTATCGTATACACGGTTACTAATACTCTTTACTGTTCTTATTATTGTTTACCGTATATACGATTACTGTTTACTGGTATACTGTATTGTTACTGTCACTGTATCGCTCCAGTATATATACTAGAGCCAATGAAGTGGATATAAGTATTAAACACACTCACATATTAATCATATCAACAATCTCATGTCACAACTAGTGATGTAACAAGTCCAACTAATATACAATAGTGTTATATGGGTCAATGACATACAACATCCAATGTGAACTACAACAGAAATTAATATGAAGTTAAATTAAAATAATAATTAAATTTTATTATAAAACTCGAGTACTTACCTTGTATTAAATGGTGCAAAATACAAACGACAACGCTGACATCCTGCCATTGTCTTCATGATAAACACAGTTTTTCTCTTTCAGCCTCAGCTGAAACATCATAAACATATGCAATACTATATGGACAAATAAAATCATACATACCATTGAAGCCTATACGATCACTCATCTAATATAAAAATCTAAAGCAAAAATTAAATTAATAATTAAAAAAATCTAAAAATATTTAATTCACATAAATTAATAAAATTAATTACTTACTTAATATATACAGTGATGCATGTTGCGCTTATCTGCTCCTTACCAACGAACTGCAAAATATCACTACGTTTGAGACTTAAGAGAGGACTGTATCTAAGGATAACAGGAGGCATTCCTAATTCAGTGATGCTATCAGTTCTCATCCTCCTCCCTAAAATACCCACCGTCCTCTGTTCCTTATGGATACTTTCATTTTCTGCCCTTTGAAATGGCTGGATGACTAACTGTCTTGTGGGTTGGCTCACCGCCGGACGTGCCACACCCTTGCCTTTATCATTTCCTATCACAATATTATATTACCATTAGTTGTTTGTAAATTTTTAATTAAAAAATAGAACTTGAACTTTCATTTTGATAACATACCTGAGCATGCAAAGAAATAAGTCTTATTGACCACGCAATAAAAGCACCAACAACATCACCAATGGTGGTCATCTTGTCGATTGGATATGAAGATATGCATTAATATCCAATGGCTCTATAATGCTTACTTTAACATTATCAGATCCAAGTGCCTGACCGTGAAGTACTTAATTTTCACCATTGGTGTTGTACACACTTCCGTGAGCTACAACAACTGTCATCCCATTAACTTCAATGGTCAAATCATAGGGAAGAATTACATCCTAACATAAACAATAATAAGCATGATATTAATAAAAAGGATCGATTACAAAATAAATTATAAAGTAATATTAGCTTTGAAATTTAGGATAAATTTATTGACACCGAGCAAGAATTGTGCCCGTTATACTGCGGAGGATAAACATGCTGCTAATAATCGGGTGAAGGACGATACTGCTTATAATAGGATGGTGGATGCTGAGATGATCTATGGGGTTGTTGCCTCACTATCGCACACATCACCAACACATATATAAACACACAAATGAACACGCACACGTACATTACACACATGAACATACACATCGCACATCGCACATACACATACAATTTTCACCAATTTAGCACACATTTAGCACTAAATTTTTCACCAATTTAACACATATCACACATCATACATGCGCGTGCGCGCACAAATCTTTCCCACCATTTTTTTTTTTTTAAAAGAGAGGACAAGTAGAAATTCCTTGTCTACACGTCTTTAAGCTTTAGGCTTTCCAAATAAACTTGCAAGTACTTGAATCAGAATAATTAAACAATCACATCCTTGGGCCTTCTGGTCAGATACCAAACTGAATTAAAAATACACGCAATTCCCTTCTCTTTCACTCACACGAGGTCAATATTAGAGACCAGAACGGTTCAAATTAGAGATCCAACCTTCACAAATCAACAAACCTGAGACTCTAAGAGACCACACATGCATCTAAAGTACAGTGTACGGACCTTGGACTCCTTCAGCTCTTCCAGAAAATAATACTGAAGGCTGTATCTTTCATCTCTTTTGCTTCAAACGCGCATCGAAATTAATTGTGAGAGAGGGAGCGAGCGATGCGACTGCGGCCGAGCTCTCCGACCACCGAACCCCCACGTTTTCATCGCCGCGCGCGTGCGAATACCTCAGCTTCGCAGAAATGACCAAGTTAGGTAATAATTAATTATAATTAACGCGGGTAATGACCAAGTTAGGTAATAATTAATTATAATTAACGCGGGTAATGTTGTTGGATTGTTGAGCAGCGGCGCGCGTGGCGACACGTGAGTGTGTATCTAACGCGTAGCTGTTTCCTTTCAGATCCCTGTCATTGTTATTGGAGTGATAAGCATTTGAGGACTTTGTGGTGTTATCAATGTTAAGCCAGGTGGACGTGGGCCCACTTCTAATCATTGGAGGTACTTTTTTATCATTTGTGTGCTGATTTCTTGAATGAATTATTTATCTTTGAGAATCTTCTTGTTAAATTCCTCGGTAGGTGCTTAATTATGATATTATTAGATATTAACCATTGTGACCAAGGAGCTGCTTTGATGGATAGAATTGAACTAAATAAGTGAGGTTAATTATGACAAGAGTTAGATAATATATTTTTATACTGTATCATTCTCTCATAGATTGAGCTCTCGTTTTGTATATTTAAATTTAATAGTTTCTGTACTATGTAACAGTCTGGATATTGAGATAATATGAAGAACATATTTCTATGTTTGGTGGGTAAAAAGAATAAACAAAGTTATAATAACAGCAACAAAAATATCTACTCATGTTGCATGGTAATGCATGAGACTAAACAAAAAGCTCACGTCCAGCTCATTAAGTAGATTTCTGGTAGATTCACAGGAGCAATCCTAATTCTACAGACAAGAAGCATGCAGTGAGTTCGAGTCATACCATTCCTTGGACCAGAGATTAATGGGAAGAGAATGCCACTCTTTACCACACAAGTTATCAATAGAATGGTAGCATGTAGTAGTTAACATCATTATAAATAGTACAAAACTAGCAGTGACCAGAGAGGGAGAGGCTTTTGAGAGCACTTTTATTTTCCCTTTTTGCTCGGAAAAAAAAGAGAGAAGAAAATCTCTTTAGTGTCAAAAAGCTATTTTTGCTTCAGTATAATCAGAGATGGTATTGGATCGGGTTAGGGATAATGGACGTGTCCATGACCCCCCAGGACATGTTCAATAGAAATTTTTTTATAAGAAAATTAAAAAAATGAAGAGTTTAGTATTTTTACTAATCAACTAAATATTGGTCGTAAATTCTTGACATGTGTGTTTGTGATATTATTTTATTTAAAATTCTTAATTATCTTAATGAAAAATTGCATGCAACTTGTTCAACAGTGAATTCATATTTAAACTACTCAATTTCCACACCACATCCAATGTCGGAATAAAATATATTGATTCTTTTAGTCCCCTTTAACTATTGAATTAGACCAACTTCCGACTTGAATATCTCATTCATTCATAAACGGAATTGAACATGTGAATATACCATGTTCAATTATCAATGGAAGGAGAACACATTTCAATCATCATCCATGTGATTCTAGCAATGGATCACGCCTCATTTCAGCTCAAAGATTCACTTGAAATGCCTCGTTTTCGAACGGTAATTATTGGAATGATTGATTCAGTTAAGTAAGAGGTCAATACATTTTGCGGTAAAAGCCTTAAATGAAACGGTGGTCTTAATCCATATGAGTCATGTTATCAGGTATATGGCCAGAATCACATAGCTTCAACGACACAGGGTATGAATGATCCGATACCATCAAGGTGTAAAGGCATTTGCCAAACGGGACAGCTATTTGGAGCCCTATTTGCAGCCGAAAGATAATTGGAGCTCGATGGTATGCTGGTGGGATCCCTGCTGCCTTGTCGACGAATATTTGTCTCCAAGGGACTGTAATGGCCATGGAACTCATACTGCCTCCACGGCTGCAGGCAACATTGTGAAGAATGTAAGCTTCGTCGGACTTGGCGCTGGCAACGCAATGGGAGGTGCTCCGCGTGCCCGACAAGCCATACACAAGGCATGTTGGGGCGGAGGAGGAGGGAAATGCTGCGAAGCAGGTGTGTTGAAATCAATATATGACATGATTCATGATGGGGTTGATATCCTCTCTCTATCGATCAGTGGCAGAGGACATCCATCTGCTGCAGCATGAGCAGTTACAAAAGGTTGCACAATAGTGTGCCTATTTTCTCAAAATTGTTTCATGGCTCACATGCATTTCAACTTGATTATTTTATACTTTTTTTTTGTTCATCTGTAGGTCAATCCATCTACTACGGACGCAAGCATGAGAACAATTTCATTGATCTAGTTGTTGGTGACCGGTATTATAACACAGTTTGCTGTATATCATGAATAATGTGCTTTTATTTGTATTTTGTACTTGCAATGGGGTTTGAAGTAACACAGAATGACTAATGGCCATCCCTTCCTTTATATGTTGTAGTTGTGATACGCAGCTTCTGAACCGTACTGATGTTGTTGGAGAGATTCGACTCTGCCCTAATGTGATGAATATTGTAAAGGCAAAGGGCTTTATTTATGTGCATTACAATGACGATCTTGTCTTTGCCACATTAGATTGTCAACAACTAAAAATGATGTGTGCGCTAATGGACTTTCAAGATAAATTTCAGATTATAAGATATTTAAGTACAACAAGGTACACTCTTCCTCTTTTTTTCTTTTTGTCCTTCTAACTGAAGTTTGATGGAAATTGACAGTCTATGGTGAAGGTGGCGCCGACACAAAATGTCGTAGGGAGTGAAGTTCTCGCACCAAAGGTTGCTGCGTTCTCTTCAAGGGGACCGAGCCCATTGTTCCCCGGATTGATCAAGGTATCAATCTCACAAGGAGAAATCGGAACTACATATTTTTCAGAACATTTATGTCTCACCTTAAAAACTACAGCTTGATATTGCTGCACCAGGAGTGAACATCATGGTGGCAATGCGTGACTCCTATCTATTCGACTCGGGAAACTCGATGGCGTGCTCACACATATCAGAATCTCTGCATTGCTCAAGGCATTACATCCCGATTGGTCTCCTGCAGCTATAAAATCAGCACTTGTCACCACTGGTACATTGTATCAGACAACTATTTTGTTTGTGCGTTCTTCAGTTTCCAATAATTCTCTCTTACTTGTTCTCTCTGATACATAAAGCATCCGTCACCGATGCATATGGCAATCCAATAGAAGCGGAGGGTAATAACCGAAGACTGCTGGCCCGTTTGATTTTGGTGGTGGCAACGTTGACCAAGAAGGAGCAGCAGATCCCGGCCTAATTTGCGACATCAACCCAAAAGATTACTTCAAATATCTTCAACTGCAACGTTAACCCACTCGCGTTTTATGTGAAGAAGGGAGAGTCCTCTATATTACCTGAATCTCCCCTCAGTCTCCATTCCTGATCTCACAGGTACCAGAACAGTGTGGAGAACAGTCACCAATCTGGGAAACGTCAACGCAATGTACAATGCAGTTGATGAGGCCCCGGCAGGTGTTAAGATGATCGTTGAACCTTCTGTTTTACGTTTTAATGCTTCTAACAATATGCAAGCCTTCAAGATCACCTTCATGGCAAGATCACCTTCAAGATCACCTGACTTGCGTCGAAGATCATGGCACAGGGACACACTCGGTGAGGATTCCGATTGCGGCCCGTATAGTGATCCAGAACTTTTATTCAGGTATCGAGTAAAATTTGGAGTGAAGCTTTAAGTGTGAGCCTATAATCAAGGCACGATCCAGCTTGTGCCCAGTCAAATTTGTTAGAGTTTGTTAGCATAATTGCCCAGTCAAATATGTTAGAGTCTGTTAGCATAATTGTAGGATCTGATGGAGTCATTTTAGCTAAGTTTGTTGAGGTTGTGAAGGCTATTTAAAAGCCAAGTAGCTGTAATGTTTTAAAAGTGAATTGAAAAAAAAAAATCTGAAGTTTCCTTTTCCCTCAAATCAGTTTGCCTCTCGTTCCCAGTTGCTGCTAACGATCCTTTACAGTTTCGGAGCTTCTAGCAACCAACATCTGGTATCAGAGCTGCGGTTAATGCCCAAGTACCTTCGTCTCAACACCATGGCGATGATTTCAGGGTCCTCATCCTCGACAGCACCAGCAACAAAGGAGGGCGGAATCACTCTTCATTACCCAATGCTAACCCCGACAAACTACTCCACTTGGGCCATTAAAATGGAAGTTTTCATGGAGGCTCAGGGAGTTTGGGAGGCAGTCGAACCTGCGGCAGGCGTGGCCGTGGACAAGAAGAAGGATAAACTGGCATTGGCATGCATCTTCCAAGCAGTTCCAGAGGAGATCTTGTTACAATTGGCGAAGTACAAGACATCCAAAGAGGCGTGGGAAAGCTTGAAGACAATGTACCAAGGGGTTGATCGCGTTAAGAAGGCGCGAATTCAGACCCTGAAGAGCGATCGAGGCCCTACGAATGAGGGACTCTGAGTCCGTCGATGAGTTTGCAGGGAAACTCACAACCCTGGCAAGCAAGATTCGAGGGCTTGGAGAGAAGATGGACGACGACGTGATCGTCAAGAAGATACTTGTATCTGTGCCTAACAAATTTTTGCAGGTAGTAGCCGCGATTGAACAATTCGCGGATGTTGAAACAATGCCAGTGGAGGAGATCATGGCCGCCTCAAAGCTTACGAGGAGCGCATACGTGGGAGAGATGAAAGCAGCGGAAGCCAACTTCTCCTGACTCACGCTGAGTGGCAAGCAAAGAAGAAGAAGAATAGACAGCCTGAACCTTCATCGAACACCAAGCAAAACAACTCGACCAATCGAGGGCGTGGCAACCCTCTCGGTCGGGTCGTGGGCGCGAAGAGGAGGTCGAGATGGCCAGAGAGCAGCCCCTCAAGAAGGTGATGGAGGTCGTGATTCAACCAACCATACAAGTCAAAGTTCAGATGTTATTACTGCAACAAAGTTGGGCACTTCGCGTTGGAGTGTTACAGCCGACGCAGAGACGAGGAAGCCAACTTGGCTCGAGCACAAGATGAAGAGGCCGCGTTGCTTCTGGGTGAGACTCAGGAGGAGTCTCCAGGGGTGATCATGCTTAACGAAGACAAGATCGTACCCAATATACGTGCTGCAGATGAAGCACAAGTCGACTCAGACATGTGGTATCTCGACAATGGCGCGAGCAATCACATGACGGGCCATCAAAATAAGTTCAAGGAACTTGATCGGAGCGTCACAGGGCGCGTCAAGTTTGGTGATGGCTCGACAGTGCAGATCGAGGGGAAAGGCTCGATCCTATTTTAATGCAAGAATGGGGAGCAACGACTACTTCCCGAGGTATACTTCATCCCTAAACTAAGAAGTAACATTCTAAGGGGCCGTTTGTTTCGCGTAAAACTCCGTAATTCGTAAGTGACTTACTACCCAGTTACAACTACGGTGTTTGTTTGGACCGTAATTCGTAAAAGACTTACGTAACTCAACTAACACTAACTTGCAACCTAGTTACCACTCACTTACAGCCCAGTTACAGTTAATTTTGTGGTCATACAATTTGTATATTTTTTATATTAATATTAAAAATTTTAATATTTAATTTTTTAAATATTTATTTGTAGTATTAAAACTTTTAAAATTGTAAAATAGTTAATTTTGTGGTCAACTTTTTCACTTACGACTTATACATTACGACAACCAAACACCGTAAAGTACAATACACTTTTTCACTTTACAATTTATATTACAACCAAACACCGTAAAATTTACATACATGTAACTCATTTACAATTGTAAAAGACTTTACCAATTATAATTACGAATTACGGCCAGTTACGACAACCAACAGACCCTAAGCCTTGGCCAATTGACAGAGGATGGGAGCAAGTGGAGCTGTTCGACGACATTTGAAGGTGTTCGACGAAAGGGTGTGTTGCTGATGAAGGTCAGGAGATCTGCAAACCGCCTATACAAGATAGTGCTTCAATCTTGCAAGCCTATTTGCCTGTTGTCCAGGCTTGAAGATCCAGCCTGCTGTGGCATGCAAGGCTGGGACACATCAACTTCTTTGCGGTTAAACTGATGGCAGAGAAGATGGCCATTGGACTTCCGAAAGTCGAACACCCAAACCAATTGTGTGAAGGCTGCCTCGTCGCCAAGAAAGCCCGACTCCCTTTCCCTCAGCAGACGAACTACAGGGCTGAGAGACGTCTGCAACTCATCCATGCTGACTTGTGTGGGCCTATTACGCCCGCAACTGCAGCAGGTAACAGATACTTTCTCCTACTCATGGATGATTTCAGTAGGATGATGTGGGTGTTCGTGTTAAAAGATAAGAGTGAAGCTTTCAATTCTTTTAAGAAGTTCAAATCACTTGTGAAGAAATGAGTGTGATAGCAAGGTGAAGACACTTAGAACTGATCGCGGAGGAGAGTTCTTGTCCAGAGACTTCACTAATTATTGTGAAGCTGAAGGAATTCAACGACACTTTACTGCCCCGTACACACCACAACAGAATGGGGTGGTAGAGCGTCGGAACAGGACCGTGATGGCCACGACGAGAAGCTTGATGAAAAGCAAGCAGGTGCCTGCAATGTTATGGGGTGAAGCAGTTAGACATGCTGTCTATTTGCTCAATAGATTGCCGACGAAGTCTCTCCACGAGATGACACCCTTTGAATCTTGGCACGGTAAGAAACCAAACGTCAATCACTTGAAGTTGTTTGGTTGTATTGCACACATGAAAGCTGCAGGTCCTATCACAAGAAGTTAGACGATCGCAGCACCCCTCTGGTCTACCTTGGTGTGGAGAAGGTAGCAAGGCTCATCGTCTCCTTGATCCTCAATGTGGCAAAGTCCATATCAGTCGGGACGTCGTGTTCGACGAAGCAGGAAGTTGGGATTGGAGCACACCCGACGGAGCTAATCCAATGAGCTGGGTTGAGTTCTCCATTCAAGTTCCAGTTGAGGAAAATGCAACCCAGCCACCACGAAAATCAGAGGAGCATCCAGCTGAGAGCGTAGGAGACGCGCTCTCACCATTGACGCACGGGACATCACCAGCGTCAAGACAGCTTGCTACACCAGAAGTTGAAGGCTTAACTTCAAGCAACACGCCCGCACCAACACCACAATCAAATCAGCCAAGAAGAACCAAATCTCTAACTGACATCTATGCAGAGACTACAGCAATGTCACCTTACCCAGACATGTTGTACTTGTCGGCTGAAGAACCGGCAAGCTATCAAGACGCAGCTCTAGAACGGGAATGGCGTCAAGCAATGCAAGCTGAATTCGAAGCCATCGAGAAGAACCAAACCTAGGAGCTCACTGAGTTACCACCAGGTCACAAGCCCATCGGACTCAAGTGGGTTTACAAGGTGAAGAGAGACAACGAGGGGAAGATACTCAAGTACAAAGCAGGCTTGTCGCGAAGGGCTATGTACAAAGACAAGGTGTCGACTTTGATGAGGTATTTGCCCCGGTCGCGAGACTTGATACTGTTCGATTAATTCTCGCCCTTGCAGCTCACCAAGGATGGCAAGTACACCATTTAGACGTGAAGTCGGCATTTCTTAATGGAGATCTCAAGGAGGAAGTGTATGTAGCTCAGCCCGAGGGATTCATCATCAAGAATCAAGAGGACAAGGTGTATCGCTTGTCCAAAGCTCTTTACGGCTTACGACAAGCACCAAGGGCTTGGAACCTGTGCCTTGATAACTGCTTGAAGAACCTTGGTTTCAGTAGGTGCACCCAAGAACAAGCAGTCTACACGAGAAGCAATGAAGATGGAGTGCTGATCGTAGGTGTATATGTCGACGACCTCATTGTCACAGGAACAAGTCCAGCTGCGGTGAGAAGTTACAAGCTACAGATGATGCAAGAATTCGACATGAGCGATCTTGGATTGCTCTCATATTACCTTGGGATCGAGGTAAATCAACAAGCTGATCACATTTCTTTGAAGCAAACAGCCTATGTTAAGAGAGTATTGAAGCAATTCGGGATGGAGGATTGTAACGCAACGAAGTATCCTATGGAGGCTAAGTTGCAGCTCAACAAAGATGAAGGAGGGACACCCATTGATGCAACTCAATACAGGCGTGTCATCGGGTGTCTAAGGTATCTAACTCACACTCGCCCAGACTTGAGTTACTCCGTTGGGATTGTGAGCAGGTATATGGAGAGGCCGACGACCCTCCACCATCAAGCCGTGAAGCAAATTCTCAGGTACTTGAAGGGGACACTTGAATATGGGCTCGAGTACAGGAGAGGCCAAGGAGATGCAGAGGTGATTGGCTTCTCCGATAGCAACTTGGCCGGAGATGCAGATGACAGGAAGAGCACGACTGGTATGGCTTTCTATCTGAATCAAAACCTAATCACTTGGGCTTCGCAGAAGCAAAAGACCGTGGCCCTTTCCTCTTGTGAAGCAGAGTTTATGGCGGCAACAGCCGCAGCTTGTCAAGCACTGTGGCTCAGGAGTTTGGTGAGCGAAGTGACTGGTCGTTCACCCGAGCCAGTCACATTGTTCGTCGACAACAAATCGGCGATTGCCCTGATGAAGAACGCTGTATTCCATGGTCGGAGCAAGCACATAGATACCCGCTTCCATTTCATACGGGAGTGTGTTGAGCAAGGGCAGATCAAGTCGAGTTCGTGCGGACTGAAGATCAGAGAGCAGACATTCTGACGAAGGCACTCGCAAAGCAAAAGTTCGCGGAGATGCAGCAGAAGCTCGGAGTTCTCAACCTCAATCGTGCCTAGATTAAGGGGGAGACTGTGAGCCTATAATCAAGGCACAATCCAGCTTGTGCCCAGTCAAATTGTTAGAGTTTGTTAGCATAATTGCTGAGTCAAATTTGTTAGAGTTTGTTAGTATAATTGCCCAGTCAAATTTGTTAGAGTCTGTTAGCATAATTGTAGGATCTGATGGAGTCATTTTAGCTAAGTTTGTTGAGGTTGTGAAGGCTATTTAAAAGCCAAGTAGCTGTAATTGTTTTAAAAGTGAATTGAAAAAAAATCTGAAGTTTCCTTTTCCCTCAAAATCAGTTTGCCTCTCGTTCCCAGTTGCTGCTAACGATCCTTTGCAGTTTCGGAGCTTCCAGCAACCAACATTAAGGAGGTTTATGAAGCTAAATAGATGTTGGCTGTTAAATTGTGTTGGTAACTTGCTTAGAATGGATCTGAAAACTAATGTTCAATCACTCTGTTAATGTTACATTATATATATACACACAAGTGTAAGGGGGAACCAAAGATGAGAGAATGAAATGAATTCAGCTGAAGAAGACGGTCTCGAAGCAGTGAAGCCCATCTGTTGGTTGCTGGAAGCTCCAAAACTGCAAAGGATCGTTAGCAGCAACTGGGAACGAGAGGCAAACTGATTTTGAGGGAAAAGGAAACTTCAGATTTTTTTTTTCAATTCACTTTTAAAACAATTACAGCTACTTGGCTTTAAATAGCCTTCACAACCTCAACAAACTTAGCTAAAAATGACTCCATCAGATCCTACAATTATGCTAACAGACTCTAACAAATTTGACTGGGCAATTATGCTAACAAACTCTAACAAATTTGACTCGGCAATTATGCTAACAAACTCTAACAAATTTGACTGGGCACAAGCTGGATCGTGCCTTGATTATAGGCTCACAGTCTCCCCCTTAATCTAGGCACGATTGAGGTTGAGAACTCCGAGCTTCTGCTGCATCTCCGCGAACTTTTGCTTTGCGAGTGCCTTCGTCAGAATGTCTGCTCTCTGATCTTCAGTCCGCACGAACTCGACCTTGATCTGCCCTTGCTCAACACACTCCCGTATGAAATGGAAGCGGGTATCTATGTGCTTGCTCCGACCATGGAATACAACGTTCTTCATCAGGGCAATCGCCGATTCGTTGTCGACGAACAATGTGACTGGCTTGGGTGAACGACCAGTCACTTCGCTCACCAAACTCCTGAGCCACAGTGCTTGACAAGCTGCGGTTGTTGCCGCCATAAACTCTGCTTCACAAGAGGAAAGGGCCACGGTCTTTTGCTTCTGCGAAGCCCAAGTGATTAGGTTTTGATTCAGATAGAAAGCCATACCAGTCGTGCTCTTCCTGTCATCTGCATCTCTGGCCAAGTTGCTATCGGAGAAGCCAATCACCTCTGCATCTCCTTGGCCTCTCCTGTACTCGAGCCCATATTCAAGTGTCCCCTTTAAGTACCTGAGAATTTACTTCACGGCTTGATGGTGGAGGTCGTCGGCCTCTCCATATACCTGCTCACAATCCCAACGGAGTAACTCAAGTCTGGGCGAGTGTGAGTTAGATACCTTAGACACCCGATGAAACGCCTGTATTGAGTTGCATCAATGGGTGTCCCTCCTTCATCTTTGTTGAGCTGCAACTTAGCCTCCATAGGATACTTCGTTGCGTTACAATCCTCCATCCCGAATTGCTTCAATACTCTCTTAACATAGGCTGTTTGCTTCAAAGAAATGTGATCAGCTTGTTGATTTACCTCGATCCCAAGGTAATATGAGAGCAATCCAAGATCGCTCATGTCGAATTCTTGCATCATCTGTAGCTTGTAACTTCTCACCGCAGCTGGACTTGTTCCTGTGACAATGAGGTCGTCGACATATACACCTACGATCAGCACTCCATCTTCATTGCTTCTCGTGTAGACTGCTTGTTCTTGGGTGCACCTACTGAAACCAAGGTTCTTCAAGCAGTTATCAAGGCACAGGTTCCAAGCCCTTGGTGCTTGTCGTAAGCTGTAAAGAGCTTTGGACAAGCGATACACCTTGTCCTCTTGATTCTTGATGATGAATCCCTCGGGCTGAGCTACATACACTTCCTCCTTGAGATCTCCATTAAGAAATGCCGACTTCACGTCTAAATGGTGTACTTGCCATCCTTGTAATCGAACAGTATCAAGTCTCGCGACCGGGGCAAATACCTCATCAAAGTCGACACCTTGTCTTTGTACATAGCCCTTCGCGACAAGCCTTACTTTGTACTTGAGTATCTTCCCCTCGTTGTCTCTCTTCACCTTGTAAACCCACTTGAGTCCGATGGGCTTGTGACCTGGTGGTAACTCAGTGAGCTCCCAGGTTTGGTTCTTCTCGATGGCTTCGAATTCAACTTGCATTGCTTGACGCCATTCTCGTTCTAGAGCTGCATCTTGATAGCTTGCCGGTTCTTCAGCCGACAAGTACAACATGTCTGGGTAAGGTGACATTGCTGTAGTCTCTGCATAGATGTCAGCTAGAGATTTGGTTCTTCTTGGCTGATTTGATTGTGGTGTTGGTGCGGGCGTGTTGCTTGAAGTTGAGCCTTCAACTTCTGGTGTAGCAAGCTGTCTTGACGCTGGTGATGTACCGTGCGTCAATGGTGAGAGCGCGTCTCCTACGCTCTCAGCTGGATGCTCCTCTGATCTTCGTGGTGGCTGGGTTGCATTTTCCTCAACTGAAACTTGAATGGAGAACTCAACCCAGCTCATTGGATTAGCTCCGTCAGGCGTGCTCCAATCCCAACTTCCTGCTTCGTCGAACACGACGTCCCGACTGATATGGACTTTGCCACATTGAGGATCAAAGAGACGATGAGCCTTGCTACCTTCTTCCACACCAAGGTAGACCAGAGGGGTGCTGTGATCGTCTAACTTCTTGTGATAGGGACCTGCAGCTTTCATGTGTGCAATACAACCAAACAACTTCAAGTGATTGACGTTTGGTTTCTTACCGTGCCAAGCTTCAAAGGGTGTCATCTCGTGGAGAGACTTCGTCGTCAATCTATTGAGCAAATAGACAGCATGTCTAACTGCTTCACCCCATAACATTGCAGGCACCTGCTTGCTTTTCATCAAGCTTCTCGTCGTGGCCATCACGGTCCTGTTCCGACGCTCTACCACCCTATTCTGTTGTGGTGTGTACGGGGCAGTAAAGTGTCGTTGAATTCCTTCAGCTTCACAATAATTAGTGAAGTCTCTGGATAAGAACTCTCCTCCGCGATCAGTTCTAAGTGTCTTCACCTTGCTATCACACTCATTCTCCACAAGTGATTTGAACTTCTTAAAAGAATTGAAAGCTTCACTCTTATCTTTTAACACGAATACCCACGTCATCCTACTGAAATCATCCACGAGTAGGAGAAAGTATCTGTTACCTGCTGCAGTTGCGGGCGTAATAGTCCCACACAAGTCAGCATGGATGAGTTGCAGACGTCTCTCAGCCCTGTAGTTCCTCTGCTGAGGGAAAGGGAGTCGGGCTTTCTTGGCGACGAGGCAGCCTTCACACAATTGGTTTGGGTGTTCGACTTTCGGAAGTCCAATGGCCATCTTCTTCTCTGCCATCAGTTTAAGCGCAAAGAAGTTGATGTGTCCCAGCCTTGCATGCCACAGCCAGGCTGGATCTTCAAGCTTGGACAACAGGCAAATAGGCTTGCAAGATTGAAGCACTATCCTGTATAGGCGGTTTGCAGATCTCCTGACCTTCATCAGCAACACACCCCTTTCGTCGAACACCTTCAAATGGTCGTCGAACAGCTCCACCTTGCTCCCATCCTCTGTCAATTGGCCAAGGCTTAGAATGTTACTTCTTAGTTTAGGGATGAAGTATACCTCGGGAAGTAGTCGTTGCTCCCCATTCTTGCATTGGAATAGGATCGAGCCTTTCCCCTCGATCTGCACTGTCGAGCCGTCACCAAACTTGACACGCCCTGTGACGCTCCGATCAAGTTCCTTGAACTTGTTTTGATGGCCCGTCATGTGATTACTCGCGCCATTGTCGAGATACCACATGTCTGAGTCGACTTGTGCTTCATCTGCAGCACGTAGATTGGGTACGATCTTGTCTTCGTTAAGCATGATCACCCCTGGAGACTCCTCCTGAGTCTCACCCAGAAGCAACGCGGCCTCTTCATCTTGTGCTCGAGCCAAGTTGGCTTCCTCGTCTCTGCGTCGGCTGTAACACTCCGACGCGAAGTGCCCAACTTTGTTGCAGTAATAACATCTGAACTTTGACTTGTTATGGTTGGTTGAATCACGACCTCCATCACCTTCTTGAGGGGCTGCTCTCTGGCCATCTCGACCTCCTCTTCCGCGCCCACGACCTCGACCGAGAGGGTTGCCACGCCCTCGATTGGTCGAGTTGTTTTGCTTGGTGTTCGACGAAGGTTCAAGCTGTCTATTCTTCTTCTTCTTTGCTTGCCACTCAGCGTGAGTCAGGAGAAGTTGGCTTCCGCTGCTTTCATCTCTCCCACGTATGCGCTCCTCGTAAGCTTTGAGGCGGCCAATGATCTCCTCCACTGGCATTATTTCAACATCCGCGAATTGTTCAATCGCGGCTACTACCTGCAAAAATTTGTTAGGCACAGATACAAGTATCTTCTTGACGATCACGTCGTCGTCCATCTTCTCTCCAAGCCCTCGAATCTTGCTTGCCAGGGTTGTGAGTTTCCCTGCAAACTCATCGACGGACTCTGAGTCCCTCATTCGTAGGGCCTCGAACTCGCTCTTCAGGGTCTGAATTCGCGCCTTCTTAACGCGATCAACCCCTTGGTACATTGTCTTCAAGCTTTCCCACGCCTCTTTGGATGTCTTGTACTTCGCCAATTGTAACAAGATCTCCTCTGGAACTGCTTGGAAGATGCATGCCAATGCCAGTTTATCCTTCTTCTTGTCCACGGCCACGCCTGCCGCAGGTTCGACTGCCTCCCAAACTCCCTGAGCCTCCATGAAACTTCCATTTTAATGGCCCAGGTGGAGTAGTTTTTTGGGGTTAGCATTGGGTAATGAAGAGTGATTCCGCCCTCCTTTGTTGCTGGTGCTGTCGAGGATGAGGACCCTGAAATCATCGCCATGGTGTTGAGACGAAGGTACTTGGGCATTAACCGGCAGCTCTGATACCAGATGTTGGTTGCTAGAAGCTCCGAAACTGTAAAGGATCGTTAGCAGCAACTGGGAACGAGAGGCAAACTGATTTTGAGGGAAAAGGAAACTTCAGATTTTTTTTTTTCAATTCACTTTTAAAACAATTACAGCTACTTGGCTTTTAAATAGCCTTCACAACCTCAACAAACTTAGCTAAAATGACTCCATCAGATCCTACAATTATGCTAACAGACTCTAACAAATTTAACTGGGCAATTATGCTAACAAACTCTAACAAATTTGACTGGGCACAAGCTGGATCGTGCCTTGATTATAGGCTCACACCATCAAGCTCTAGCGCGAACTGCGGCCTCCCCTGATTCTTGTCCTGCACTTGAGACGATGATGACGAGGGGCATCCCTTGTTTTCCTTTCCTGCGCTCCTCTTCGCCGTCCAACTCCTCGTGAGCCATCCGTTTATGCTCGTGCTGCCTGAAAAATGGGCTGGCCCCAAGCTTAGAATAGACGTGGCTAGTAGCTTCTCCATGAATATGATTGCGCGCGAATTGATTTGATTGATTGAGTTGGTGATGCAAGAAGAGAGAAGAATGGTTTATATATACGAAGGGGAAAGGAAAGGAAAGGAAAGGGAAGGAATTTGCTTTGCTTTTGCTGAGAGGGGATAAGAGTCGGAGTTGCGTTGGTTTTGGTATTGGATTCGTTAGGACGGCGCGCGACGTGAATGGCGAGTGTGTGGCACGGGCTGTGGCCGCGTTGTGAGCGTGCGTGAATTTTGCCGGCGCGTGAAGGAGTGTGGAGAGTGGAAATAGACGCGAGAGGGACGGCTGAACCTGCGCCTGTGATTGATGATGTGCTGGGATTTGTTCATCCGAGTCCTAAACCTGCGCATGATTGATGATGTAGTCGATGTTACTGTTTTGTTTGCGCTGACGTGGAGAGGGGTTCGTGAGTGATGTGAAGATAATCCTCGCCAAATTCACGGCACAAGACGACTAGAGTTGGTAATGGACCCGGGCCGGCCGAAGACAAGATGAGCCGGCGCGAAAAAAAAAATTGTTAACATTTATCGGTACGATGGACTCTGGACCGTGTTTTGCCATAAATTTTACGACCATATAGTTTTGTGTCGTACTAGGGATCGCCTTTGCCCGACACGACATGGCTCACAGCAGGTCTAGTGAAGACACAAATGGAGCTCCGCTGCGCCGGCACGATGGGCAAACCCAATTAACAGTACTACTTTTAGCTTTTAATTAAATCCTCTTATCAATTTAAGCTATATCAAAATGATCTCAGCATATCATACCTTATATCGGCTATTGATACTAGTCATGACAATTTAACAAAATGTGTCTTAGTTCTAGTGTTGAAGTCCTAGATCTCATCTATCGCAGCAACAACCCAACCACACACCCCACCCCCCCCACCCCCCCCCCCCCCCCCCCCCCCCCCCCCTCCTTTCTAAAAAAAAAAAAAATTCTCCCACCATCTCCTCTTCCTAAAACACCTACGCTGACCGACTCACCTTAAAGAATGAGATAAATTGATGACACCATAATTAAGTTTAATTAAGTTGAATTTGTGAATTTTTTTTGTAATTACTTGGTAATATCTTCAAATAGCTAGATTTAACTTATTAGTTTTTATGTATGAATTTGTACAATAAGTTATAAAATTGACTGTTTTAAAAACTATTAGGAACAAAATGTATAAAGTAGGTACGAGTAGGCAGAAAATAGACATAAAATAGTAGGCATATTTCCGACACGAATGGGACGGCACGATTAAAGCACGAATGGAGGCACGAATTAGCTGATGTAATATGTTACGTGAGTCTGCCTAATATCCAATAGATTGGTATATGACTTATAGGTTTAGGCTCATCAAAATGAGTCATCTAGGCCTAGGTGTTTCTACGAGCGTCGGACATGGGCTTGGATGGGCACGGCATGGCCCATTACCAACCCTAAAGACAACAACATGAAATATTTTCAGAGAGAGAGAGAGAGTTTAAACTAAAATTTGGAGGTAATTTTGATTTCAGTGTATGCAAAATATTTAGTAATTATGTTGTATCACGTATCGAGTTTAACATCTAAATCGATTTTATACTTATGGAGCTTTTGTGTTGGAATCACTTTAGTGCTGTGGGCTACTATTCAGTGGTTAATAGTGTGATAATTTAATTGTAACAAAATATGTATTCCTATGAATGAGATGAAATAAGAAGAGTTTTTAGAAAAAATATTAGACGTGATAAGAGAGATGGCGAGGTATCGTGCATCATGTATTCCTGCTTACTTGGGCTTGATTGAAGGATAGTTTTGCTTCTCAAGACAGCGCCTCCTCTCTCTCGCAAATGGCTCCTGCTGCACTCGCCTCTCTCTTCTCTCCATCATTCTTCTACCCGTCCAAACCAAACAACAACTCCCCCCTCCTCTTCCTTCACTCCATCACTCCCCTGCTCTGCATCAACTCTTCGCAATCCAATGCATTGACCTCCAACAAGCACAACTCCGCGTTCTTCCTCCACGAGCTCGGCCTCGCCGAGAAACAAGTCACCCTCCTCTTCCACACCCACCCCCAGCTCCAGTTCAAGGCCCCACAACTCCTCGTCGTCAAACTGCAATCACTGAAAATCACCGGCGTCGCCCTTCACCGCGCAATCGCTCGTCGCCCCGACATTCTAACCTCACCAGAAGTTCTGCCTTTTCTTGATTTCCTTCGCGAAGAGATCACCGGGCTCCGTCCCGAGAAGCTCGAGCGGCTCCTGGTCTCAACCCATCCTCGCCTCTTCACTGGATTCAGCGAGAGAGTTCAGCTGCTGTTGGATCACGGAATACCCAAAGAAAAGCTCGGCCACGTCCTCAACAATGTGAACATCAGCAAGGTGTTCTGCGAAATGCCGCTTAGAGAATTGGACGAGTTGCTCCTCTTCCTGCAGCGGTTCGGATTGCCCGACATCGTTCTCCGCCGCCCGGTGCTCCTGAACCTCGACCTCCGCACCCAGATGATCCCCAGAGTAGATTTCTTTATTGATCTCGCCGACGGAGATGAGGCTGCCGCCGTGGCTATAATCAGGAAGTTGCCGGGCATTTTGGCGTACACGGTCGAACACTTTCGATCCCACTTGAATTTTTGGCAATCGGTCGGCCTCACGAGAGAGCAAGTCTTCAAGATCGCGCTGGTCTATCCCAACGTGTTCAGCGTCAGCAGAGAGAGGAAACTCAAGCCCCGAATCGAATTCCTCGCGCAGTGCAATCTGAACGCTGAGGACATCTTCAGGTTCCTGGTCAAGGCGCCCACATTCTTGAGCCTCTCGCTTGAGAAAAACTTGTCTAAGAAGTTGAGTTTTCTCGTAAAGATCGGATACAAGCACCGGACAAGAGAGCTGGCTTCGGCGGTTGGAGCTGCGACAAGGACGAGCTGCGAGAACATGCAGATGGTGATCGCGCTGTTTTTGGGACACGGGTTCTCGTGTGAGGATGTGCTAACAATGAGCAAGAAGCACCCGCAGATACTGCAGTACAATTACGAGTCATTGGAGAAGAAGATGGAGTTTCTGATTCAGGAGATGGAGAGGGATATTGGGGAGCTGATAGCTTTTCCAGCATTTCTGGGGTACAAGCTCGATGACCGGATCAAGCACAGGTACGAGGTGAAAAAGGAGAGCAGAGGGAAGGGGATGTCACTCAACAAGCTACTCAGTGTGTCGACCAAGAAATTTAACTAGAAAAAAAAATGAGTAGTTGGTTAGTTTCAACAGGTTTTGAGAGTGATTTTGTATTTGGAGAAAGGATGGAATGATTCAATGCTGCAGAGACATAATTTTTACGAATTTAAAAATCCTCGGTCTCCCCTTTTCGTTTCCACAGTGGAGTCCTAGACCAAAATAGGTCCTCTTCCTAAATCATATCCCTTGCTAATTTTGGAATGCTTATTATTTCTGTCGAGCATAAAATAGAAACAAGTGCAAGACACGTATCCCAATTGAAGCAATCTTCTTAACTACTACAAATCTGTTGCAAAATGCAGTAAATATCACCATATCTGTATTTGTTTTCTTGTAGATACAGAGACAATTTTGGATGTTGTCTGGATGGGTACTCAATATCCATTCATACAATTGTTAAAAAATGAATTCAAAACCAGATTGTTGTTGTCAAAGGACTGAAAAGAAAAATGGGTTTAGCCTTCAATTTCAATTCCTTTTCACATGAAATAAGAAAAGCATACATAAGATTATTGATCATGATGTTGCATAAACTTAGTCTGTGTGGACATAAATATGTTTGCATTAGCCTGTGTTCGTGTATATTGTGTATTTAGATATGTATTCGGAGACAGCACTACCCCCGTCCACCGATATTCTAAACAGACAGAAAGCAAATGTTATTGTGTATTGTATAAATTTTTTGATAAATACATCTTTAAACTGATTGATTCAACAACATGTGTGCATTTTGTCTTTACAGATAACAATAATAATGGGACATTTCTGGATCCATCCAACTCTAGAGGAAAACAAATTCGACATGTAATGAAGAAAATAAT
This sequence comes from Agave tequilana, assembly GCA_038442645.1. NCBI lineage: Eukaryota > Viridiplantae > Streptophyta > Magnoliopsida > Asparagales > Asparagaceae > Agave > Agave tequilana. The sequence goes on along the minus strand of JAVJIF010000523.1, from coordinate 87,722 downwards.
AAGAATACAGGTTCAGTCACAACCTTAGTGCAGCAATTGCTTCAGGTTTGAAGTCCAGCCTTAGACCTAAAACCCTTCTCACCTCAGAAGGAGTCAGTAACCATGTCATGTGCCCTGCATTCTCCCCCAGAAATCCAAGATCTCAGATACCCTCTCAAAGTTAAGAATCGTAGTCATTTGGGAGAGCCGGGCAAACTTATCTCGTACTGGCCTCTGCGACATCTCAGAGAAATGATTGACCAATGCCCTCACTTCCCTATCAAGCTGGAGGCCACCGAGCTGGCTGAATCTTTTCTGCATCATGATTACTTCAAGCCTCTTTACAATGAAATCAATCACCAGGTGAACAAACAGGTCATAGTTGTTCGATGTCATGAATGGCTGCAGCCAAACCATATTGGTCTCAACAGCGTGAAGAAGCCTCTGCACCCATGGATCATTCAATTCATTTTCCTCGTATTCAGCATCTGAGAGCTCATAGCTGATGGTCGCTACAGTGTCAAGAACCGGACGGATACGTGGTGTGACCGTTGCACCCAGCTGCTCCATCCCTGCACTCAGTACTTGCTTGAAGACATTGTGCATCTCAGTAAGCTCAGATAAGCAAGATTTCACCTTCTCCCTCTCAACTGGCGCCGGGAACACCTGATCAAGCAACATGCAGACATGAATGAGTCAAGCTAGGAAGATTATTTCATATATTCCAATAAAAAAATGAATAAAACATCGGAAGTGTGATTTACTTGCAATTGGACTGAAGCACTGTTAATATGGAAAGAACTTTTAGATAACTCGTATACTCAAGTGACAAATTTCAGGTGCAAATTTAAGTGACAAATTTCAGGTTCAAATTGGCATTACCACCAATAAGCATCCATGGAGAATGAATGTGTAATTATACAATGGCTTATTCAGATATAAGTTCATAATTTGATTTGTCACCATTTGCCTTGACTTTTGACTTGCACATGAGAATTATAAGGTCACATATTAGCGGTCAGAAAGAGTTCTACAGCCAATTGGAAACTTACGGCTCATCCAAAATAAAGTATTTTAATCCCTTGACAAGTCCTAACCTCATATTAGAAGTTTAGAACACTATTCCTAGTGAAAATTCAGTCTAGTGGTCAATGCATAATTAATTGTGTATCCTATTTAAATTTCAAATCTTCATCTGAAAATCCTGAAAGAAGATCAGAAAGATAACTTTGATGATAACTTACTTAATCAACATCAGAAGCCCTCATGAGAAGGTATGAAGTCCCAACACAACCTATCATTTACCATAGTATGACAAAGGTACATAGTAGTAGCCTAGTAGGTAATCCATTACCATTATACAACACAAGCGATATAGTAGTGGTAGTCCATTACCATTATATACCAGGTGTAGTAGCTGTTGTAATTTGAACATTTTGCAGAATAAAAGTTCAATCCAATCCAGCACTCAGATATTTCATGAGTAATAAAAATCTTAAAACAAGACTTTCTACAATCTTCCTTCACTTGTGTAAACCTTCTTCATCAAAGGGTAACAGAGTACAATATTTCTTTATTCACCTACCGTTGCCCAACCACCTACGTGTCATCCATGGTTCACAGTCGCGGTCTCGGCCGCCGATTCGGCGGGCACTGAGACGGATCGGTCTCGGTGACTCGGATTGGTATCGGGCGATACGCGCAAAACGCTACATAGAAAGCTCAAAAAATTCTGAAAAAATCACGACAAATCCTAAAAAAATGTAAACATCCACATTCATGTATCACATGTCCAAAATATATCACCTAACACACTAAACATAAAGCGAAAGTATAAATACACGCGTTGTCGGTAGAAGCATATCAAAATACATACACAATATAGTAAATTGTACAAACTACATTCATAAATACATGCTAATGTAGTTATTTCCATATTGAATTGCGATGAGGCACAAAATTATCATCATAATGCCGAGTCGACCGAGTCAACTCCGATTCTCGTCCTAGTCGGTCTCCTCTGAGTTGAGTCGATAGACTCGTGACTCGGACTCGTCTCGGAGCGGGCTGAGACGGATACGACTCGGCCGACTCGTCTCCGACTCGGCCGAGTCTTTGAACCGTGGTGTCATCCTTATATATTCAATCAAAGCTCCACGTATCATATTCACCAATATGTGAATGGAGTGCATGTGGTTGTGCGCGTGTTACGTGGGTGGTGGGTGGTTTTTTTTTTTTTTTTTAGTGTGGGGGTGGGGGGTATTTGCTGGTGATTGACTGATCTGAGGGAAGAGTTAATATTACCACACAAAAAAAAAAAACGAAGATAACAAGATGAAAGCACGTGATATAATTGTTGCTGGTCTCAGGCGAAGGGCAAGTTTTTGAGGCCAAACAAATTGAATATGGAAAATATGCGTCTGTGTGCGCGCGCGCGTGTGAGCGAGAGAGAGAGAGACTAAAGGAAACTACAATGAAAATATGCTAATTTGTGATAAACGAAAATTATCAAACAAATCACCATACTATTGATAAACTCCCTTCAAACTCGTTTACTCCTCACAAAGGAGTTACTAGATCACTCTTATCATAACCAATATTAAAGCCTTTATGATCAAGATGGGTTCACCTATGGAACACCACTGCAACTTGTGGAGGCTTGCTGGAAAGATCAACAAAACAACACAACCAACCACCCGAAAACTTGACGGCAACCATCTAAATGGTGTCACCTAACTGGTGAAGCTACCTGACAAGCACGGTAGGGTAGTTGGTGGGCAAAACTATAAATGAGGTTTTCGCGTCATCTGGCTCCTCATTCAATTCCTTCAAAGTTATTGGATCCTTTTCTTGTTCGAGGACCACTTCCTTCTTCCACTCTCCCCCAAAGAGTAACTAAGACCAATCCATCCACATTTTATGTTCCACTTGAACCCTTCCCATTCATAATCAAACAAGATTATTATTTTGTCAAACATATGCTGATCAGATCATGCTCTTCTTATGTGGTGAGAACCACATGTCTTTCCAATCTATCAATTCCTTCGCTCTCATTCTTCTAGAATCAGAAACACTATGTTCACTTTTGAATTTGTTCATTTCGAACCTTTGTTCTTCCCTTCTCTAGTTACTGTTTCTTCTCTATTTCAATTTGATTTTCTTTCCCTCTTTTTTCATTTGTCGTAAAATGCAGTAGTGGAGGAAGCTTTGGAGAAGGAATGAAAGAATCAGAAAGGGAAAACACTGTAAAACAGAAGCTCTTAACCAAAGAATCCGAAATATTAACAACAATTAACTAAGGAATCAATAAATAATCAAATTTCAAGCAATTTATTCAGCAATTAAAATCAGCAATTAAAGTACAAGTTTGTTATATTTATAGTCTAAAATAAAATTTTTATTCAACTAAAATTCCTCACGACTTAAATTCTATATAAAATAAAAAATCCTAATGCAACTAGAATCCTAATCCATCACAAAATCCAAATAAAGACAAAGGCATAAATGAAATAAATCCTAAGCAATCTCAAACTCTAATAGATCCTTATCTTAATCAAACTCTTTAAAAAATTAAAACTCTAATAGCATAAAACTCAACTTCAGTTCAAATCTAATCTAAGTAGACATCCGATCACTTTAACAGACCAAAGTGACGTGGGAATAGGGGTGTAAACTGGATGCGGATACTCCGTGGATATACATCCGCATCCGCAAAAGTGTGAATTCGGATATGTAAAATCCGCATCCATGGAGATAGGTACGGATTCGGATATGTATTTTGAAAAGGTTGCGAATATAAGTAGGTTTTAAAACCCAGATATGGATATGAATATCCGCATATGGATGAATAATATTTTTTGGATATGGATATCCGCATAGAGATTGTGATTTTCTATATTTTACTTTGAAGTTGAGAAATTCTTTGAGATTTATGAATGAATATTTTGTTGTGATTGAGGAATATGCAAACTAATAAAATTCTTTTCCCTTTTAATTTAATGTTGACTTAGTTGTTTAATTTAATTAAATAAAATTACTTGTTTCTCTCTTCTCAATTTTATCATAGTACTTTGTTATTGTAACATATTATATTTTTTTTAACTAAGATAAAATGTGATATAAGCATATCTGTTTAATCTATCCATAACCGTATCTGTTTCCCGATATCCAATTTGTATCCGTATCCGATTCGTTAATATCTAATTCAATATCCGATTTTAACGGATATGGATATCAATTTTTCATATCTGACAATATTTATCCAAATGTGCATCTGAAAGTTGAAAGTGGATACAGATATAGTAAATACTATATTTGATTCGTATCTAATCAGTTTGCAGCCCTGCTTGGAAATCTTCTATGTTTGAACTCCTTTGAAAGTCTAGGGCGTCCATCTAGAGAGATTTCACGGTCTAGGGCCTAGGTTTTCAATGAAATGGGTAGGACTGCCCAGACCCCAATCAATAATTCTCTCTACCGCCTCTACAAGTTCGACACCCAGGAGAATGGGGATGAAGTATATTTACATTTTTGATACACTTTAATAATAGAATCTTAGTTTTAGATGCTATATATTGATTAGTTTGCTTGTCCTAAATTTATTCTTATTTGTTGTAACATTTATTAATTTCTTTTATCTTTTCCTACTTTTCAATCATTTGACATTTTAAAATATTTTAAATATAAAAGTGATTCCCCTAGGCGATTTGGTTCTATACCGTGTTCAAGCATTACAACCATCTAGATTTGGCTCTTTTCTAAAAACTAATTTATTGTTTATCCAATAAGTTCATGCAAATAAGGTTCCCAAAAATCCCTCTTGACTGAGCGTTCATCCTTATCCATGTGGCATTGACATGAGAGAACCCATAATAACAATAAAATTTTCTAGATATCACCATATTTTTTAATAGTACATAATAAGAAACATATTTAATAGTATATACTAATATACATACACATAATAGCAGAGGTAATCTATAGAATCTTGATTGACATCATTCTGTTACACTTTTATTCTCCTATTTATCTGTTTTTTAATTTATAAATAATGTTACTCGAGTATGTGTAGTGTTTTGTGTAGAAGTTGAGTTTTGAATAAAAAATAAAGAAAAAAAGCCTAAAATATGGACTTTACAGGCGCAAAGCCCAACTACATCAACTCAGATCCAAATTTGTGTGAGAACAAATCAAGCAATTAAAATCAAATCAACTCAAAGATTATAGAGAATCAAGGATTAAAGCAAATCAAGTCAAAAATTGTGCAAGATTTTCACTATATTTGTTTTGATCTTTGTACCCTCATTTCACTATAAAAGGAGGGAATTCTAGGGAAAAGGGAATACCATTTTTATAGAAAAATTGTAGAAATTATTGGAGTTTTTTGTTGTTCTTCAAAGTTCAAGTGTTATTCTTCAAGTTCATGTTTGTAAGTTTTTTTAATTAATAAGTCTTTATTTTCAGTTAATCAATTTATGTTCTTTCATGAATTCATTTTGCTATTGTATCTATATTGTTCTTGATCTAATTATGAGTAGCTCAATCTTAGAAAGTATCTAGATTATATGAAACTAAATTAGAAACTTGTTAACACATCTAAATCTTTTTATTTTGTGCTTCAATGAAAATAAACACAAAATTATGCTAGGTTTAGATTAAGATAATTCTTAGATAATCAAGACTTTGATAGATTATCTATTGTTAAATAATGATATATGCTTAAGATTAAAAATCTAGGATTACCATATTTAGATCTAATTAATTTTGATTTATATTTTTTATAGTTGTTAATTTAATCTAAATTGATAGGCTATTACATAATCATGTATAATTTATGTTTTAAGAAAATAAATTGATAATTATAATGATAATTCTTTGAGAGATCTAATTAGTGTTCATATTATTAATCTAGTAAATTCAAATCTAAATGCTTGTTCTTTCTCAACTTGTTAGAAATTTTTAAAAAAAACAAGCATCCTTCTCTTTATTTCTCAATTCGTCTAAATAGGATTATAAAACTAGATATAACCATCTTTCATAAGGATTCGACCAGCAAAATACTATAATTAAATACCGTACGCTTGCACATCAAACTACTTAAGGGTGGTCAATGAAAACATTACTATTTAATAGTCATGCATCCTCAAGCCTCTTGATGTCTGTGTCAAGACAATGTCCATCTCTATGAATGTTGTTTCAACACAAGGACAACTCTAGAATTTGGAAATTTTCCAAGGCTGCCTTGCATAGTTGTGTGTTTCATATTAAGATTAGCATGCAGCACCAAGCAGACTAGCTGCAGCTGGGAATGTTTCTCTAAGCTACATCAATATTTCACACATATAAGTGATTCTTCTTTACAAATTCTAATACAGGCTATGTCTCCTTGCACTATGCACATTCACATGGGTTCGCTGCACTATGTGACAAGCTATGAGCTAAAGTTTTTCGCTGCTCTATGTGACAAGCAATGAGCTAAAGTTTTACTATTTTACTATAATAAAGTCTTTATCACAAATGTTTGGGTTGAGCTGCATGAATCCTTCTTTCTGCATTAAAGCCCCTGGCTTTGTCATCTTAGCAAATACCATATCTACCTCAATCCAAGATCACTTTGGTCTGCCCTTTATCCTAGAAGCTCCTTCAAATGTAGTGACACCTGACCATGTGCACTTGTCATCAAACAAAGACACAGACATCGCCAACATTGGTAATGAAATGACACACCAACAGGCAACAAATTCTCGAAAAGTACACGCTGAAAACCAAAAAAATGTCGAGTCCGATACAAGTGTCTAACACGACATGGCTTTATAATGGAAGTGTCCATGCTTCATGTCTTACCAATCATGGTTCGATGTTGGACATGTCAAACCAGGATTCTCCTGGTCTTAATCTTAGCTGAAGCTACCTATAACCTTTAACATATTGCTGCTGATCTATCTCAAAGTTCCACTCATTTGTTGAACATAATGCAATTCCAAATATTTGGAAGCACAAGGTATAATGGCCATCAAAATAAAATTTACTGATTCCAGGCATCTAAAATTGCAGTTATAAATCACACAACTTGTTATCTTAAAATCTTATGAATCTTGCTAAGTTAGAGGCTGACAAGATCCTTAAAGAGGATATATTGATCATTGAAGATTTACATGTCGAAGTTTCTAAAGAAAAAGTAAAAGAATGATACTTCAACTGACTTGGGAATCTAGAAGTTAAAACCAAGCTAAAAGCTAATGATGCTATTCAAGGGCCTTTTGGGTATCCATATTATTGGCAACTAGTGAAGGGTTTGCGGCTGACAGGAAGTTCACCGACCGGTCACCTTCCTTCTATTAATCCTTTTGCAAACACTGCTTCCAAAAAAGAATAATAGTCTAACTCATACAATTATTATTGTTCTAAAGCGGCAAAAGTAGGTGGACAACCATGAAACCTGTTATAAAATTAGCTTGATACACAGTACTAGCTAGCCTACATTGCTAGCCTACGACAACTGAACATCTTAAGCTTTTGGACGAAGTGGTTTCACAACATGGTACAAAGCACAGGTTTCAAAAAGTCATGGGTTAAAACCTCATCATTGTCAATTAAACATATATTTATTTACCCCAATTTATTCTACTGATTCAAGAAAGTTCACTTAAAGACCTTTCTATGTGGCCCAAAGGCCTGGATGAGGGTTAAAATTAGCTTGATATATATTGTTGGTAGGGGTGTAAATGAAATGAGCCGCCCGCAAACAGTCCAGATTTGGAGCGATATTTAGCTCCATTCAGGCTCGCTCGACGAATAAATGAGCCAAAGTTGAGAAACAAATCGAGCATGAATCTATAAACAAGCCTAACTCGAACTAGGCATGTTCGCTCAAGTTCACTTCGAATAAGCTCGATATATCTTTATAAGTCAATATCAAGTAGAATCAAACACACAATGGCCTGATTTTGGTTCTCTTATATTTTTACCTTTCACAAGCCGAACTCAAACATTTGAAACTCAAATCAACCTCAACTCGAGCACTCCACTAAAGCTCGAAATAAAAAGGAGCCGAAATCGAGCAGGGCCACAGCTTGCTCGAGTTCAGCTCGTGTACACCCCTAATTGTTAGCCCACAACCCAAAACTAAAGTTTTTGAGTAAAGTGGATTCCTAACAAAGCCAAATAAAAGCCATCAATAAAAGGGCAATAAAGCTTCATTCAGAATATTAGATCAAGTTATATAAATCCTTTTTTCTCCATTCAATTTCATTAAGGACCACCTAGTTCTTAAACTAACAGCTATCATATCTTTTTTCTATTTTACTACCTCACTGCATGGTTGCTTAGGTCTAACCTAGTCCGTATTACTCCATAACAACCATTTTATCATTATTGTTAACTAGCTCACTTTTGAATCTCCAGTGCTTGTCCAAACATGCTAAAAGAATCATATGTTCTCCTCAATGGTACTCATCTTATCCTCAAGACCTCAATTATACCTCCTCATGAATGCACCCATTTCCTTATCCTTGAGGGTGGCACTATCCAGATTAAACTGAAGAATTGAATGGTTAAGCAATTCAGTTTTGAACAAGAGTTAGTTTGGTTCAGTTGTTACGTTCATGGCATTATGGTCTTATGTTTGGTATCAGGTTCGCCCTTTTGAAATCTGAACCGAATTGAAAACAAAACAACACCCTTAGAATAAAGAATTCCCAAGCTTAAAACCCAAAGAGCAGCAGTCTAGCCCCAGTTTTCTCCATAAACTTGCTAGTCCTCTCCTGCCCCTAGGGCTGTTACAAATCCCTGATACCTGGACGGTTGGACCTGACCTGGACCGTACATGAACCCAACCTATACCTGTACCATACCCGCTTACGAGCGTGTATGCATTGGGTCTAAAAGTTAGACCAGTTCATAAAATCAGGTAGGGTACAAGTATCTTTCATGGAAACCCACCTCAGACCTGGACCCCACACGTTTAGTCATTGGGTAGGGACGAGAAATGCTTGTATTACTGGACCTGGACCTGTTAAATACTCGTTACTTGAATAAATAAATAAATAAATATTCTAATATTAATAAATAATATTAATATAGTAAATGTATTTCCATTTCTGACACGTAACTAAAATGAATTGACTTATTAATAAATAAAGGTTTATCTCACTACTAACATCAATTATAGTTATATAACCCATTAACACTTTTAACTGTGAGAATAAAAATAAAACTCACTTCACTTTTTCCTTTTTTCCTCAGGTACTTTGTAGCGGCCACCTTAATCCTTGTCCCCCCTCCCCTCCTCCCTCCGTCTTCTTTCCTCCCCCCTTCCCTTAAATTTCTCACGCGGGAACTGCCATAAGCACCCATATCAAAGTTACTAGGAACGTGGATCATTTTAGCATGCAAAACAAATGGGTGCGTAAAACATTATTGCTAAGGATTGTGGAATGTTAGTGATGTGAAACGTGTACGAGTGTTCGGAAATCAACGATAATATCACTAAACTCCTGCTTCACCAACAAGTTACGATCATTAAGTAGGATGGATAAAAACTAATAATATCAGTAAATGAGTTTTCAGAATAACATGCATGAATTGATCATCTCAAAGCAAGAATAATTAACCAGTACTACTTATTTATTCAGAAAAAGTTCACTATCAATAAAGAAGCTATTGATTAAAGAAATTCAACATCACACAAGCTCACTTATATTTGGTGGACAGCAGTCAAATCGAAAACTGAGAGATGAATTATCAAGCTCGAAATAACTGATCGGAATTAGAAACATACCTACTGAGAATCACATCGACCTCAGTGTCCATGTGATGCCCGTGAATGCATAGCTCTAACTTTCACGGTTTCAATGCCGTGAAAATCAATAAACTCAGGCTCCGGATGGCTGAGAAACAGTCTGAAAACGAGACCCAGAGCTTAACGGGTATGTTTCTGCTTAACGGGTATGCACTAATGATCGCAGATCAGGTGTTGTTTCTTCACTGGTCGAGTACTGACAAGTGCAAAGCAGGTCACGTTGAAGAAACGGGTCAAATCACTGTAGCCACTAGTACCCACATTACCCATGTAAAGGGGTCGGGTTAGACTAGCTTACTATTCGGATCACTTGCGATCGGATCGAGCTGGGGCTAACCGAGGGAAGGAGAAGGCGGGAGGGAGTTCATTGATAGCGGGGTGACAACTAACGGTGATGGTGGGATGTCAGGAGAGGGCGAGGAAGAGAAATGTTGGCAGCGGGAGGTTGCAGATGAAGGGAGAAGGCGGCAACATGCAGAGGAGATAGTGGTCGCAGGGAGAAGAGCAGAGGCCGATATGGCCTAGCGGGCCCAGGCGGCGAAGGCGAGATATCACGTCATGAGTCGGTGTGGTGGAACGACGAGGATGATGGGTTGGATGCAAGGGCACAACACGTGGGCGGCGACAAGAAGGATAGTAGGTTGGTGGTGGGTGGGTTTGTCGTCGGGTGCGGGTGGGAGGTTGTCGAGGGGAGGCATAGGTGGCGAAACTATATGTGGAGGTAATAAGAGGAAGAGAGGGGGAGAAGTCTGGCTGCAAGTGGGAAAGACGAAGAAGACGGGGGCATGGGAGAAGGTCAGTGGGGAGACTGAGATCGCGACGACGTCTCAGCGTTGGTAGGACACGTGGTGAAAGAAGAGGTAGACTGGTGGAAGAGAGACGAGGAAGAGGGAGAAACTTGGCTGCGGGGAGAAAGAAGAGGGGGTAGGAGAGGGAGAGAGAATACTCAGCTGGCAGAGAGAGAAAGACTAGGGTTAGGGTTTTGAATAAAAGGATAAATAAGAATTAATCCTAAAACACGATTTAATCAATCACATATTTTTTCCCTCAAATTTCATCATTAATTTTTATTCATAATAGGGGAGCCTTGAAATAGGTTTTATAGAACTTGAGTTTCCAATTACAACCGATGTGGTAATAAAATAACAAGAAAACTAAAAGAAATAAAATTACAATAAAAATGCATAAAAATACTCATTGAACTACCCGAACAAAATTGAAGTGACTCGTATTCTCCAACGGTGATAGACGCGGCAAGATCGTGATTGGATGTCCGCAATATTCTCCCCGAGTGGGAGAGAACTCGACCCCATCGAGTTAGAGTGGAGATGCTCTCATACTGGTCCAAAGCATGCAAGTCACTTTGGTCAATCCACGTGTCCTCAATCAGTGCATTTCCTTTTCATCGGATGAGATATTTTTTTAGTCCCACCATCACTAGTGGAGATAGTAACATCATCCAAGATTTTATTAAATTTATCTAGTGTGTTAGGTAAAATATCTTAGAGTGGAGAAAGAAAATGGCTCTCAAAATAGGCTTAAGAAAAGGCTCATCAACAAGCAGGATAAAATCAAAATCCTTGTAATCTACTAAGTTTTCAACATTGAAAGTAAAATTGATACCAAAATCTATAACATAAGGATTATCATTCAATTTATTCAAGATTTGAAATAAATCAACACTACAAGCATGCAATTCGTTAACATCACCAACATTAAAAGTTTTTAATATGTTCCTAACATCAATTTGTAACGTGTAGTTAGCGTTATTTTGAGCAATCTTAGCACTAATTTCTCATGTAATTTGTGCACATGTGCTGCAACAAATGATGCAAATGGCGATGCAGACTCAGAAACTATATAGTGATCAGCTATGGGGATAAGGTTTGTGGTTTGTATAGGCCTAAAACCATCAACAGTTTCATGAGAGTTTTTACTTGTTGTCCTAGTGACAGATGTAACACAGGCGAATTCAACGGTTAACAACTTGAATCTTAATTTCCAGCATGTTCAACTACAGGAGTAGGCAAGAGAAGCAGTAAAACAAATGAGGAAGGGGGTGGCGTCGGCAGTAAAAGAGGAAGAGTGTGACGATCAGAATAGGCAACGATAGTAGGAGTTGACAGTAAAGGAGAAATGGGGTGGCAATCAGAGTAGGCCATGACAATAGGGGACAAGGAAGGAGCAACCGCAAGTAGTGGAAGGAAAGGTGGACTCAGCGATATATCCTGGGAAGGGCAAAGTCGGGAGGTAGTTATGGCAACGGCAACAGGGACAGCAGCTGCAATAGCCGAAAAAACAACACTAAACTCCTTAATCACAGGAGTAATTTCCGCAGAAATAGTGCTTTCATACTCAGGAACTACAGTGGGAACTCCGTTAATAATTGCAATCTTGACTGGATTGGTGTAGTTGACAGTTAGATGTCCATACCCTTGGCACTTATTGCATTTAGCAATGGGGCCAACCTTGAAAATTTTCATTTTGGAACTTTTATTTCTATTATTTGTTTCGACGTTCTAGTCCTTGACATCATTCCTAAGTGGGTTTTTTTGTCCTAGACCTATGAGGTTGGATAGAGCTATCGGACTCTTCCACCACTTCCCTAGTTGTGTGGGTCAAACAGAAAACAACTCTATCCAGTCTTTGATTATGAGTACTCATGGTTTGATTAAAGTTATCAAGCGTAGCCGACATGGTGGGGACTGCTGCGAGAAGTTGGTCCTTTGTGATCGGATCCATCGGGGCAATAGGGGATGACTAGGCTCTCCTAAAAGTAAGGTCATTATGAGAAGATATGACTAAACTATTTTTTTAATAAACTAAGTATTTTTTTAATAAACTAAGTTAAATGCAAAAACAATAAAAATATTCTAATAAGTACCTATGTAATGCAAATTCTACCCTAACTGTACTCTGATATCAAATTGATGCGAAACGTGTATGAGTGTTCGAAAATAAGCAAATAAAATCGCTAAACTCACGCTTCACCAACAAGTTATGATCGTTGAGTAGACACGATAAAACCTAATTATATCAGTTAAAGAGTTTTCAGAATAACATGTATGAACTGATCAATCTCAAAGCAAGAATAATTAACCAGTACTACTTATGTTATATAGGAAAAGTTCACTATCAATAAAGAATCTATTGCATTAAAAAGAAGCAAAATCACACAAGCTTATTTATATTTGGTAGACAGTAGTCAAATCGATAACAAGTCAGAGATAAATTATCAAATTTAAAATAACTGATCGGGATCAGAAATATACCGACTGAGGATCACGTCGACCTCAGTGTCCTTGTGATGCCCAGAGATGTGTAGCTTTGGTTTTACGGTTCCAATGCCATAAAAATCACTCAAATCAAGCTCCGGATGGCTGAGAAACAGCCCGAAAATAAGATTCGAGGCTTAACAGGTTTTTTTTATGCTAAACAGGTCTGCATTGTTGATACGCGGATCGGGTGATTTTTCTTTGTGGGTCAGGTACTGAGAAGTGCCAAGCGGGTCGTGTTGAAGAACCGGGTCGGATCACTTTAGCAACTAGAACCTAGATTGCATATGCAAATGGGTCGAATTGGGCTAGCTTACTATTCGGATCACCTATGACCAGCTTGAGTTGGGGTTGGTCGAGGGAAGAAGGAGAAGGCAAGGGGGACTTTGTAGATGGCGATTGAAGGCAAGGTTGACAACTGACAGTGACGGTGGGATGTCAGGAGAGGGGGGAAATGGTGGCAGTGGGGCTGCAGATAAGGGGAGAGGGCAGTGACAGGCAAAGGAGATGGCGGTCGCGGGGAGAGAAGCAGAGGCTGAGATGGCCGAGCGAGCTGAGGCAGCGGAGGAAGAAGGCAAAGAAGAGATCAAGTCATAAGTCAGAGCGGTGGCACGACGAGATGAAGGGTTGGGCCAATGTAGGGCAACACGCTGGGTAGCATGGTACCACTAATGGATGAAGCCATGGGGCCAGTTGAGGGCCCTGCGGGACAAGGAGGATGGGTTAGGTGTAGGGGCGCAGCACGTGGGCGGTAGCGGGAAGAAGGGCAGTAGGATTGGTGACGGGTTAGGCTGTCGTCGGGATGCAAGAGGGAGGTTGTCAAGGAGAGGAGCGCGTGCCGGAACTATAAGTGGAGGAGATGAAGAGGAAGAAAGGCGGAGAATTCTGGCTGCAAGTGGGAAAGACAAAGAAGATGGCGACAAGGAGGTCGGCAGGGCGATGAGTCGCGATGATGTCTTAGTGTTGGCGGGATACGTGGTGAAAGAAGAGTAGGCTCCATGGAAGAGAGAGAAGGAAGAGGAAGAGACTTGGCTGCGGGGAGAAAGAAGAGGAGACAGGAGAGGGAGAGAGACTACTGGACTGGAGAGGGAGAGAGACTACTGGACTGGAGAGAGAGAGAGAGAGAGAAGGGCAAAGAGAGAATAAAGGTTAGGGTTTTGAATAAAGGGGTAAATAAGAATTAATCTTAAAACACAATTTAATCAATCACACATTTGTCTCTCAAATTCTAGCATTAACTTTTATTCATAATAGGAGAGCCTTTAAATAGGCTTTACAGAAGTTGGATTTCCAACTACAACTGATGTGGTACTAAAATACAAAAAAAAAATAAAAATAAAAAATGCAATAAAAATTGCATAAAAATACTCTTTGAACTACTCGAACAAAATTGAAGTGACTCGTCTTCTCCAATGGTGATAGATGCGCCAAGATCATGGCTGGATGTCCATCAGTTAGTGGTAGGCTTATTTGAATGATTTACTCAAGAAAAATACATTTATCTGAAAAATGGAATTAACTTTATAAGATCACGGAGGACTTGCATTATTTGCATACATGTATTTGTATTAGTTTGCTTATAAAATTAACCAAGGTGCACTTCTTCTCATGGCTAGATGACCCATCAGTTAGTGGTAGGCTTATTTGAATGATTTACTCAAGCAAAATACATTTATCTGAAAAATGGAATTAACTTTATAAGATCATGGAGGACTTGCATTATTTGCATACATGTATTTGTATTAGTTTGCTTATAAAATTAACCAAGGTGCACTTCTTCTCAACATTAATATATATATATATATATATATATATATATATATATATATATATATATATATATATATATATATATATATATATGTAGTTGAAAAAGCTTTCACTCTTTCCAAATAAACATGTGCTTCCTTCCTCTCCTCTTCCAAAAAGAATATTGTGTTCTCTTTGCCTTTTTCCATTAACTTTATTAATCGCGTGAAAGCTAAAGAGTCATGTCCTTTGTCATAGAGTTCCCAAGGACTAGCACTAAAAGGTTGTTAAAAGTTCTGAAAAGTTATAATCATTGTTCAAAGTCTCTAATGTTCCATAATTTGGAATGTAAGTAGTGGTTCATAGACACAAGGGTATTGTGTATTCTGGTACGCAAGTCCATTTCACGTCCTCAACGAGGACATCGAGTAGGAGCTCAAGCTTGGTCTTTATGGGACTTGACGATGTTAAAGTTGATGAGTTTCAAATCTGATTTTTAACAGAGTTGTTGGCATCATAGCTACTATCAATGACGTAGTCGTGGAAGAGGTGGAGGATGTCGATGTAAAGACTTGGGACACCATCCCAAAAGACTAGCCTTCTAGGTAGAGTTGCTCAAATTCTTATATACCTAAGACCATCCCCATGTCTTGCCGATGTGGGACTATTTATCCGTACAATCTCAACAATCCCCCTCGAACAAAGAGTCTGGGCCTTTCTCATACAAGCTCAATCTTCACAACTGGAAGATCATATGCTTCATCAAGATATTACTCCTCTTCACCGCGTGGGAAGCGGCATGCCTTATGTGGAGAAGGAGCTCCGCGACTAAATCCTAAAGAGCCAAACAAGCTTCACGAGGGCCCACTGCGCCTTTTGCTCCCTGAAGGGGATCGAACACCACCCACCCACACGACTAAGAGCACGGCCCTGATACCACTTGTAAGGACTTGAGCACCATCCCAAAAGACTAGCCTTCTAGATGGTGTTGCTCCTTATATACCCAAGACCATCCACATATTTAGCCGATGTGGGACTATTTGTTCATACAGTCCCAACAGTCAAGGTCAATAGGTATGGGGTAGCAGCTTGTCCACCACCAGATCAAATAGGACACAAGTTCTGAACTTTTTTTATATGGGTTTTAATGAAATTTAGAGTGTTTTTTGCACTATGGGTTTTGATGGAATTTAAGGTTTTTGTTGAGTTTCACGGGCTTTGATGTTAGTTATTAGGGTTTTATGCTTTCTAACGAAATTTAGAAAGTATAGTTAAAAAGAAGACAAGCTCTTGTTATGTTTTGATGAAACTTTACGGTTTTTCTTTTATTTGTGCTCAACGATAAGAACCATATTGGTTAATAAGTAGATTCCTTTTTTACATATTGTTTTTCTAATTTGGCCTGATAATCCATCTACTTGCCAAAATAATAAGACCGAATTTTTGCAGTGTCCAGAGTCATAAAAATACATTCGTCATCCAGTGTAAGACTGGTTCTAAACCAGGTTTAATTTGATGAAATTTTGGTTCGGTTTCTGTTTTGCAAAAATAATGCAAAACCAAACCAGGCTGATGTTCAATCCTACTTATTCTACGGTTTAGGTATGGATTGCACTACAAGGCTAAGCAGATGGCTAAACTGTGAAGTCCAGACACTTCTACTATGAAGATGTGTCACATCGGACACAAATATTAGACATAATAGTCTTGCTGTGTAATTCCTACAGTGGGTACTTTTTTAGAATTTTTTGTGTCAGTATTATGTTATGTCGAACCATTGTCCATACTTCTTGGCCAAACAGTGGCCTTATACATGCCAATGCTAAATAGCAACTAGGTAGTTACCTCTTCTACAGCATAAATTTCTCATAGTTCTCCTTGGTTTTATAAAGAATACGTAGTTTCACTAGGCATTGCTTATAACCACAACTCGAGTAGCTTAAACCTTGTTAGTGTTACACCTTTGATACACAACTTGAGTATCTTAAAAATGATCCAGGCCTGGTACTATTTCCTAAAGATGTTTTAGTGTATTGTCACTCAACATTCCGATTCCCATTAAGCTCATATTTCTTATTACAAATTCAAACTACAGGCCTCTTGCACAACTGCAAGAGGTTTTACCATTAGAAGCAATATCACCAAAACCATAAAGTTGGTAAAAAAGGAATAATGATGTAGTATATTCATCTAATAAAAAAAAGTAGCAAAATAATAAGAAAATGATAAAATTGAATAATGAATTAGTATATGTAGTGGTCACTTTCTGACCAGCCTAAGATCGTGACACATGTTTATACAGCCTTGGATGGATACTCAACATGTGGCCACTTCTAAAATCTTCGATCCGGAACCTTCACCCGGTTCAGATTTCAAGTGAATCAGGCAGCTAGAAGGAAGAGAAAAATCCAATTACAAATATCTTCCTTCATCTCTAAACCCAAACCTCATTTGAACTAGGCAGTTACTCTCTCGAAAACGGATCATTCTCATCTACAGACTGCCAGATAAAGATGAACTCTCATCCACCTCATTCAAATTAGGATGTTCAGCTCAAACCGTCTCCAAGATAAGAAAGTTAAGAGTTCAAACTAAGCAGGACGCCTTACCCTTATCCAAGTGTCATGACTTGTATATATATTAAAACTCTTTCAATATTAAAGGGACAATCAATTGTATCCAAAAACCCTAATGCACCAAAGAACCCCAAACTATAATCGCCATTTATATAGTGGAATCTCTCTCCCTCTTTCGGTGGTTTTTTTCCCATTCAGGTTTTCCACCTAAAAGCTGTGTTTGCGGTGGTTTTCTGTGATTTAATTATACTCACTCCATTATTTTGGTGCGTGGACTGATTTCTTAAGAATTACCCACAACATTTAGTGCTTTCATTGAGAGCCTTGAGTCCACACTCGAGATCTCCCCATCCAATACCTAACCCTTCCTCAAAAACAACCTCGTGTTACCGACATAGCTTCACCAAGGAAAAACACTGCCCAGGCTGCAACTACAACACCCGTCGTTCCGAAAGGAAAAGGGAAGACACTAGAAGCCACCGAACCTGCTGGCGGCCAAGCCAATCCATCCGACGTCTATATTGAGGACCACAAAGACTCACTCTTCCTCTGCCACGCAGCGGAGGACGATAACTGCTGAGCCTGAGCCCAGGCTCAACAGTGAACAACTCCTCCACATGCTTTTCGATCTGCGGAAGCAGATGGGGGACCAACAAACGGAGATGACCCAACTCCGCGAGGAGGCCGCTCGTGAAAAAAACATTGCAGTTCGCGTCCAGAAGCGACTGCTCAAACATATCGAGGTGCTACGGAAGTCGCAGTCTTCCCCTACGGCTGAAGGAAACGCGGACTCCCCCGTCATCACCGCGTGATCGAGAATTCGCGCACTCCACTGGAAGCTCAAGACATGACCGGTCAGAAACCCCCGAAGATGATGAGAGCTCGTGGGACTCGAGGCGTTCTCGAACCCCCAAGTTCCCTCGCATAGAGGATATCGGGGACCTAGTTCAGAAGCGGCTCAACCAAACGAACCCAAAAGGGATGGAGTACAGCGGGTTAAGACCCTCCTACTAACCACTGTCGGAAGAAAACACCACGCTTCATTTTTCAAAGAAGTTCGTGATGCCGACATTTGACCACTACTCGGGAACCTCCGACCCCTTTCTACATCTCCGCCAATTTCAAGACAAGATGGCGGTTTATACTCACGACGATGACCTCCTCTATCGAGAGTTCCCGTCCAGCTTCAAGGGGGCCGCCTACCACTGATTTTACTCGCTCCCGAGGAGCTCCCTTAAAAGTTTCCATGACGTGACCGACGCATTTAACAACCAGTTCGCTTCCCGAGGGAAATTCCAAAGGAACGGCAGCCATCTCCTCGCGGTCAAGATGAAACCCGGGGAGAGTCTGAAAAATTAAGTTACTTCTAGAGCCAGATGGCTCTGGTATACAACTATAACGATGATGTAGTCGTCGTCTTCATCAGTGGGTTGCAAGTCACGAACACTTTTTACAAACATCTGGTGAAGAACGACGCCACCAAGATGAGGGATATCCTTGTCCGGGCTCAGAAGTATATACAAATTGAATAGGCAACTCGGGTTGCCACCAGTCACCCACCGAGACAGGGCCCCAAGGTCGAGAAGAGAAAAAACCTCAGTTCCCCCCAAGGCAGATCCGAGTCATAACTCCTCCGTTGTCCACAAGTCAGTCGGCGTGCAACCGAGTCCAACAAGGGAAGTGAGGCAGAGCCTGACCTCGTTCCGTTTAGGATCCACATCGATCACATCTTCAACGCCATCAAAGACCAGTCTTGAGTCATGTGCCCGACCAAACCTCTCCCACCAAACCCAAAAAGGTATGCGTCCAGAGACTACTGCGCCTTTCACGACGGGAGAGGCCACCTCACAGTGGACTGTCGCACACTCTGATGGCACCTTCAGGACCTAGTCAATGAAGGATACCTCCGAGAGTTCATTCTCAACCCCGAACTGCCCTCGAAGATTCGAGTGCAGGGGCAGTCCGAGACCGCAGACGAACACGCGTGTAGCACCCTCGTCCAATATCGGAAGGTAAACGCCATCTTTGGAAACTCTCTAATAGAAGGCGCTACTACCAAAGAGAGAACCATCTCTGTCAACAAAGCTCAAAGGGACAGCTGTTCGACAATAATGACGTACCCGCCTACATTCCCCCGCGGACCGGTCTTCTCGGAAGAAGACACCTTCCCCATGCACTACCTTCATAATAATGCTTTGGTCGTTACGGTACATTCGGCTAATGCAGAGTGTCGAAGACACTGGTCGACGGAGGGCGCAACGTCAATATCATGTACGAGCACGCTCTAAATCGAATGGAGGACACTCTTGAGTTGGCCTGAAAGATGATCATCCCCTAGACCCAGTCACTTCTCTACAGATTCGACGGGAGCGAAGCCTGTTTCCCGAGCACAATCGAGTTCCCAGTCCGCTCAGATCCATACATCATCACAGTGTTCTGTGTAGGGATGCCATTCGGATATCCGCGGATATCCGCATCCGAATCCGCATCCCATGCGAATTCGGATGCATTCTTTTTTGCATCCAACGGATTCGGATCTGGATCCGGATATTCTTATTCGGATACAAATACGGATTCGAATAGAGTTAATAATATCAGATCTGGATTCGGATATACGCACTATTATCAGATCTATTAAAATATTATATGTTGTGTAAATATATATAAGTATATAACTATATTAGCCTTTAGGGTTTGAGAATTGACTCATTGCGGATCTGAGATCCATCTTTCCCTCACTTTTTCTCTCCACTGACGAGCAGCCAGGCAGCCACCCCCTTTCCCTCTCGATCTCCCTCGATCTCTTTTAATCTTGATCGCTTCTTAGTTCTCAGCCCTCGCGCTCTCTTCTTCGACCACGAGCACTCCCATCTGACGAGTCTGACAAGGCGCCTCTGCCCACAAGCTCTCTTCTTTCCCTCATCAACCCCTCCCTCAATTGAACCACCAGAGCTCCGCTTTGAGTGGTGTTCAATCTCGATGTCTTCACACGAGCTCTTCACTCCGACGAATCCAGTGAGTCTAATGAAAATCTCGATTTCAAAATTTATTCTGTGAGTTTTCTCTCTTAATTAATTAATTGACAATTTGGCTGAAATTTTATTCTGTGAATTTTATCTTTGTTATCTTGTGGCAAAGTGGTTACACTACAAATTTATAAGTTACAACACAACTTAATGTTTTCTGGATGAAATTTTGTAATAAGGAAAGGGCTTGTTCGGTGGCAATTAGATCTTGAATCTATGATCTGTTTCATCTATTTTCTCTTATAATTCAAAAATTATTTATTTTGTAAAATATTTGAATAAATAGTTGACCTGTTTGTGTTTATAATAGTCTTATTTATAATTTATAAGATTTTGAAGACAAAAGGTGGGATCTTTGAAGTTAAGTGGAACATGTAAAGGTGAATCTCTGAGAAGGTATAATATATCTCATATACATAAAATTAATGTAATTATTCTTTGAAATATCTTCAAATTTTCATATTTAATCTTCAATTTGAGGATATTTCAGCTCATGTCATGAATAGAAGTTGGATTTTTTTTATGAATAGTGAATTATAATCATGTCGTCTGATTCCCCTTCAGTCTCGGTTCAACAAGATGCGAATGTTGTTGTCACTATCTCTGAATCTACTTCTAGTATTGTTGTGAAAAAGAATAAGTGTATCTCTGCAGTGTGGAATGATTTTACAAAATTTGATAAAGAAATAAAAATGATTACTATGATAAAAATGGCTAAATGTAATCATTGTGGTTTTGAAACTAATGCAAATAGTAAACATGGAACCACACACTTTAAGAACCACTTAAAAACATGCCCAAAGAAGAAAAAAGTTGATGTCCGTCAACAATTGATACAAGCCATGTTTCTCAGTACTGACCTATTTGACTATCATAGTATTTCTTTTATATCATAACTGAGGTTTGAGAAATAAGAAGTAACTAAGAGCATTTGTAGCTATCAGGTCAATAATTAAACATAATATTAAGACATAAGAAAATAATCATTAAATTATGCATGTGAGATGCTAAAATCATATATTATCAGTGTAATTAGGACTACGATCATGGTAACAGTCCTCAGAAAAAGACTGCGACCTTGCTAGCAGTCCTCAGAAAAAAACTGCGACCATGGCAGCAATTCTCATAAAAACACTGCGACTTAATCACAGTCCTCATAAAAAACTGCGATCATGTTACTAGCACCCAAAATTGTGGTTAAAATCAGCCACGTTGTGCTCTCTCAGCTGGCGGCCGAGTCTACGAATTACTCCAATTGGAATTTTTGAGAGGTAAGAAATTCTTAACTCTCAAATGAATCAAAGTTCTATAATATTGAAACATAAGAATAATCATTAAACTATGCATGTGAGATGCTAAAATCATATATTTTTAGTGTATTTAGGACTGCAACATTGGTAACAGTTCTCAGAAGTTTTCAGAAAAAGACTGCGACCATGGCAGCAGTTCTCATACAAAACTCATTGGCAAGCTTAATAATGGTTCCTGTTTTATAGGGATAGTTCTACTATGTCTCTTTACTAGCAGCCATTTATTTATTTATAGCTAATTATTGCACTTGTATTAAGATATACAAGTGTGAGCATTCTTTCACACTTACTGATGGAATTACTTGGTAATGATATAGAGTATCTAAAAGTCTTTGATGCCAAGGGGGAAAATAAATAAAGTATTTGTATACCGACTTTCGGGAGTATTCAACAAACATCCGATTACTGCTAATATCCGATCCGTATCCGATATCCGATTTTGACGGATACGGATATCATTTTTTCACACCCGATAATATCTGTATCCGTATCCGTATCCGAAAGTTGAGTGCGGATATGGATGTTGTAAATAGAATATCCGATCAGTATCCGATCCGATGGCACCCCTAGTTCTGTGCCCTTGATGTCCAACCTCCCTACAACACCATCCTCGGGAGGCCATGGATCCACATAATGAGAGTTGTCCCGTCCACCCACCATCAACTACTAAAATACCCCCCCTTTGATATGGCCCATATAAGAGGTGACCAGGCGATGACCAGAACAGTAACTACAACTGCCCGGAAGAGGTCTGGTTGGGCACAAAAAGCCTCCCGAGCTAGTCCCAACGAAGACTCCTGTGGACAAGAAGCAGAAGAGGATTGCTGATCAATAGCAATCACAGTACGGCAAAAGCCAAGACCCCGACTCACCCACTGAATCGGGAAACCCTGACAGTAAGACGGAGGAAGAGTCTGAGTCATTCATTATAGACCCGCATCACCCAGAGTGGACACTCTGGATCAGCTCAAACCTGCATCCTAATGAGAAGACATTGTTCAAATAATTCTTGTCGGAATATTCAAACGTATTCGCGTGGTCCCCTACCGATAGCCTAGAATTGACCCCGAGGTCATCTGTCACAAGCTCTCCATCAGGGCGGACGCCAAGCCAGTGAAGTAAAAGCCAAGGAGAATAAACAAAAAAGGAGTTGCGCCATCAGCGATGAAGTTGACCGCCTACTCTGTCCAGGCTTCATTTGAGAGACATTCTACCCTGATTTGCTCGTCAATCCCGTACTCATGAAAAAGAAGAACGGCAAATGGAGAGTCTGTATCAACTTCACCAACCTGACTGGAGCTTGCCTAAAAGGCAGCTATCCCATTCCAAGGATCAATCAGCTGGTAGAGGCGACAGACAGCCATGAGCTCCTTAGCTTCATGGATACCTATTTCGGATATAACCAAATCAAGATGTACCAACCAGACGAAGACAAGAAGACCATCATCGATCGGGGAATCTACTGCTACAAGGTATGCCCTTCAGGCTTAAGAACGTGAGGGTTACGTTCCAGCGGATAGCAAACAAAGTCTTCAACTGCCTGATTGGGAGCACCATAGAGGTATACGTCAACGACATGCTGATCAAAAGCGTACAGCGCACAGATCACCTCCAGCACTTAGACGAAGCTTTGAACCTCCTGAGAAAATATAAAGTGAAGCTCAACCCCAAGAAGTACACATTCGAGGTGACCTCTGAGAAGTTTTTGGGATATCTGATCACTCAACGGGGCATCGAAGCCGACCCTGATCAGATATCTGCGATTCTAAATATGAGGTCATCCACTTGTGTGAAGGAAGTGCAGATATTGAATGGACATCTCGCAGCCCTCAACCGATTCATCAGCCGATCCACGAACAAATGCAAACCCTTCTTCCAAGCCTTGAAGAAGACCGGGGGCAACTTCCGCTAGAGTGGGGAATAAGAGAGCCTTAGAAGGACCAAAAAAGTATCTGACTTCACCACCCCTGTTGTTAAAGCCCTCCTTGGGAGAAACGTTGTACCTTTATTGCTCTGTCTCAAAGTCTGCCGTCAGCATAGCCTTAGCTCGGGAAGACGAAGGCGTCCAGAAGCCTGTGTACAACATCAGCCACTCCATGAATGGACCCCAAACCAAGTACCAAAGGCTAGAAAAGCTAGTGCCCGCACTTTTTGTCAATTCGAGAAAACAAACACTACTTTCAAACCTTCCTAATAGCAATCCTCAATGCGCATCCTCTGAGAAGCATCCAGGAGAACCTAGAAGCAACTGAGAGAATACTAAAATGGGCATTAGAGCTGAGGTCCTACGGACTCAGGTACGAACCAAGAACAGCAATTGAAGCCAGGTCTTGGCTGACTTTATTACTGACTTCACCCCGGGAGTCATGGGTCAAGCTGACCAATTGGAAGGATGGACCCTGAACGTGAACGGAGCATCGAACAACAAGGGGCAGGCATCTAGATTGTGCTCACCACTCCAGAAAGATCTATCATCGAGCAGTCCTTTACCCTTGGCTTCCCAGCGTCAAAAAATGAAGCTGAATACGAGGCGGTCCTAGTGAGACTCCGAATGGCTATCACGCTGGTTCTCAGGCTGAAGTCCAAGATCCACTGAAGCGACTTCAAATCGGTCCCTCGATCCGAGAACAATCATGTGGATTCACTTGCCAACTTGGAGCCAGCCATGGAGTTCCAGTTTAGGCGGGAAATTCCCGTCGAACTCATCGCCGACCCGAGCAACCAACTCATCGGTGAGGTCTTGCAACTCAAAACTTCACCTGGATTGATGGACCCCATCATCGCCTACCTAAAAGACGGAACGCTTCCCAATGACAGAGTGGAAGCACAGAAGCTCCAGCACTTGGCTATCAGATACACCCTTCTAGGGAACGTTCTATACAAGAGATCATACTCCAACATCCACTCTGACCCTTATCTGAGATGCCTCGGAAAAGAAGAAACTCGGAAGGTGATGCAAGAAATCCACAATGGCGACTATAGGAACCACTCGAAAGGTCGCTCTCTCACCCACAAGGTCATCAACCAAGCATACTACTGGCTCAAGATGTTCAACGACACCAAGGACTATATGAAAAAGTGCTCACAATGTCAGAGGTTCACTTCAGCGTCTAACAGACCAAGTACAGACCTCCACACCTTGCGCAGCCCTTGGCCCTTTATGCAGTAGGGATTGGATGTAGTTGGACCACTCCCCCGAGCACAACCTCACTTGCGATTGCTGCTAGCAGCCACCGACTACTTCACCAAGTGGGTCGAGGCTGTGCCACTGTCAGAAGTCACCAAGCAACAGGTCAAGTTTATCTGGCAGAACATATTGTTGCTTCAGGCTCCCTCACACCATCTCTGATAACGAAACGAATTTTGCCAGAAAGCAAGTAGCTAGCTTCTGCGCAAAGTATAAGATCGTTCACTGATTCACCACGCCTTATTACCCTCAAGGCAATGGTCAGGCCGAGATCAGCAACTTCACCATTCTCGACAGCCTGCGCAAGAGTTTGGATAAGGCTAAAGGCAAATTGGCAAAAAAAACTCTCCGGAGTGCTCTAGGCCTAGAGGACCACCAAACGCGTCCCGACTTGTGAAATCCCATTCTCGTTGGCGTACGGGACAGAGGTAATCATCCTGGTCGACATCAGCATGCCGACACTCTGCGTGGAAGGAGTGGTCTCCCTCGGGGAGTCTCCTGAAGGATGGAGACTCGCCCACTATGACTACTCGGAGTCAGCCTAGACAGGTTTTTACATTGACCACCCGAGTGAGTCAACAGCCTACGCAGGTTTTCACCTTGACGGCTATCCCTGGGGGGTCCCCTGAAGGATGGGGACTCGCCGACTATGGTTGCTCGGAGTTAGCCTAAACAGGTTTTTACCTTAGCCACCCGAGTGAGTGAACAGCCTACATATGTTTTCACCTTGACGATTATCCTCGGGGAGTCTCTTGAAAGATGGGGACTCGCCCACTATGGCTGCTCGGAGTCGTCCTAGACAGGACATGCTTTTACATTAGCCACCTGAGAAGTCAACAGCCTGCACAGGTTTTTACCTTGACGGCTTTCCTTGGAGAGTCTCCTGAAAGATGGGGACTCACCCAATATGGTTGTTCGGAGTCAGCCTAGACAGGTTTTTTTTACTTTGGTCACCCAAGTGAGTCAACAGCCTACACAGATTTTCACCTTGACGGTTATCTCTCGGGCAATCTCCTGAAAGATGGGGACTCGCCCACTATGGCTGCTCGAAGTCAGCCTAGACAGGTTTTTACCTTGACCACCCGAGTGAGTCAACAGCCTACACAGGTTTCACCTTGATGGTTATCCCTTGGGGAGTCTCCTAAAAGATGGGGACTCCGATGAGTCAATAGCCTATACAGGTTTCACCTTAACGGTTATTCCTCGGGGAGTCTCCTGAAAGATAGAGACTCGCCCACTATGGCTGCTCGGAGTCGGCCTAGACAAATTTTTACATTGATGGTCACCCAAGCAAATCAAACAGCCCATACGGGTCTTCAATTTGACGACTCTTCGAATAATCTCCTGGCGGAGGGACACCACAACACAACCTCAAGCACGAAAGCATCCCTACTCGGGTAAGATTTGCACATATTATTGTCGAAACAAGCCCCGCTCGGGAACCACACGCCCCACCATCTAGGACACATCGGGATAAAAATGACACCCCAAGCAAACACAACAGCAAATCAAAAGATTCAAAAAAATACCTATATTCTTATTTCTCTGTTTTATTATATAATTTTTCGATTACATCCATCCAAGTACAATAGTGGATCCAAGTACAATAGTGGATATATCTAATAAGAGCAATAAAGTAGAAGTCTTGGTGCTATACGAATATGTTCCTGAGAGAAAAAGTAGAGGTGCTCACTGTCATATCCCCAGCTGTGTCCTGATGATGACTCTTAAGTAAGCAATCCACTCTCAGGAAGACACGGGCAAGGAGGGCCGCGCCCGAAACTGCAGACTGAAGATCAATGCCAAGACCTTGACCCTAAGGATGAATTCAGAAGCAGAGGCAGCCAAGGCTCCAGCATCCAATAAGAGCACTGACGGCTAGCCCGAGGGATCAGAACCACCATTTAATGCCCTTCTACTCCCTGTTATATGTTCACTGCAAAAAGGACGAGAACACAGCCTCCAACCACTACCCATCCCGATCCTATCGGAGACCAGACAAGCAGACCAGCCAGAAGTTAGTACATTCGTCGTCCTTCCCAACAGTCGGACCTCGTCGCAAGAACTGATACCGCATGACGAGCTCATCATAAGAACCGACACCCCATGACAATCAATTCATGAACACCAGGAGTACAACAGTGTTCTCCAATTTCTCCCTCTCCTTCCTCCCTCGGGTGAAAAAAGAAGACATCATTGCTCATCACACTGTAGAATCTGGAAAGTGGAGAAGCATTCCAAAAGCAATGCAAATCTCCCCCCAGAGATCATGTCTTATTTATAGAGAGGTCCAAGCACCAACCGTCCAAAGTTTCAAATCCCAAAGGAAAACGAAGCGCCACTCAATTAAGGACCCCACACGTGTCACAATATGTGGGACTTTGACACCTTCCTCAAATGTTGCACGCCTTGAGAAGCGACGGTTCCTTAATTAACGCTGCAGCAGATAGGATGTGCATTTAAGGCCCTGCTAGCCTGTAGAGCCACGTGCGCCACTAAAGACAAAAGTTGAAGCGATAGCCATCACCCAAGATCGGATCCAGCGTATCTACTTCTCTCTCCATCTCTCAGAGCCTTCAAAAACCCTTGCTTCCTGAGGAGGCGTCCCCCGACCTCCTCCTAAGAGAGGGAAGCATAGGGGCATCTGTAATAGTCACTTTCTGACCAGTCCAAGATCGTGACGTGTGTATATACAACCTCGGATGGAACTCAACACGTAGCCACTTTTAGAACCTCGATCCAAAACCTTCGCCTAGTTTGGATTCCAAGTGAATCAGATAGTTAGAAGAGATAAATCTAGTTACAAATATCTCCATCTCTAAACCCGAACCCCGTTTAAACTAGGCAGTTACTCCCTCAGAAACAGATCATCCTCATCTACACACTGCCAGATAAAAATGGACTCTCATCTACCTCATTCATATCAGGATGTTGAGCTCAAACCGCCTCCAAGATAAAGAAGTTACGAGTTCAAACTGAGCAGGACTCATTTGCCTTATCCAAGTATCATGACTTGTATATATGGTAAAACCATGCCAATATGAAAGGAACAATCAATAGTATACAGAAATTTGAAAACACCAGAGAACCCCCAAGTGTAATCGACATTGATATAGTGGAATCTCTCTCCCTCTCTCCGTGGTTTTTCCCATTACGGTGTTCCATAAAATCTGTGTTTGTGGTGGTTTTCTGTGATTTGATTATACTCACTCTATTATTTTGGTACCTAGATTGATTACTTAGGAATTACCCATAGCAGTATATTCATTTAATCTAATACCCTGTTTTAAATATCGGCTGAGTCGGCACTCAGCAGAGATATCGTCTGATATCTCCTTTTTTGCCTGCTGCCCATACGATATGGAGAAATCGTTCGCCATATAGTTTGCAGCAAAAAACGGCCGATATTTGAAATATCGACCGATAAATCGCCCGATATTGGCCGATAAATCGCCTGATATATCGCTCGATATGAAATAACTTATTTATTGCATGACTGCGTGCAAATGTACATTGTTTTTTACTGTCTTTGCAAGCATATTACATCATTTTTATTAGGTAGATGATATCTATGACTCTGAACCAACTTTTAGTTATCAGTATTTCATTATATATAGTGTCTGATATGAACGCCCAATATGCGCCCGTATCCCCGATATCTCCTCCGATATCCGATATCCGATATCCGATATGAAAAACCCCCATCCGATACGATCCCGATATCTGATATTTAGAACCTTGATCTAATATAAGCAAAGTAGCAAAATAATGAAAGTTACATGTTAGGCTATCATTATAGCAAAGAAACATGGTGTGTTTCTTAGAAGACTTGATCATGTGGACAATAGTTAATTAGTTGTGATACATCATCTAGAAACATCCTGAAATCCTTCATGCTTGATACCCATATAGGTATCATTCCTCGCTCCAGTCTCAACTTTTAATCCTTCTTCTGCATAAGGTTATGAAGCATATAATAATTCTTTGTTTTCCACCTAACATCACAGGCCCTATTTCATAAATATCATTCTTCTTGCATACCAATCAAAGATCTTTATCGTATGCCATATTAGCCAAAATAAGAAAATTGGGGGGGGGGGGGGGGGACTACTGACCTCCTCACTCAACTCATCCAAGGCAAAAAGAATATTTTCATCACTTAAATATCCAAGATATATAATAAAACAAATTCCACTTAACCTACCTCAGTACATCTGATTTCTCTCAAACTTATCTCAATTGCCTCTAATCCCACCCAACAACAAAGAAAGTGACAAAGAAGAGGGTTTTTAATAACAAATTGAAAAAAATATTTCTTCTTTTTGTTCTCCTTTCTTTCTTTTAGTAGCTTGGTTCTGGACTTTTTTTCAATTCACATATAAGTTAGAATATTAGTTCTTAAACAATATATATTTATTAGATGCTTGTGCCAACTCTCGTGATTTCTATAATTTTTCTTATTTTTTTTAAATTATCCTACTTTGGGTTTTATGAATTTATACCATTTTTTCAAAAAAAACACTCTATTTCAACATTTGTACGTAGGAAGAATAAGCTAATTAATTGGTTAGCTAATATTAGTTCATACAGACAAGGAACAAGCCCCCAAAAGTCCTCGACTGAGAAAAAAATAATAAAAGAAAAGGTGATAATTTTGCAAGACAAAAATTACATTCTCTTCTTTGGCATATTGGCATTAGATAATACAATATTCCTATTAAAAGTTCTAGATACCACCATACATTTAATAGTATATGTCAATGTACATAATTTATACATACAAGGAATAGTAAGGAAGAATTTACAAAACCTCCTTAGGAAGGGCAATGAGGAAGTTACCACTTAGAAGTCACACTCCCCAACCTGCAAGTCTACATCATCCAAGGAACACATTCTAACACCACATGAATGAATGCAGCAACTCCCTCTAAAAATAAATGTCTTTAGAGTAAATTAATATTCAGGGTTCTCCTCTTATAGTTTGTCCATAGCAATTGCTGCCTTAGGCGTGTTTGTTTTGCGAAAACACCGGAAAAAAGTGTAAGTGGAAAAACCCTTTCCTTTTTTCGTTCTTTGTTTTGCTGCAAATTCACTTGCACTTTTACACCCCCATTTCTCCACTTGCAGCTGCTACAAATAATTTTGTGATCATGTAAATCCTACTACTTTACACCCTCATTTTCTCACTTGAAGCTGCTACAGTTAATTTTGTGCTCATATAAATCCACCTGTACCTGTAGTTCACGTGCAGCCCAAAATAGTTAATTAATATTTTATTTAATTTGATTTGATATTATTAAATATTTAATATTTTTTCTATATTATTTAATATTACTTTATTTTTATTTAATAATTTAATTTTTTTTATTTTTATAATCTTACATATTAAATTTTTTATTAGTTTTAATATTTATAGTTTTAATATTGTTTTAATACTCAATATTTTATTACTTTAATTTAATATTGTTTTCTAATATTTTTGAATTTTATTTATTTTTTAAACATTATTTATTATTTCTTATTTTATTATTGTTTTAAAATATTTATTATTAAATATTGATATTTAATAGTTTATTATTTATTATTTATTGTTTTAATATTTTAAAATTTCTGTTTCAATATTATAATATTCTATCTATTTTAATTTTTTATTATTTTTATTAATTAAAATTTTAGTAATTTTATTTTCAATATTATTTTAATATATAATATTTTATTATTTTAATTAATTTTAAGTTATTGATTTAATGTTTTAATATTCAAAATTTTAAATATTTATTTATTTATTTAATAGTTTTTATTTCTTATTTATTAATATTTTTATTGCTATTAAATATTTAATTAATAAATTTATTATATATTTTAATTTTTTAATAGTAGATTTAATTTAAAATATTGGTAATACTTAAATCACCAAACAGTTAATTTTGTGGTCCACTTTCCCACTTACACTTTCACATTACTAATCAAATACCGTAAAATACAATATATTTTTTCACTTACACTTTCACATTATCAACCGAACACCGTAAAACTTGTACAAATCTCAATTTTTCACTGAACTTTCACATTTTCCATTCTCATTTACCAGTTGCACCTTTTCTTGCCACTTGTAGCAAACCAAACAGACCCTCAGTATAAAATAAGAAAAAAAGAAAATAAAAAAGGGGAGAAGAAAACATAAAAAGAAATAGAGAAGAAAAAAAATTTCAAACTGCAATACCCAAATTGCAAATGCTTGTGTGTTGATCTTTCATATTCTACATCTACTGCCTGACCACAATTGAGTCTCTTTGAGTGGCACTTCCACATGAGTTTCAACACAAGGGCAATGTTAGGATTTGAAAATTTGCCTAGGTTGCATCATGGGTTTCATATTTACATTGGTGTACCAGCTGCCCCACCACAACTAGGAATGTTGGACTACTCTGTACTCGTATAAGTGATGATGCTTCACAAATTTTAATGTGGGACTGATCACCTTGCACTATACATATTCACATTGGCATGTTGCACTATATAACAAGCTGTGAGTAAAAATTTTATTAATTTACAAAAAAAAATCTTTACCGCATACTTAGCATCAGCTGCATGAATACATATAGTGCATTAATGACAACGCCCCTCCTCAAATGCCATCTTCGCAACTACCATATCTGCTTAATCTAAGATCACTTTGATCTCCCTTCAATCCTTAAAGCTTTTTGAACTGAAGTAATGTCACTCCTAACCAATGTGCTTAACTACCAAGATATGGATACAGCTACACGGGTACAACACGACACGACACACCGACACACAACAAATTTTAAAAAAATATACATGAAACAATAATGACATGACAAAACTATCATAATCCAATACGTGTGTCCGACACCACATGGCTTCATAATAAAAGTGTCCATACTTCATAGCTTATCATACATGTTAGACCATCTTAAAAGGATTCTCAGTGGTTTTATACTTGGCTGAAGCTACCTCTAACCTATAACAACTTTGTTGTTGATCTATTTCAAAGCTTTTTTGGAATACAATGCTTCTCAATTGTCAAGATTCTGAAACATAAAGCATAATAGCCATTAAACTAATTTAATGAATCCAAGGCACATAAAGCTGCAGTACGTATCGAACTTCTAAACTTGAAAATTTGGATTTAAGTTAGAAGTTGCCTGTTAAGAGGATAAGTTGACCATTGAATTTTTACAAGTAGAAGTCTCTAGAAAAAAGTCAAAGAATGATGAATTTACTTAGGCATCCAGAAGGTAGATCCAATCTAACTGTTAATGGTTCTATTAGAGGATCTTTAGATATTTCAGGTGATGGTGCCGAATTATGGCTAAACTTCTCTTCTGTATCTGAATAAAGCATTGTTATATTATTTACTTCAATGCAAACTGCAGGGCTACAGAACTATTACCCAGGATCTCTGAGCACATTTGGGAGCAAGGAGTGTTTCCTAAAACGTCTAGGCAGTTGCAGGGTTTTTGACTGCTTGGTTTAATGAATAATGGGACTATTTGCATACAATTATTTAATATTTGTACACCTCAATACTCTTATCAGGACTTCATTGAGCGGTATAATTTGCATGAGATTATCAAGATGCATCAACACCCCCATTATTTCATAATTGCACACACCACACAACCTTATAAAGAGTGCATCTGCAATTGCAACATGGTTAAATTACCAAAATATAATCTCCAGTCATCTCCATCTCTAAAACACTATCCCCATCTCTATATGAACCTCAAGCGAAACACCTCCATTGAGATTGATCAAACAATTCAAAAGCTTAACACCCTGATTCTTTCACTTTCCTTTTTCTCCTTTTTTCTTCTTCCTTTTTCTCAGCACCCTGGATCCAGAAGAATGTACAGTGTAGTTTACCCCAACCTGCCTCCTAAACAATTTAGTGGTACCCTCTCTTTCTTGTTTTCTATATTTTCACTTTTTTTCCTTTATTTTCGGGAATTTGCATGGTGCATGGTTCCATCTTATGGACAATTATTGAAGGGTTTATAGTTGACAAGAAGCTTACTGAGCCGCAACATAGTCAATCGCTCAAGTGGCTGGCTCAGCTAGCAGCTTCACTTATTTCCCTTTGCAAAGCACTACTCCTGCTGCCAGAAAGAATAATAAGTGTAGCAACATGTGGTGGCTATTGTTTTAAAGCCGCAACTACCATGGTTATTGTTATAAAGAGGCAAAGATAGGTGTTGGACAGACATGAGCCCAACTAGAACAATAACCATAAAAGGACGACAACAATACCTTTTCACACATATTGGAGCTAGTTATATAAATCATATTTTCTCCAATCAACTCTATTAAGGGCCAGATCTTTTTGTTAAACAACTATCATATCCTATTGCGTTGCCTCAGCACAAATCCACTTGGGTCTACCCTAGTCCTTGTTGCTCCATTACTACAACCTTATCACTCCTCTTAGTATTGTGGTTCCCAGTCTTCAGTGCTTGTCCACGCATCTTAAATCATTCAGTGATTCTCCTCAGCTTATCCTCATTCTACCTCTTCTCATGAATGCACGCGTGCTTATCCTATATTTTAGGTACAATGCTACAAGGTTGGAAATAAGGCCAAAAAGCTAGAAGTAAACACTTCTATGAAGCACAGACACTTCTATTATGAAGCCGCGTTATGTCGGACACATGTATAAAACATGACACTTTTGCCATATTATTTGTTCCATGTGTACTTTTTTACAATTTATTGTGTGTCGGTGTATCGTGTCGTGTCATACTCGTGCCAATGCATCCATGTCCATGCTTCTTAACCAAAAGTGGCCTTATAACTTCTTGTACAGCATAAGTTTCCCATATTTTCTCTAGTGGTATGACAATACATGGTTTCACGAGGCGGCGTTTATAAGCACAAATATTGAGTAGCTCTTATACCTAGTTGCCTTTGTGCATCTGAGCCATAACTTATCTATTACAATGCAAACCCTTCGGGGTTCTCAATTTGCAATTGAATTGTGTCCCCCTTTTGTCTCACAACCTTGTGTCTTTAAAAAAATATTAAAGTTCTTCAAAATTACTAACTTGTCATTAAATTTGTTTAAATGTGTTGCATTGGATGATTTGAGTCATATTGTCTATAATATGGCTTTGCGGAGTGTGAATCATATTACTTACTTAAAAGGTTGCTGTTTGATTAATTCATAATTCGCAGTTATAGAATTTGAAAGATTTCTTGCACATGCAATTCATGTGCCAAAAATCTACTGCCCCTAAAAAGGGCTAAGCCTTGTACTACTTCGAAAGTTACCTTTTTGTATTGCCATTTGTCCACTTGACATTCCCACTTGCACTACACTCATCTTTCTTAAATCTTAATTACATGGTTCAAAGTTTCAAACCCCAGGCCTCTTGCACAACCACAAGAAGCTTTGCCACTAGAGTGCAATAGCAACATAATCATAAAATTGGTAAAAATGAATAATCATTTAGGTATTCATCTATATAAAACAAAATAACCAAAAAAATACATATTAGGTATTATTATTGGAAAAAAAACATATTGCATCCTTTAGAATACTTAATCATGTCGATGTGAAAGTTTTCTAGTAAAAAGTTAGATAGTTATGAATCGTATGATACACAGTATAGAAACATCCTGAAAACTTCCATGCTTGATACCTGTATAGCACTACTCATTGTAGATTTAGAGAAGCAATTAAGCCAGGAGAAAATCAACAACTAATTTATATCAATGTATGAGTGAACTAGCAAAGTTTGTAAGTTGTAACTTGTAAGGTAAAGTGTTGTATGACTAAAGTTTTGCTACTCTATTAACAAATCATGCATTATCTGTTGATAAGTTGCCATCACTGCCACTTTCCAACCATCATCAAGTTCGAGAATCAATGTTTTTTTATCTCATAAAGAATAAGAGGTACCCGTTACAGTCCCTCAATGCAATGTAGATGTTGAAAGAACAACAACTGATCTAAAATCTGCAATAGATCACATCAGCTCATAATGCTATAGACATCATTTCCACCAAATCACTTCCTACACAAGAAAAACTACTTTAGCTCACTGCTCTAACAAATTAGTCATTTGCTTGCTTGTCCCTTTCTTGCACTGTTCCGCTCCCTCAAACATCTACATGGTCAAAAGACTCAAAACAATCACTTGGCCCGTCATAATGTCACCATGCAAGTTCTTGCTTAAAGCAGAAACTAGAGAGAGTCGAGAGGTCATTAACCTCTGAATATGATCCATAGCAAACCCACTCTGGCCAACTAGGGTAAATGAAAGTGGGTGCGGATGGACATGCTATCTCTTTGCCCACTAAGTGGTTAGGCCATTTACTGATAGGCTCCTGGCTGGGGATTGTGCATCATTTCCGCATTTTCCACTTCAAGGACAGTTAAGAGACTTAACCTTTCAGAATTGTTGCCAATTAGGAGATTATTCATTGAGGGAAATGTAAGATTTTTCACCCTTAATGTTACAAATCTCATATGCAAAAATGAAAAACTCATAAATGCTTAAAACTAAATCTATTTCTCTAACCAATATTTGGAGAAGCCAATCAATGCAATTCCAACCACCACACTTTCTTTGCCCTTCACCTTCGCAGGAAATAAATCAATGAAGGTCCAGCCATTTACTCTCTCTCCCCTTCTCCTTCAACACTAATGTTTCTTCCATGAAAGCTACAATTAAATTGCATTGACCACTCCATCAAGTATCTATATTCTCTAGAGATTCCTTCATTGATATAGTGACACGCGTGAAGCCGCATCGTTTAGGCCATAGGTCCATAGTCATACCAACTCAAACCAGTTAGAAACTAGCATAATAAAGAAGATTTGTTTTGCCATATGCTGATGAATTACAAAACTTCATAACTGCTAAGACCCCACCTGAAGGAAAAATGTTTATCAGATGCAAGAACAAGCCCACCAGCTTGAACTTTGTAAGGAAATCACTTCATCCAAAAACTTAACTAATATGTTTCGGATAACAATGTATTTCCAATTTTCAAAATTAAAAACCCAGCCTCACATGGGCCTTTAGGACATGTGAAAAAAACTCCAGCATAAACATGGGTCGCTTGGACAAAACAAAATAAGTGGGGCTTGTAAAGTTTGCTTGATAATCTAAGATACATTGTTATCCAAATTTCAAAATTAACACCCCCCCCCCCCACGTGGGCGTTTAGGACACGTGAAAAAACCTCCAGCATAAACATGGGTCGCTTGGACAAAACAAAATAAGTGGGGCTTGTAAAGTTCGCTTGATAATCTAAGATACATTGTTAGCTGATAACCCAAGAGCTTAGGTAAAGTGGCTTCCTGACCACTGAACCGGTTTCAAGAGGTCCTAATTTCAATCCTCAATGTTGGCAATTTAAAATACACTGGTTACATTTATTTTGTTTGGTCATGTTTGCACTAGAGGCTTTTCCACAAGCCCAAAGAAACATCTGAACAAGTAAAAGGGAGTGTTAAGTTTGCTTGATGTATATTGTTACCCCACAACCTAACAGCTTAAACGTTTTGGTAGAATGGTTTTCTAACAATGGTAAACAAAAATCTGCTAAATTTCCAGTATTGAGGATTGTTACAAAACCATTTGAAACCTCTATCACAATGCTCAATACGACGTTAGAAAACCACTTCACCCAAGAACTTAAGCTGATAGGTTGTGAACTAATAATGTAGATTAAGCAAGCTTATAACAAACTTTAAGCCTAAAAATAATGATATCGCTAATTTATAGTACGGTTCCAAACATATCCATTGACTCGTGATAATCAGATGTCTATCACTTGTAAATAGTTCTTTAAAGCACCTATAAATAGATATGACACATTCATCCACCTAGTCCAAGTCCAAATCTTATATATCTCTAAAAATGTAAGCTTTTTTTTTTCATTGCAAGTATTTAAGTCTGTTTCAGAATTGGAAGTAGTTCAACTTGTGCACATGATAAATAGATTAACGTCTCAGTTTTTCATCATTCTCTAATAACCATGGCTACCAATAACCTGCAATCGCTACTCGTAGATGATGCACTAGATTAAAGCGACATAAGCAAGATCAACTTTATGTTTCCTTTTTCTTTTATTCTTTTTTTTTTTTTTTGGACCTAATAACTAACCTTTCATTTAAGGAGTTCTGCTAATCTATTTACAACAATTTCAATCTCCG
Organism: Agave tequilana; assembly: GCA_038442645.1. NCBI lineage: Eukaryota > Viridiplantae > Streptophyta > Magnoliopsida > Asparagales > Asparagaceae > Agave > Agave tequilana. The sequence goes on along the minus strand of JAVJIF010000523.1, from coordinate 50,634 downwards.
CCATTAAATGGAGCAACTTTTTGTCCAAGGAAAATTTCAAACTTTGAAGTTCAGAAACTCTAAGAAATGTTTTAGGAATAAGGTTTTTAAACAAGACAAATGAAACTAAACGATAATATTTAACACAACCAAATCAATCTGTGAAAATACTACAATGAAAATCAACTTCCAAGCACAATATAATCAACATATTGAGGATCTCTCTCTCTCTCTCTCTCTCTCTCTCTCTCTCTCTCTCTCTCTATATATATATATATATATATATATATATATATATATATATATATATATATATATATAAGGAGTTCAAGATGAGCTCATAAAGTGAGATTTCTCGGTAAGAAGTATTTAAATGTGAGTAATATTTTAAACTAACTGTGCAAACTGATCCACCAATGTGTGGATAACCCTCTAGGTCTATGTAACAGGACTTCTGCATGGCCCAGCAGATGTTTGAGAACCTGTACTCTAGAGTCTTCGAGCCAAAGATAAAACACAAAGATCCATAACTTTAGGATGGAAATGTAGTAATTCAGTCCCAAGGCATGCCATAGAGGTTCGTGAATGACAGATCAAATGGAAAAGATAATGCAGAGCTTTATAATGTATAATAAGTATATAGTTTGTGATGTCGCAGCCTGCTGCAACTGATTAGGCCATAAAATTCTTGTTAGACTAAATAAAATAAAATTAATTTCTTTTAGGGTTGAAAGCAATAGAATCTTGAGGTAACTCTTTGCCAATATTTTAATGAATACTACCAAGAGCAAGAAATAAAGTATAAACAAACTCTTAATCAACAACTATATATCAACGCAATATTGCTAACAACAACAACAACAAAAGTTTGTTGTATGGTGCAGAAAGTAGAACGCAGTCAGAGCTCATGCACAGAGGATCCTGAAACCTTGGGAGGGGCACCATCCCTCATCAAAAAGGAGAAGTGTTTACATGAGAACTGTGGTTGGAAGGGCCACGGGTGGTTGAAAGGGAACAAGGTAGAGAAGATGTTTATATATAAGGTTTGGGCCAATCTCAGGGTCATCAAACTTCAGGAAGACATCCCCTTTCCGGAAAGACTTGTCCAATAGACTAGCACTGGCTGCACTGCCAAGAGTGGCCTATGCAGCAAGAAGACCTAGGCCAGCACATAGATAACAAATGAAAGAAAAACTAAAAATGGGAGTGATAGGATCAGTCATAGAGTTAGAGAGGAAAGGAGGTAAGAGAGAGACGGAAGATAGATGGGGCAAACACCATCCTCCCTGTCATTTAGTTGAAACAAATTTTGCAGTATATGAAAGTTTCACCAGGATGTGCAAACAGTCATCATGCATGGACGGTTTTTTTTTTTTTTTTTAAAGAGAACAGCTTCCTTTCTGTAGGCCTGGAGCATATTAAAATGTGAGCAAAATTTTCAAAGGATATCCATAGAACTCCGATTACAGGACAGTGGTAACAAGGAGTCAGGAGATTCAGGCACAAGTTGCATCCTTTAATCAATTGTACTCGTCTCACAGTTCAAAGACTCGGCCGAGTCGGAGACGAGTTGGCCGAGTCGTATCCGTCTCGGCCTGTTCCGATACGAGTCCGAGTCACGAGTCAGTCGACTCAACTCAGAGGAGACTGACTCGGTCGAAAATCGGAGTTGACTCGGCTGACTCGGCATTATTATGCTGATTTTGTACCTCATCGCAATTCAATGTGGAAATAACTATATTAGCATGTATTTATGAATGTAGTTTGTACAATTACTATATTGTGCATGTATTTGATATGTTTATACCGACGACGAGTGTATTTATTCTTTCACTTTATGTTTAGCGTGCTAGGTGATATATTTTGGACATGTGATACATGAATGTAGATGTCTACATTTTTTTAAGATTTGTCGTAATTTTTCAGAATTTTTTAACTTTCTATGTAGCATTTTGCGCGTATCACCCGATACCGATCCGAGTCGCCGAGACCGATCCGTCTCAGTGCCCACCGAGTCGGCGGCCGAGACCACGACTGTGAACAATGACTCGCCTCGTAAGGTTTCCATGTCTTCAACTTAATCATTGAGCATGAAGAACTATATCAAGGCTGCCACACAAAAGGGGCCAGTGGTGCAGTTTTGCTAATTGTTAAGTGGAAACTTGATTAAACAAAGATTGGATCCAAATGCATGTCAATTGAACATGCAGGAATCTGCACTGCAAATAAAGGTACATGGAGAAGGGATGGAAACTAATGTGATAAAGGGCACCTGTAGGTTTGGCATGTCCAATTGACATATACCTATCTGTCTATCTATATATTTAGATAGATACATGCACACTCACTCCTAATTACTAGGGCATATGTTAATTGGAACAGCTTTGCAGCAATCAGCATAATGCTCCTAATTACAAACTCAAGAACCATTTTGATTCATGCTTCCCTATAAAATTCAGCACGAAAAAAGAAAATCACAAATTAAAGAAATTCCAACTTCCAAGCAAACCCAAGTATCTGTTAAATTTTTTAAATTTGGTTATAAGAACAATGGATATGATGCACAATTATGAGCACTATGCCAATCTCACTCCCACTAGATTACACACATCATGTAATAATATATGATAGTTTTCTATAAAACCGCCAAAACTTAAACATCTTTTTGTTTAACCAGCTGCAATGTCCACTATTTGATATGTCACAAATCAAAAGTCTACAATCAGTTCCCTAAATATTTCAAACTGATGACTTTTAAAATATCTTATTGGTAAATAAGATAGCTAATAACATAAATTTTAGATGGAGGAGTGGCAAATATGCTAAAAGATAAATAAAATGAGAGATTCATAAAAGGTTAAAGGACGTTGCAATTAAGTATAAGCCGAGGAAGAGTCATTTGAGATGGTTTGAATATATGTAGTTTGGAGTCTTGGGACAGGTAAGTATTATGCACTTGTACTGAGGGATGTGTAAGGTAAAATCTCCTAGGTGACTTAGAAAATTTTATGTGATTTAGCTTCATGGACGACAATGTGACATGTGATGGCGAGATTAACTTAATTCAAGTAAGTTAAGCATTTTATCAATAAAAGAAATGTATTCAGCACCTATCAGCAGGTTCAACCACAAGTAATCACAAGTCACTAATCAAGAAAGGAACAAGTGACAAAGAAGGAAGATGCACTCACCTGTCCACATTGCTCCTCGATCTCGTGTCTGAGTTTCAAGACATACTCGGCACTCACATCAATATTGTTCAGAGCAGTAGCAATCTCCGTCCCAGTCTTCTGCACCCCAACACCCCCCAAGAACAGCTTCGCTCCCAAATTCGGCTCTCTCATCTTTGCTGCAAAGCCTCCTGATACTCATGACTCAATAGACTCGTCGCCCCACTCAACACTGCAAACACTGAATTGATACTCCCAGTTGAGATTGCTCTCCTGCAGCAGCTCTGCAGCACAAAGAACACATCGTCCACCATTGACGTTGTCAAGCTATCCAACTGGTGCTCATCGATCGCTATTGCCTTCCTCACATTCTCCACCATAAAGAACTCCTCAAGAACCAAATAATACCCAATGAGCTCCTGCACCACCCCATTAAAATTCCCACTCCTCAATTTCTTAATAGCCTTCGAAGCGAATTCAGGATCAGCAGACCCCAATCCCCTGATCTTCGACATCATGAACTCAGTATAATCCTCTCCAAGATGCGTTAGAGACAGAATCTCCTCCAAGTAAGTTTCCACCTCTCTCGGATCTGGCCCTTCCGGCGCCCCAACAGACAGCAAATTCTTGCTATTCGAGTTAATCTCGGACGCCAACCTCGTGATCTTCCTATAATCCATGTACCTCTTCAAGATCTGTGTCCCCCTCGAGTCACACTCCTCCTGCAAGCTCGAGATCGTGTACACGATCCCACCCTCCCCTCCAAATCCCGCAAGATCTCGTCGTTCTCCTCCACGGCAAGAACAATGTCTTTGAACAGATTCGTCAAGCATCCGACGAAGCTAGCCCCCGCAGTCTGCCCCTGATCGGCGATCTCCTTTAAATGCTCGAACTCGAGCTTAGATCTGAAGCTGATGACGCTCCTGAGATAACTGACGTAGGTTTTTAGCCCGTCATCCTGCAGGCCGAGCTGCGGGAGGATGCGGACGAAGCGGAGGATGGCGGGGTGGTCCTTGCGGTCGACGGCGGCGGCGAGCTTGTTCTTGACGATGGACTCAAGCCTGGACTTGAGTTCGAGGAGCTGCTCGCGGTCGCGCTGGTCGGATCCGGAGGCGGAAGGGGGGAACTGGGCGTCGATCTGGAGAAAGGAGTGGACGGATCGGGCGGCGGAGTCGTAGTCGTCGGCGTCGAGGGCCTTGTGGGCGGAGTCGAGGCAGTGGGAGCGGTGGAGGACAGCGTCGATGCGGGAGAGGGTGAGGTGGACGCGGGACTGGGCGAGGTCGAGGAGGCGTACCTTGGAGGAGACTTGGTCGGCGAGGCGGGAGGTGGAGGAGAGGGAGGAGAGGAGGAGGGAGGAGTCGGAGCGGGCGAGGGAAAGGAGGGGGGAGGAGGAGCGGCGGAGGGAGAGGAGATGGCGGTCGAGGTCGGGGCGGGAGGAGAGGAGGGAGTCGAGGCGGAGGTCGAGGGAGCGCTGGTAGGCGATGCACTCGTGGAGAAGGCGGGTCATGGTGCCGACGTCGGTGAGGGAGCGGATGTGGGCTAGGGTTTCAGGGTCGCCGAAGTCGACGGAGGTGGACGAGTTAGGGTTTGACGTGGGGGAGGCGGGTCGGGGAGGGTGGGCGGAGTGCCCGGAGGGACAATGGAGAGCACAGCCATGATGATTTTTTGCCAAAATGGGGGTCCAGGGAGAGAGAGAGAGGGAGAGTGGAGAGAAAAAAGATTGGGCTTTTTTGGCTTTTTATTAAAAATTTTATTTAAATTAAATAAATAATTAGAAAAAAAATTCTCCCCAAAAATATTATCAAAACCGGCGTCTCGCAGCTCACGCCGGCGCCAGATTAGAATTGGCTCACCAGCATAGCGCTAGCGACAGTTAGGAGTTGAATTTTCGGGCTCAGGTTTTCAAAACCCGAACTTGGCTACCCTTCCCTAGCGTTAATTCTCAAGTTCGGTTTCGAAACCGAACTTGTTTTTTGGCTGAATTTTTATGTTCGGGTTTCTAAACCCCGAACTTGAAGCCCAGTGGTTTTAGCGTGTGCTCTGGTTCGGGTTTGAGAAACCCGAACTTGATTTTCTCTTGAATTTTGATGTTCGAGTTTCTAAAACCCGAACTTGAGCAGAGCATGCAACAACTGGGGCTCTCAGATTCGGGTTTCAAAAACCCAAACTCGAGACGAGTTTTACTGCAACCTAAAACTCGAACCTTAAATTTTTACTTAAGTTTTTAACTTTTCCTTTTAACCCTCTCCCTCCCCCCCCCCCCTCTCTCTCTCTCTCTGTGTCCCGATAAGTTTAAAGGCAACACCCTAGCCCCTTTCTCCTGTGCCCTAGCCGACGGCACCGACGCCACTCCGATGCCCTAGACGACGGCAGTTCTTCGATCTTTTGTGCCCTAATCCCTCTTCTCTCTCTCTCTCTCTCTCTTTCTCTCTCTCTCATGTGGCACGCGGACTCTGATGCTCATGCCATCTCTGACGCCCACGCCGACTTGACGCTCCAACGCCCAGGCCCTGCTACAGGTAATAAATTTTTTTTAAGATTTGAGTGAATGGATTTTTAAAGTCATGAATTATATTACATTTTTTTTATCTTTCCTCAAAATTTTGGATTGAGACATGAATTATATCAATTTATATATTGTCTACCAATTGGATTTTTAAAGTCCACTTTGTTGGCCTGAAGGCCTTTCACCCTAGTTTTGATGATGACTGACTTATGAAGTTATGTTACTAATGATCTTGTGTTTATTAAGTTTCAGATATATAATCGAGATCATAGTTGGTGTTTAGCTTCAACAAAGACTCGAAGTCATGTTTCGAAGCTATCACAGACGATTCAAGAGCTCAAGCCTTAAAGATCGCATTAAGTACTCAAGATGGAGTCATCGCTCTTTGGATCATGTTTGGATCAAGTCGACTTGGAGAAGAAGATCGACAGAAAGACTTTGGTCAAGGTTTGTTTGTTTAAGTTTAGATCATGTGTAAGAATAGATTAGTATTGAATTGCTCAACTATATACACGCACAAGTTTATTTATCGCTTTCATGATAAATAGGTTTGGTTTTCGATTTAACTATTTTAGTTTCAAAAGATTTTATGTTTACATGGTTTATATCTCAATAGAATAAGTTTCATGGTTTATATATGTGTTGGATTCTATCTATACATATTAGAGATTTATTGCTTAAAAAAACTTATCTCTATGAGTTTCATGTGTTTCGATTCAACATGTATACGGTTTTGAGGTTTGAATTTTCAAGCATACATATATCGGTTTCATGAATAGATTTCATCAAAAGAAATTTATATGGTTTATATGTATATTGGATTTTATCCATATACATTGAAGGTTCATATATGTTTAGAAAAAACTTATTTTGATGTATCTAGTTCATGTGTTTAAGTTTTGTTTTTATCAAAACTTATTTGGCATTTATTGTCAAAAACAAGTATATATTATTTACTATATGTATTGAATTATATCCATACACATCATGCTTTAAATGTGTTTTAATATCTTATTTTTATATTTATATAAGTTTGTAAAAAAATCGAATTTTTCATTTCAAAGTTTGAATTTTGGAAAATACGATTTTTGGGTTATGCCTAAATTTCAATGCCTCAAAAAATAGTTCACTTGTTTGTAATATGTGTTGATTTTTCATCACATATATTTGTACTTCAATATATTTATGTGAACTTATTTTTGTGAAATTTATTGGATTTAATTGAATTTTTATGGATTTAACAAGTTAGTTTTTATCCCTGAAAAATCTGGGTTTAGGCTGCTTGCGGTCAACTGACGTGCACAAATGCACAAGCCCACTAGCGATCGATCGACTGGCTCAACCCAACTTTTGTTGGGGGCCGATCGACCAAGCGGTCGACCAATCTTAGAAAGACAGCTCTCTATTTGTGGGGGCGGTCGACCGGCAACCCCAACGGTCGGTCAGAAAATTGGCCGTTGGGCGGTCGATCGAGAGGTCATTTCTGACATGTTTTGAGCCCACAGCTATAATTTTCTGGGCCCTATATAAGGGCTGATTTTAACCAGATTTTGGTATGATTTTTTTGAGCTAAAATTCCTATCTTCTCCTGATTTTCTACAGCAAGTTTTTAAACAAGTTTCGGTACTTCAAAATCAAAATCTTTATTTGTTTCAAATTTTGAAAAATCAAAGAAAAATAAGTTTTGAGAATTCTAGTTTTGTTCTTCAATTTCTTCGTCTATCGAGAAGTTTTTTCCTAGTATTTTCTTTGTGTTTTTTTCAAAAATTTTGTTTACTCACATACTTAAGCTCTTTATTGCAAATCTATCCTCTAAGATCTTGTATGGTGAGAGGTGTTTTGTTTGTGGTCATTGGATCACCAAGTTCTTGTTTGTGATCTTTGTGATCACCAAGTTGTAATCATTCTTTGCTTTGTACTTGGCTTTGTGCCTACCCTCTTTTGTAGAGGTGTGAGAGAGTTGGAGTTGTGTACACCCGATTTGTAAGTTGCAATTTCTCTATGGAGGCCCTTTTGTGGAAGGTTCTTAGTGGACATAGTGAAAATCCTTGTAAAGGTAGGGACGTAGAGCGGTGGCTCGAATCTCGAAACATATCCTTGTGTTTGCATATGGATATCTTTATCTCTCAACTCTCTCTCATTATCACTTGCATTGTTATTATTGCTCATATCTACATATGCTTGATATTGTTTCTGTGCTCATACTTGTGTTTAATCAAGAGAGCTATTGAAACACATCAACTCTTAGTTTAAAGAAATCGCGAGGAAAAGTTCTAGAGCCCTTCACGATGAATTCAGCTTCACTCTTGGTTACATGTTATGTGTTAGTGTAAAAGTTCTTAATTCCACATTATTTAATACTAGATTAGTATTACACCTATTCACCCCTCCTAGGTGCATTTTTCACAGTTGGCATATTGCAAAATGTTAACATAGAGAATTTGGTTGACTTATAGATTAAACTAGCAATAAATATTATATTGTGTGATATCAAATTAGGTACAATGTCTAATATGAAGGGCATATTCTTTATTGGTTTAACGATAAACTAACAATAGATCAGGAGAATAAGCCAACATATGTTGACATTCCGGCATATAATTGTTTAGTCATAAAGTAGCGTGAAGTAAAATTTCTTTATGTGGATGAAACATTATAATGGAACGATTCCGATTACAAAAGAGGGAAAAATAACTGGTTCTCCCTTTGTTTAAGACTGGGTTCTTCATGTGGAGATGGAGAGTGATTCTTGTTCTCCGTTTAACTGGCCGAATGATAATCTTCTTTTCGGGATGCTCTCAAAGATCAATCAGAAAGGAATCTATTTTTAACACACTAAGTGTTTAGAGTCCATTAATTATTTTTTTCTCCTCTTTTTGGACTTTTGAACAAGCAAGAAGCTTTTAGCTAGAGAATTTTCAGCTCTTAATCTTTAAGAGTTTCTCTTTTTCTTCTCTGCTCAAAAAGTCATCCCTTGTTTCGTAGCTCCTCAGGTTATTTATAGGGAGTGATTGAGTTGGAACCTGCACACAAAATACAGAATTTCAGAACTTTAAAATAAAGGGTGCAAGTTACTCAATTCTACCGCAATAGCAAGTGACTATGCGGGTCGCGATCCACAAGGAGAGAGTAGCGATGGAAGCTTTTCTAGCAAGTTCTCTTTTATGCTACCATTAATAGTTAAAGTTCTTCTTTAGTTTCTTAAAAAGAAAAGAAAAATAAATTACAATGAAGTTAGGCAGAAAGTGAGAGATTGGGAAGATGGAGAAAGCAGAATTGGATATGTACAAAGAAATAGAAAAGGAGTGATAAAAGAAGTGGGTGTTATTGGTGTTGGTGATCTAAACTAAAGAAATAAAAGAAAAGAAAGAAAAGATTAAAGAAATACTTACCTCCTTTAATTGATGATTTACCTGGAACCCTTGTATGTTCTACCTTACTTCGGAGGCGTTCAACGCATGAGTCATAAGATCGAGCTCAGTCCCCATTCGCATTACATCATCAAGACGAATAAGAATGAAATGATACGGAGTCTTGAGGAGGAGAACATCATCATGAAATATCATTGGCACTCGCACAAACATTGTTATACTGATGCTTCTAGATTCACTTGAATGCTCATTATAACCAAAAGTGAAAAAGTAGAAAGAAGAAGAAGAAAACAAAAGTAAAGATAAACATAAAAAAATTACCTTTTATTACTTGCAGAAACGATGGAAGAAAGGAGGAGGTACATCGTGTCACTCTCAACATAAGCCTCTCTCTCTTACTTACATGAATCTCAGTCTAAACTATACTTACAAAAAATAAAAATTACATGAAAAAAAAAAAAAAACCTACACTAAAAAATGAAAAAAGTAGACTAAATCCTATCTTTGCATGGTCGTCTCCATTTACAGTGAAAAACCTGCGTTTTATAGGCAAAAACCTAAATGGGGGAGGCGTGAGAAGATAGGGGAGCAAACGCTCCCCCAACTGAAGTAACAAAACCGCGGAAACGCGGTTTTGGTCGCGTTTCCTCGGCCTGGCCACAGCTGGGGGTGGTGCCTCCTGGTTTCGTGTTCTGGCTTTATCTACAGTTGGGTTTCCCGTTTCAGCTCCGGAATTATGATAAAAGGGCCTTTGATTTTTAGTTTCAACCGATTGATTTGTAGGGATTTGTTTCAACCAGTTTTCAACCTCTTTGATTTGTCAAGATCTGTCCTGATTCCCTGATTTCGAATTTATTCTGATTTAATTCAGAATTTGATGGGCTTTTGGGCTCATTTCTCTTCATCTCCTTTAGAAATGGGTCTGTAAATAAATCAAACAAAAATTAAGAAAAAGCAGAGTTATTAATAATAGATATGAGAATATGATAATAAATGTGCAATATTAGCGACCGATCACACCCCCATACCTATCTTTTGCTCGTCCTCGAGTAAAAATAACTAAACTATACTAAAGATTATTAGACCACTTTCGCAGGTCACGCTATTGCACTGAGCATGTGCAACAAGCCGTTAAACCTCTAGGTTTCCCCTAGAGGACGAGTTTGTCTCGTGAGGGTTTTCAGTGGATTACACCCACAGCGTCCATAAAGAAAGAGAAATAAAGAGTTAGTATTTCGAAAAGTATTTTGAAAGAGAAAAATATTTGAAATATAATTGTAAGTTTTAAGTAATCTATAAGTTATAGGAAAATCGAATTTTTCATTCCTAAACTTAGTTTCTATTCAAAAATTTGTTATCAATCAAAGTAAGGAGTCAAATTATACTTCTCATCTAGTCTATTACTTTACCTTAAGTCATATGCACCTTGTGACCGTGAAAATTTTGACTAAGGGTTCTTTAACTCTAACTCTTATGCCTTATTTATTTATATATATATTTTTTTGTGGTATTATTCCTTAGTTCTATTAGGCTTTCTAATCTGCCCATATAACGAGCTTTTAATCGATGACTCCCAAACCAAACGGTCTTAGGGTACCGGGTGAGAAAACACCCCGAAGACTTAAGGACTCGAGCAAACAAGGCCACAAAACTAAGAATTTTATTATATGAATCATTTTTAGGCGTGAATACTTATGCTTCATGAGGCACAAATGCCAAGCTTAATCAGAGGATTTTATATATATATATATATATTTTTCTCAAACTTACCTAATCATCTTTCACATAAATATTAAGGCTTACTTAGGCCAAAGCACCTAGCTAATCAATAATTAGATTTGTTTAACTTTCATATTTTTTTCTTTTTATATTTTTTTATAAGGCATAAGAATCTTTATTTTTGAACCCTAAGTGTGTAAGTGTATGAAGTGTGCATATTTCATTAAAGTAAAGATCATGACTAAATTACTTTGACAAATATCTTCCTAACCCTAAAAATCAAATAAATAATCTTATTTGACCAAGTTTAAGAAATCCTAATTTTGATTTTCCTATTCCTTAAAATTGACTTAATTTCTTACAAAAAATATGTCAAAATATTGTTTCTATTTTCAAAAAGTTTTTAAAAGTAAAGAAAATGTTAAAAAAAATTTAATATAAAGAAAAATCTAAGTTATGTTAGAACCCTCTCCCACACCTATCTCATACATTGTCCTCAATGTATGAATTAATGCACAGATGCATGAAAAGAAGACAGGGAAGGAAAATACTATCTTAAGGTGGTGGTTCCCGTGGTGGTCTGATTGGTCCACAAAATGCGGCCCAATCGACTTTGCATGAATTTCGGAGGAACCCACAGAAATCTCTCTAATATAACCCACTAAAATGATGTATACATGAAGGATTTTTATTAAAAATTTGACCCTATCTAATTTCCAATTCCATACTTAATTTCGGAGTCAATTTTGTCGACCACCTTGTCCCAAAATGAAGTTTGAAAAGATGGAATGATTGACTTGGACTTTGAAAGTATGGGACCTAATACCGACTCAGAAAAATGACTTAAGTCAAATAAAGGTTCATGAGTCGATATTGGTTCAGGAAGTGGGTCCAAATCAAGAAGTTAAAACTCAATGCCACATTCATTTCCCCATAATAGAATGTGACTTAATATTGGTGATTCAAGTTCAAGGATGACAGGTGTGGGAATCAAAAATGACTTTAAAATATTACTCAAGTCGGGTAACAAAACAGGAGTCAATATTGATTCGGGAATTTGAACTGGATCACAAAATTGAGAATCTAGGTCACATTTCTCATTGAGTTCAATTTCATAAAAATGAGAACTTGTCAATTTGTCAATGGAATTTTCAAAAGTATGAAATTGGTCAAGTTCAATATAATAATCATCAAAGATGGGCGATTCAATTTCATTATGAATTGACACAGGATCCAATGTTGACTCGGGAAAAAGATTGAAATCAGATGAAGACACCAGAGTCATAATTCAATCAGGAAGTAGAATTGAATCTCTAAGTTGAGGTTCATGATCATATTCAGTCTCAAGTTCAATTTCAGGAAATGGATAACTTGCCAAACTGTCAATATCACTTTCAAAATTTGGAGTTTGAGTAAGTTCAAATGATTACACTGAAATGGATCCTTGTATTCCAAAATAACATGACTCTTCGGCTCTAACAGAATAGTTAGTGACATCAGAACTGGCCAAACGGTGAGAACGTAAAGATTGGACCATCCTATCTATATCATGATTACGAGCGTTTTGAGCCTAAGTCATGGCTTCAAGCATCTTTTCATAGTTGATTGGTTCATCGTTTTGTTGCGAATGATCTTGAAAAGATGAAGTGTTGTTTTGGAATTGGTGGTGAAACTGTGAGTCTATCTGATTTTGTGATTGTTGTTTGGACTCACGCATACTCATTTCCAAAATTGATGGTTTTCTATTTTGGACTGATGGAACTGAGTATGAATCTTGGAAATATTGTGGACAAGGTGGATAAGGAGGACAAGTTGGTTGAAAATTAGACCCGGGAGAGGTGAATTCCCATTGACTCTGAGAAGAGTTAAAATTATTCTGAAAATTATGGTTATAAGATTGGGGACATGGGTTATATTGATTCGGATAAGACCAATCCGGCACACTATGTTGGTTAAAGTTATGATATGCCGGATTGGTAATATCCAAAAAAGAGGTGTAATATGATTACCATTACAATTGAAAAAATTATTGTTATAAGCCATATCACACAATAAAACACAAACAAATAAGCAAACAAAAGGAAAAAAATTCTAAACTAAGTTAGGGTAGACCTATGACCTAGACGACTCCTAACTGGTTAGACTGTCCACGGGAGGTATAATGCAGACTTTGACCATAAACTAATCAGCCAGGTCAGGGCAAGTGACTGGTCACTAATGTTGCACATTTATTATCATATTTTCATACTTATTATAGAATAAAATCTGCATTGTCCTAATTAAATGTTTAATTTATTTGCAGGCCCATTCCTTAAGGAGATGAAGAGAAACAAGCCCAAAGCCCACCAAATTCTGATTAATTCAGAACAAATTTGAAATGAAGAAATCAGGGCAAATCTTGGCATATAAGGGTTGAGAAGAATCCTCCCTGAATCAAAATGAAGAAATCAGGGCAAAATCTTGACATATAAGGAAATGGAGAAGAATCCTCCCTGAATCAAGATGAAGAAATCAGGGCAAAATCTTGGCATATAAGGAAGTTGAAAAGAATCCTCCCTGAATCAAGATGAAGAAATTAGGGCAAAATCTTGGCATATAAGGAGGTTGAGAAGAATCCTCCCTGAATCAAGCACAATCAAAGGCTGTTTTGTCAACTTTTGAAGCAAAACAAGAAAATCAGAAGAAGATACGGGAAATACATCAGACCAGGAGATCCCCCAATCTTCCTGGGATCTTCTCCTTTAGGTTTTCCCTATAAATACTGGTTTTAGCTGAGCAAAAGGGAGGACCATACAGAGATAGGATTTAGCCAAGTTTTTCATTTCTTAGTGTAGGTTTTTCTTTTTCTTTTTCATATAATTTTAGTTTTAATTTATGTAATTCAGAGGAGATCAGACTTTCATAGAAGAACAAGAATGAAGATTGTGCTGAGAGTGACACCGGTATAAGGTTTCTTTCTTTTCTTTATCGTTATGAAATCAAATCTGTATTCTCTCTTTGTATGTACTTCATTTTAGTTTTCTTCTTCTTCTTCTTTTCTACTTCACTTTTCTTTTGGTACAATTGTCTTCCAAGTGAGTCTAAAAGCATCGAAAGAGCCTTGCCTTTGCGAGTGCCACCGATAGCTCATGACGATGGATGTGAGTCTCTCTGTATCATTTCATGCTTGAGTTGTCTTGATGATGTAATGTGGAAGAGACCAATAATCAACTCTTATGGGCTATGCCCTGATTGCCTCCATTTCAAGGTAACATCTTCGCTAAAGACTCAAGGTAAGCTTTTGGTAAAAAGAAGGTAAGTAATTATTTTTCTTTCTTTTCTTTTATTTCTGTATTAAATCACCAACACCATATCTTCCAAATCTTTCTTTTCCAATTCAGTTGTACATAGTCGTTTTCTGATTTTCTCCACCTTCTCATTCTACCGTTTTCTTTATAACTTTAACATAACTCGTTTTCATTTTCATTTCTTTAAACAAAGAAGAACTTTCATTTTTCTTCATAAAGATTTCAATTAAAAAACTTGAATGCTTCTATCGCAAACCTTCCTTGTGGATCACGACCCGCATAGCCACTTGCTATCGCGGTAGAATCGAGCATTTGCACATCTTTTTTTAAGTTCTGTAATTCCGTATTTTGTGTGCAGGTAAAGCTTAAATCAGCAAGATTGGTGGGAGGTTATTCGTCAAAGACGTTCCTTAATCAAGTAACCACCAACCTTCGGACTTTCAGCCCTTAATCCCCTTCCTAAACACTGATTTGGCAGGAGTCAAATTCTAATACCTTTCCCCTTAGGATAATCTCCTAATGAGTCTGAGATGTCCCTAGGGCCAACATACACATTTTTAGTTAAGCTTGGGTTAGTGAGTGAGGAGATTATTTGTGGCCTAAGGGAGGGTAATGACTTTTCCACCTTATCTTGTTCATAGGACAAGCCCTTAAGATTGATTTAGTGCAGTATACAAGAAAAAGCAACACTTAAGCAATGTAAACAATCCAAAAGTATTCTTATACTAGATACTATGCACACGTAACTTTGCTCCAGCACTCTTCAACAGTAATGAGAAATGTAAATGAATTAGACACACGCCTAAATGCAAGTCTAAACCGTTTTTAGCATTTAACAAATATCATTTTACTGTTGAGGTTAGAAAGGAAGTACAGTGAGACAAATAAGGAGATAAATGCTACAGACATTTAAACTATACAATTCAGCCAACCTGCAAAAAATAGAGGTTAGTAGTTCACTCAGTTTGCCACAGGACTGTAGCAAATCTGAGGGCTTCTTGGCACTGCTTTCTTGAGTAGAGTCCAAGGCCACTTATATGTCCACTGCAGCAAGAATTCCTTGTTATTAAATCTGTACACCAAAAATCAAGAAGAAGGTTAACAAAAATATAAACTTTAATGAGAATTATTTACCGTCCCTCCCCAGCAACGGCGCCAAAATTTGATTGAGTTGGAACCTGCACACAAAATATAGAATTTCAGAACTTTAAAATTAAAGGGTGCAAGTTATTCAATTCTACCGCAATAGCAAGTGGCTATGCGGGTCACGATCCACAAGGAGGTACTAGTAATGGAAGCTTTCTAGCAAGTTCTCTTTTTATGCTACCATTAATGGTTAAAGTTCTTCTTTAGTTTCTTAAAAAGAAAAGAAAAATAAATTACAATGAAGTTAGGCAGAAAGTGAGAGGTTGAGAAGATGGAGAAACCAGTATTGGATATGTACAAAGAATAGAAAAGGAGTGATAAAAGAAGTGGGTGTTGTTGGTGTTGGTGATCTAAACTAAAAAAATAAAAGAAAAGAAAAAAAGGTTAAAGAAATACTTACCTCCTTTGGTTGATGATTTACCTGGACCCTTGTATGTTCTACCTTACTTCGGAGGCGTTCAACGCATGAGTCATAAGATCGAGCTCAGTCCTCATTCGCATTACATCATCAAGACGAATAAGAATGAAATGATACGGAGTCTTGAGGAGGAGAACATCATCATGAAATATCATGGCACTCACACAAACATTGTTATACTGATGCTTCTAGATTCACTTGAATGCTCATCATAGCCAAAAGAGAAAAAGTAGAAAGAAGAAAAAGAAAACAAAAGTAAAGACAAACATAAAAAAAATTACTTTTTATTGCTTGCAGAAACGATGGAAGAAAGGAGGAGGTACATCGATGTCACTCTCAACATAAGCCTCTCTCTCTTACTTACATGAATCTCAGTCTAAACTATACTTACAAAGAAATAAAAATTACATGAAAAGAAAATAAAAACTTACACTAAAAAATGAAAAGTGGACTAAATCCTATCTCTGCATAGTCGTCTCCATTTACAGTGAAAACCTGCGTTTTATAGGCAAAAACCCAGAGGGGGGAGGCGTGAGAAGATAGGGGGAGCAAACGCTCCCCTAACTGGAGTAATAAAACCACGAAAACGCGATTTCAGCCGCGTTTCCGCGGCCTGGCTGTGGCCAGGATGCCACAACCGGGGGGTGGTGCCTCCTGATTTCGTGTTCTGACTTTATCTACAGCTGGTTTCCCGTTTTAACTCTGAAATTGTGATAAAACGGTCTTTGATTTTGGTTTCACCCGATTGATTTGTAGGGATTTGTTTTAACCGATTTTCAACCTCTCTGATTTGTCAAGATCTGCCCAGATTCCCTGATTTCGAATTTATTCTAATTTAATTCAGAATTTGATAGGCTTTTAGGCTCATTTCTCTTCACTCTTCTTTAGGAACGGGCCTGCAAATAAATCAAACAAAAATTAGGAAAAACCAGAGTTTATTTAATAATAGATATGAGAATATGATAATAAATGTGCAATATTAGCGACCGATCAGGGAGTCATAGCGGTATCATTGTCCCTAAAATTCCTCCATAATGGGATTAACTTTCACATTACGTGGGCAGTTAATTGACCCGCGGTTCTCGCACTGAACGCGGACCTCCATTTGTATAGACGCAGGACTTAAACCCGCGTCCCAATCAAAACGCGGAGTTACTCAGATCTGCGTTTGAAGTGGAGCGCAGAGTTGTTCAGACCTGCGCTTGAAATAGGACGCGGAGTTACTCAGACTCGTGTTTGAAGTGAGACACAGGGTTCCTCAGACACGCGTTTGAAGTGGAACATAGAGTTGCTCAGACTTGCGCTTGAAATAGGATGCGGAGTTATTCAGATTTGCATTTGAAGTGAGAAGTGGGATTCTGCTCTTGAAATAGGACGCGGAGTTTTTCAGACTCGCATTTGAAGTAAGATGCGGGGTTCCTCAGGCCCGCGTGTGAAGTCCGTGTTTCTTTTTGATGCGAGGTCCGCGTTTTAATTGAAACACGATCTTCGCGTTGGGAGGTTCATGTTTGATGGCTTGTCTTTAATAATTTTTAGACAGCCTACAGAATCCCTTCCAAAAGTTTTTGATACTCCATGGTTGATTGGGACAGATTTGGAATACTTTGAACTTCACGTTGATTTCAGACTCTCCATGATTGGACTGGCAATCTTTCGAGATGTTCTGATTGTCTGGATTCTGGTATTTGAACCGCTTGAAGCCTCCAGGAAAGATAGTCACAAGCGTCTTAGAAATTCAGTCTAGTACTTGTCATGAACTCTATTTTGTTTGTCAATATACTATTGAACTGGTAGAGTTGTCGATTACTTTTGCCAGTGTATTATTGAATTGACTGCGAAGCAGGAACATACTCCTTTTATGTAAGAGAATGCGGCCCTCATTGATGCGACTGTCATGCAGACGCGAGCTTCAATGGAGTTGAGAGGCGACTCTTAATTATTATGGAGACGCGTTCTCGATTGCCATTAAGACGCGACACTCAATTGCTGTTGAGATGTGGTTCTTAGTTTAAGATACGAAGATCGCGTTAGACGCTTCCAGAACTGGACGCGAGTGTCGCGTCTGTTTGGTCCGGGAAAAATTTAGAGGATCGTAATAAAGTTTTCTTGAATCAAATGAAAGATTACAACAATCTTAAACAATTCCGGTTACAAGAGAGAGAAGATGTTCAAACTCAAATCTTCTCTTTGTTTAATACTGGGTTCTTGATGTAGCGGTGGAAAGTGAAGCTTATTTTCCGTTGACCGGGTGAACGTCACAATCTTTTGAGAATCTTCTCTTCAGACTATGGACAGAGTAGCACAGCTCTTCTCCATTGAAATCTCAAATAGACTTGAGGTAAGAACAAACTTGTACTCAGCAAGTTGTTAGAAGAGTTGAACTCTTAAGTATTTCTCAGCTAGAAGGCCTGATCAAGATTCTCCAAATCGACCCCTCTTCAATAGCAAACTGAGATATTTATAGGGGTTTCAGGGGTAAACTATCTCCTAAAAACCCTCCATAATGGGGGTTAACTCCCTCAATACGTGGGCAGTAATTGACCCAGTAATGTGGGCAGTTATAACCGAGGCGCAGAGCTTCTCTGTAGTCGAAACACGGGCTTCAAGCCTCGCACTTTGGATGCCGATTCCGAACCTTGCTAGACGCGGGCTTTGAACTCTGCCAGACGCGGGCCTCCTGCTCTGTGTCATGAGGTTGCAGTGATGTCGAGACACGTGTTTCGAACCTTGCCAGACGTGGGCCTCATGTTCTGCGTCTTGAGGTTGCAGTGATGTAGAGACGTGGGCTTCGAACCTCGCGTCTTGGTGTTGCAGTGATGTAAGGACACAGACAAAGAGTCGTGTCTTGATTATTATAGTGCAGCTGGGATGCGGGCTTCAACCCTCCCATCTTGGTACTAATGCTCTGCGTCTTGACATTACACGAGTGGCTATAATTAGCCTCTCGTCTGAAATATAGACTCCGTTCTCTGATGACTTGTTTTTGGTGGTATTTAGACAATCTACAGAACCCCTCCAAAGTTTTCAAAACTCCGTGGTTGACTGAGACAGGTTTCGAAATACTTTGGACTTTTCTTCTCGCAGCAATGCTCTCAAGACTAGACTAACAATCTTCTGAGATATCTTGAGCTTGCTCTTGTCTGGATTTTGATCTCCGTGAGTATACTATTGAACTCTTTGAAGCCACCAGAAATGATCATTGTGAGTATCTGGATACGCAGTCCGGATCTTTCGATGCTCTGAGCTGGTTGTTGGAGTACTATTAAATCTGGGGTAAAATAGTCATATGCTTGTGCCAATGTACTGTTTAACTGATTGCAGAAGAAAAAACTGAATGCAAATCTTGTAGACGCAGAGGTCATGTTGTCATAGAAACGCGAATCTCATCTGAAGTAGAAACGTGACTTTCTCTCTTTTTCATATTAGAGAGACGCGAACATTGAGACGGAGACGCAGCTCTCACTTTGTTAAAGTAACGCGGACTTCAAGGTGGTGACACGGTCCTTTTTTAAAGAGACGCGGTCCTGTTATACGTGAGACTCACATTCTGGGGCGTTGCCACGTGTCTGGCGGAACTGAGGACGCCTTTCCCTTGATATGCAGGGATCGCGTTCAAGGCACGTGCCACATGTTGGGTGGGGCTCGAAGAAGCGCCTTTTCCTTGATACACGAGGATCGTGTTCAAGGCGTGTGCCACGTGTCAGGCGGAGATTGGGCTCGAGACATGTGCCGCGTATTTTGTGGATTACTGTGTCTATATAAAAGACATCAGTCTTTCAAGAGTCATTATTAGACTCTTTTCTTCTCTACTGAGCTCTGCATTGTGGACTTTCTAAACTAAGAAAAACTCCGAGCTTTTTCTTCTTTCTTTCATCTCCGATACAGAATTCCTGTTCGAGATGGCCCTAAAAACAAAGTCTGTGGCTTTGTCGTCGAGATGCAAATGGGCGGCACTTCTATGCAAGAAGCCCTCATTTCAAGTAAAGAACCATTCGACCTAGTTTTCACCATTAAGGGATTTGAAGAGTTATCTAACTCTTAAGTCTCTTCTGAACTGAACCGCCAAGGCGAGGCTCACGCCCGTGTTTTTGACATCCAGACGCAGCTTTTTCGTTGGTAGGTAAGATGCGGGTTTGATGACCTCCGCGTCTTCGCTTCATCAGTTTGAATCCATATCTGCTTGTTGAACGCGGGCTATGTTGAGCCTCATATTTGATCCTGACACTTAGAGACTTTTTCTTAGTGGGGGATAGTTTAGACGTAGACTTCATGTGAACTTCGCGTCTTTGAGGTTGGATGCGGGCTTCACTGAATCTCTTATCTGGGTCAACACTTAAAAATTTCTATGTTGTGGAGTTTAAAGCTTCATGTGAGCCTCGTGTCTTTGAGTTTAGATGCGGGTTTCGCTGATCTCCGCGTCTAGACTCAATTCTTTGTCTGAGCTTCGAACACTTAGTCATTTTCTTTTAGATTTCTGACTGTGTTGTCCTCTTTGCAGTGCGATATCCTCCAATCCTCTGTCTAAGAAGTGCTACTTTGAACATGTAGGTGGTGCTGATCCGAATCTGACCTTCATGCTTTCAAAGACTGCTCCAGTGTTTGCCCTGAAGTGAAGACAGCGTCGGGATGGGCTCAGCAACCCTGATATGCTGACCTTCTGGGAGATCATAACCGATGGTCTATTCAAGTCTGACACTCGTGTTGTGCTGAAGAAACCTGACTTATTCTTTGGTGATGCCATCACTGAGGAAGATAGGATTTTGTATGACGGAGACTACAAGTGGCTCCGTCAAATAGGGGACAAGAGATTTTTCCTACCAACATGGAGAGGATGTACCCTTTATCCTATCTTCAGCACACGTCGGTACACCGCGCAATTGAGTGGGACCTTTTTCAGTCTATCTCCAGTGTGTCCCTCAGCAAATTGGGTGCAAAAGAAGCATACCCTGCTAGCCACGGGAAAGATGTATTCGGTGTATTTCCTGGATTAGTCAAGGTTGAGTATCCAAAAGGAGAAACCCCTCGTTTGGCGACCACCTTCATCAATCAATTCCTTAAGGTGAGGGGTAATTTCTCACTGACTTTCGTCCGCTTGGGTGGGTCCACTCTGCCAACAAGTCTTGGTGGAGCAAGATGGTTGGATTTGTTCTTGCTAAGCTCGGGGATTTATTGAGACAGGTGGGATTATACCATTCGGTTAGGGTTGTACAGTATGGTCTCCCGCAGAGCTCCTATAACTTTTATGGCGTCTTGGAGCGTTATAATCCCCTGACGGGCACATTTTTTACTCTAGTTAGAGAGATGGGCTTGCTCTTCATGAGTTGTATGAAGTCTCGGGGTTAGTAATTGGAGATGCCCCATATGAAGAGTATGTCCCAACTACTGAGGAGCTTCACCTGTTGAAGAAAGAGAATCCTCAAGTGTATGAGACTTATTGGGAAGTATTATGCTACTTTCATATTTGCAGGCAGATATCCATGTGGAGGACATGGGCGTTAAACATATGCTCTAGACAAGCTACCTGTTCAACGACATAAATGAAAAGTCTAGTCCAGTGACTAGTCTGGCCTCTTGTACTGATGAAGAGATTACCGAGAGGATCAATGCCTCCACAAGCTCGTATACGACTGAGTTGAACGAGGATACTTTCAAACCTGATACGGTCTTTGAAAGTTTTCACTATCAGGCCCAGATTCCTATATCTGATCGAGCTCTATTGGTGGGCTTCCTCATGTTATGGTTGAAGCGTTGTGTGGTGCCAACGCTGCCGCATGAAATGATCGTCGCCGATGTTGTGTACCCGGCGGTCCTGTTAGCTCATGAGAAGTGAATCTCTCTTCTTCCGGCGATGATAGCAGACATCCAAAGTGGCTTGCGGGTGTTGACCAAAAGCCTGTGCCAAGTGGAGGCTATTACGGATTCCCAGGGCAGGCCGGTGGTGGATTCAGAGGGGAGACCAGAAGTGAAGACTCCCAATCCCGAGTCGAGCTTCCGTATACGTACCTGATGGCTTGGTACGTCATACACTGCCCTTCACTGATGACGGCGATGTCTCCCCAAGAAGGCTTCGTCCCTTTTGTGCAGAGGCTGGAGAATTCGAGTTAGTCACAGTACTATAAGTACAATGTCCGAAAAACTATTCTCAGCCGCTCGAATTATCAGCTTGATCGATGCTTCCCCGAGATTTCAGGCGCATCCTATGGGGACAAGTTTGTCGACCTTGCAGGACCGGATGATTTCACACGGCTACCGTCTGGAGTCTTTTGGTGGCTCATTAATATTTGGCCCGAATATTTGCTCTTTCGGTAAGGTGATTCATATACGATCGAACCTTACATGCTGAGTCGCTTCGCTAGGCAGTTTGGTTATCATCAGTTATATGTTGGCAATCCAACACTGGACTCCGCTTCAGTGGTAACCTATTTGAAGGTGCTCGAGCGTAGTATTACAGTGTAGTTGGGGGAACAAGGGATGTTTTTCGTCTACCTCACAGACGCCGAATTGTTATACAAGTCTCGATTTCTACACATGGTACTTCCTCCCTAGCAGGGTGCCCAGCTTTGGCATGAATACTTCTTGTATTAGAAGTATTAAGGCTTCTTATAACACCAAGTTGGGTTCCAAGAGATGCATACGAGGGATGATGAGTACCAAGAGGCTGAAAAGGAAACAGAAAGGGAAGCAAGGAGGGAGACCAGTAGAACTGGAGCGGCCTTGGTGTTGGAATCTGGCACGGGAGCCACGGAGGAGAATCCTGTCAGGAAGGCTCGACAAGTCGTGTCTAAGCGTCCTCGTGCCTCCACTTCCCAGGGTGAGCCCAGCCTAAAGAAGGCTAAGACAGGATCTGAGGCTGAAGCTCTTGCTCGGATGCCTGAAGTAGTCCCTCTTGGTGCTGAGGAGTAGAGGAGGAAGAAGAAGAGGAGGAGGAGGAGGCAGTCCCATCTCTTCGCTCCCGAGGTCTGCATAGTAAGGTGTAGACTGTTCAAAAATCACTGAGGACAAGTCATCAGAAAACAGAGTCTACACTCCAGACGCGAGGCTAGTTATAGCCACATGTATAATGCCAAGGCGCAGAGCAAGGAGCCCGCGCGTCAACATCAAGACAGTACCAAGACGCGAGGGTTGAAACCCTTGTCCCAACTGCTCTGTAATAACCAAGACGGGACTCGAAACCCGCGTCCTTACATCAGTACAGTATCAAGACGCGAGGGATGAAGCCTGCGTCTCAACATCACTGCAGTCTCAAGTCGCAGAGCCTAAAGTCCACGTCTGGCAGAGTTCAAAACTCACGCCCAGCAAGGTTCAAAGTCAACATCTGAAACGTGAGGTTCGAAGCTCGTGTTCTGACTACAGAGAAGCTCTGCGTCTCGATTATAACTATCATCATTACTGGGTCAATTACTGCACACGTAATGAGGGAGTTAACCCCATTATGGACTATTTTTAGGGGACACTTTTACCCCTAAAACCCTATAAATAGCTCAGTTTGCTATGGAAGGAGGAGGAAGAAAAAAGATTTTTGGTCAGAAGAACTTCGGTGGTAGGCCTTAGAAAGACCAGAATCTCTAGCTGAGAAATACAAATGAGAAAAACTCTTCTAACAACTTGCTGAGCTCAAGTTGGTTCTTCCCTAAAGTCTCTTTGAGATTTTTATTAGACAGAAGCTGTGTTACTTCGTCCACCATCCAAAGAGAAGATTCACAAGGAGGTCGTGACGTTCACCCGGTCAACGGAAAACAAGATTCACTTTCCATCGCTATATCAAGAACCCGGCATTAAACAAAAGGAAGATTTGAGCTTGAATATCTTCCCTCTCTTGTAATCGGATAATTGATGCGTTGTAACTTTCTTTACGGTCAAATAAAGAATTTACACCCAAACAAGAGATGGCGACTCCGCTGGGAATTACTTTCTCTACCGATAAGCAAGTCGTGGCGCAAGGTGATGTCGCTTACATGGGAAAATGGTCGAATCGCTTGTCATGGAGTTCGACTAGGCAAAGTATGAAGAGTTTCTCTCTTCTAGCTCTAAGAGCCCTAGGGCGCAGCAGTGCCGCAAGGTCTCCTCGGAGGACCTGCTCTCAAGTCTTTTTAGAGGTTTCTTCAGACGCAACTGGCGCGAGGAACATCAAGGCTGGTCGTACCACACGCAAGGCCCGCGTCAATGTCTCCCACGAGAATCGCGTGGTCAACATTGTTGATGGGCAGCCAGCTCACGCCCATTCTCTTCCTTAGCTCCAGGTTACTGGGGTTCCCAACATCCCGTACGGCGTAATCGGAACGCTGAACGTCGACAGAGGCGAAGCACACGTCAACTACAGGCGCAAGAAGCTGGAACAACTATCTGTCCAGTAAATATAGAACGCGAGGCTCAAGCCCGCGTCTCTTCTGAGTTACGTCAGACGCGCGAAGTCCGCGTATGGAGACCAAACGTGAAGCCCAACAGGCTTGCGTTTCTAAGACTTCACTTCCCAAACGCGACGTTCAGCAGCGCGAGGTTCGTACCTCTCCTCAGAGATACGAGACCCACGTCTCTATAACCAAACACAGGACTCAGAGGGTCCACGTTTCTCAAGTGCCGCTAGCCAGATAAGACAATCAGCACGCGAGGTCCGCGTCTTTTCTCAGCAGAGGCGTGAGACAAGCGTTTTAAAGCCAAAACGCGAGAGCTGCGCCTATTCTACACAATGTGAGCTCCGTGTTTCTGAACCCTGCGTTTCATAATTGCGATGCAATGATGGCTCTCAAAAGCTGAAAAGCCCTCGAAAACCCGTGGCTAATCTCTTCGGTCCTCCTATGACAGATCTAAGAGATTACTTGATAAAGAAAAGGAGTGCTAATCAGATCACTCCATCTTGTTGTTATGAACGGCTCATCACTGCAATGCTCTCTGAGTGTCGCTGTAGCCCTCATATAAGCAAGCAGTCGGTATTCAGACGAGTAACTTCAAACTCCTGATCTGCTAAAAGCTTCTTTGACATAGAGTACCCTGAAGCCATTGTAAACATGACAAGCAAAAGTAAGGAAAAATAACCGGCAGTCAGCTCTGACGAGTCTGATATGGAACAAGAAGGAGTGTACCGACATACTCGCACTTGAACTGATGCAGTAGCCCCGATTGACTACAGTGCCCTAGCCCAGGGCATTGAAGTAAGGGAATCACACTCTGCCATCGCAGAATCACAGGCCTCAAACTCTTCTATAGAGAAGGAAGCCTTTGCGTACATGACAAACACTCCCGAAGAGACGACCAGGCGCTTAGAATAGCAAGCCCAGGTCCAGAGGGAACAATTCGATATGATTCGCGCCCAATAAGAATCTATCGATACCCTCAAGCAAATGTTTGCATAATTGCTTAAAGATAAGAGGAAGTTGACTGACAAAACTTCTTTTAAGAAGTCTAAAGGCAAACAAAAAGAAGGAGAAAGCTCATCTTCCGTACATATCGAGGAGAAGGGGCAATCCAAATCCGAGTTGTCTAAATCCTCATCTAAAGAGGAAGGCAACCCAGAGGATGGGGATACTCATTCTAAAATAGTGAATCAATTGGAGCAGTGTCTGGAAGCCCTTACCGATCGAAAAGGCCTCCAAGAAGTAGGAGTGGCCTCGTCATATCTGACCGAGTGGGACCTTGTTCCGTACCCTTCTAAGTTCAAAGCTCCGACCCTGCAGGCTTTCGACGGCAAAGGGTCACTGAACCAACACATCTACTACTTCAAATCTCAGATGGGGAATGTAGTAGATAATGATGCCATCTTGGTGCGTTTGTTCATCGGCACTCTAAAAGGATTTGCCTTTGAATGATTCATGAAACTTCCAGAAGGCTCCATAAAAAACTGGGGTGATTTGGAGAAGCTCTTCCTTACACACTTCTTCGAAGACGACTCGGAGGTTACCTTGCCCACTCTCCTGGCAATGAAGCAGCGAAAGAGTGAGTTGGCAAAAGTATTTGTGGAGAGATTTTGGAACATGGCGCTCTGATGTCCTAGCGGTATAACCCAGGCCACCCTGGTGGAAACATGCCTCACAATTTGCAAACTTCACTCCTAGCCCAGATAGGGGTTGCTAAAAGCCACACCTGGAAGCAATGGTCCAGCAAGGTAAAAAGGCTGAAGAGATTGTCGCCAGGGTTAGCGCAGAAGAAAATAAGCCCAGATCCGAAAAATCGATAAGGCGCACGCCAGAAATATCTTTTCAATCAAAAAGGAAGGATATATTAGCGACAGAGATAAAATCCCTCGTGAAATCTCAGCCAGCCAGAGGGGGAGGTTCTTCAAGTCAGCCGTGCGCCAACAGGCAGTACTCCTTCAAAGACGAGCACGTCGATTTATTGTTCAAGTTACTCAACAAGAGCAACAAATTAAAGCTTTCTGAAGCTAGACTCTCGAGGAGGTCGGCAAGACCGACAATCCCAACTACTGCTTGTATCATAGGATGTTGGGACACCACACTAAGAGCTATTATATTTTCAAAGATATTCTTCAAGCTCTGATTGATGCGAAAGTACTCATGCTCAGTCCAGAACAGAAGAAAGTGACTGCTAACATGACGTCATTTCTTCAGTTCGGAAACCAGCCTTTAACACGGCCAGAGTGGTTCCCATCCCGAAAGGGGAACTAAAGATAATCAATGCAGACCCGCATCACTGATAAGAGAAGGGTCTTGTACCTATCCCCACACCTCAGGGAGAAGGCCCTTGTACCTATCCCCACACCTCAGGAAGGCCAACAGTGGACTACTGTTACCAATAGAAAGTTCAAAGGCAAAGCAAAAGCTTCATCCTACAATGTGGTGTGCGCTTCTTCACGGGAAGCAGAAACCTACGTTCCCTCACTAACCGATTCAGAGGAGGAAACAATCGTCCTTGCCGCAGAGCTCAATAAACCGCTCGCGGCCGAAACTCGTTCGGGTCAGTCATATTTAAAGAAGTATGACGAGATGGTGGCAAACCCTCTTAAATCTACTGCAGTGCCAACCAAGCCCTCCGTGAAGAAACATGTGAAAAAGCAGAAAGAGATTCGATTTTCCAAGGTTCTCCCAAATAAGAACGCGGAAGGATCCTCAACACCTTATCGCTTTGACGTCTTAGCTCAACTGGCCAATATCCTGACCAGGATCACCCTTTAGGAGCTCCTGAGACTATCAAAGTCAACAAGAGAAGATCTGAGGAAAGCCCTAACTGATTCTGAGGTCTTCATGGCCTAGATCCCGGCTGGACCACAGGAGGAAGATAAAGAAGACTGCCTTCATGCCTCTCAAAATGCCCCATGCATCACCTTTACATCAATGACATGCAGGTCAAGGAGAAGTATAATCGGCCCCTATACTTCACAGGGCACATTGGATCGTCTAAAGTGAGTCGCATTCAGGTAGATTCAGAATCCGCGTTGAACATCATGCCTCGCTGGGTCATGTAGCACTTAGAGATCCCCACCTACCGATTGAGCGCCACCCAAACTACCATCTATGATTTTAACGCCAACGGTACACACCCAATGGGAAGATCAAGCTCAAATGTCAGATTGGGGATCTAAGATCTGAAGTGACGTGCTATGTAATCAACACCGACACTTCGTACAATTTGCTACTCGGACGACAGTGGATTTATCGTAATTCCATCGTCCCCTCCACTCTCCATCAAGTCATGAAATACATCGACGGAAGTGGGAAAGTCCGAACGTTGATTGCTGAAAGGCATCCGTTCATGGGGGTAGAGAACTATTTCACAAACTCTCTCCTATACCAGGATTCTCTGGAGATGAACGAAAATCCACAGCCAGAGGAGCCAGACTCTGATAACGAAGCTGATACTGAGCCAGAGGCAGAAGAAGAGTGCATGTGGGAATTAAATCCACTTGTAACGAGTATTAATAAGCATGATGTTAATAACACCGCTGATGATGTAGGCGAGTGGTATATAAATTAAAAGTTGAATTTGGCTTATTTTTTTGTGTTTGCTTTGATTCAGTGCCGCCAGACACTAATTGTGAATAATGACCTCTGGTCGGCAATGGATGCTCTGATATCATTGCATGTACCAGTGAAATCATCCCTCAAAATGTACCAAGATGTCAGTGATGCGCAAGAATCAGTATTCATGGTCCCAGCAAGACGCAAAGACCAAAACCAATTCTTTTTAGAAGAATTAAGTCCGAATTGATGTCTCGAAAGACTTAGAAAGCGAGAACGAATCCTCTAAGTTCTCTCATTATGAGCCAAATGTACTCACAATGATAGAAAGTATGGATATAATCTAACAAGTGGCCCTGGTTTGAACTTCGACAAAGGAAGAAGAACACTACTTTAATCTTTCATTCCAAAAGGAAAAACCCCTAATTATTATCATCGAACTCGCAGGGGATTGGGCTATGTGTCAACTCCAATCCCGTCAACCTCTAAGTCCGAAGAGTCATTGTACCATAATCACTCATCAGGCACATCATCGTCAGAGTCAGATGTCAGTGTCGGTAACATCTTCAGAGAACTTTCAGTAAATATGACTTCAACAGCCACTTAAAAGATGGAGATGAAGAAATAATCCAGTCGGATATAAATCCTTAGATCAAACACCTAAACACTCTCTGGGATATTCGCTTCGAACAACGCGAACCACCCACGAAAGATAAAGTCACTCAGATCAATCTGGGAGATGAGGCTAATTCTAAGCCCATCTTTATAAGCGAAAGCTTATCACCCTCCAAGAAAGAAGATCTAATATCTCTTGTGCGGGAGCATATAAATGTTTTCGCTTGGAATTACAAGGACATGCCTGGGCTTGATCCTCGAGTGGTTATGCATCACCTCAATATTAATTCAGACGTGAAACCAGTCAAATAGCAGCAGCGATGGTTCCGTCTGAAAATAATGGAAGCAATCCAGTCAGAAGTCAAAAAGCCTATAGGCTCTGGCTTCATCAGAGAGGTACAACATCCCGATTGGGTAGCCAATATCAAATGGGAAGATCCGGGTTTGTATTAATTTTCGTGATCTAAATGAGGCCTGTCCTAAAGACGAATTCCCTCTCCCAATCACGGATATCATGATCGATAATACGTGTGGGTTTGAACAAATGTCCTTTATGGATGGATTCTCAGGGTACAATCAAATCAAAACGCACCCTGACGATGAAAAGCATTCTTCTTTCAGGACACCACTGAGGAGATATTACTATACTGTCATGCTCTTCAGATTAAAGAACACGGGGACAACGTATCAGAGGGCTATGAATGCAATTTTCTACGAGCACATGCGTAAATTAGTAGATTGCACGTCGATGACATTGCAGTGAAAAGCCGCACCACGGGCGATCAAATAGTGGATCTGAAGATAGTATTTGATATCATGCGGTACATCAGTTGAAGATGAACCCCACCAAATCCTTCCTGGGGGTAGCCAGCAATAAATTCCTAGGATTTATGGTGACATCTAAAGGAATCCACCTCGATCCAGAGAAAGTCCGCGCTGTCTAGGAAATGCGACGTCCACGGAATCTTAGAGAGCTTAGAGGGTTGCAAGAGCGTTTAGCGTACATCAAGAAGTTTATCTCAAATCTCTCGGGGAGATGCCAACCTTCACCAAATTAATAAAGAAAGGTATCTCATTCATTTGGGATGATGCTTGCCGACAAGCGTTTGAGGAAATTAAATGATACCTCACGCAACCACCAATCCTTACAGCTCCAGTTTCAGGAAATCCTTTCCTAATATATGTTCGAGCGACGGATCATTCCTTAGGAGCTTTGCTAGCCCAAAATAATGATTAGGAACACGAGCAGGCAATCTACTATTTGAGCAGAACCATGATCGGAGCCGAACATCGGTATAACCTGATCAAAAAGGAATGTTTGGCGTTAGTATTCGCCGTCCAAAAAATACGACACTACTTGGTGGGCCAAACTATAAACGTCATTTCAAAAGTCAACCATTTAAGGTTGCTTATGACAAAGCCATCATCGTTAAATGGTCGACTGGCGCAAAATGGGCCATACTGCTCTCCCAATATGAGATGTATTTTCTACCACAAAAAGCCGTGAAAGGACAAGCAATGGCAGATTTTCTGATTGAACATCCAGATTTGAGAGCGATCAGACTTTATGAGGATCTCCCAGATGAGGTCGCTGAAGTTTGTCTGATCCAGACATCATTCAAAGATCAGGTGTGAAAACTTTTCTTTGATGGCGCTTTGAGAATGGGCCCGTGAGGAAAAATCGTTGCAGGAGTGGGGGTAGTACTTATCTCCCCATAGAATTACGTGATCCCTCGTGCATTCTCATTAACCATGCCATATTCCAATAATGTAGCGGAATACAATGCTCTCTTGATTGGAATACAAATCGCCGATGAGATTGGCGTTAAAAATCTCGAAGCATATGGTGACTCTAAACTCATCGTTAACCAAGTTTGCGGGGAGTACGAAGTCAGACATGAAGACTTAGTACCCTATTACAACGTAAGTATTCACATGGACAAGAGATTCAAAACTTTTTCATCGATCATGTGCCTCGCCAGCAAAATATGCATGCAAATGCACTAGCATCTCTCGATGCTTCTTTAGCTCTTTCAGCTGGAGTAGTAGAGAAAATACTCGTCTACAGCCATGACTTGTACTGCCCAAGATTCGCTTTTGAAGATCACCAAAAGCTGACAGGAAACTGTCAAGTCAAAGAAGCTTTAGAGACTTCAACAGGTTCAAAACTCAGGGGTTGGCGGTTCCCGTATATCGACTATGCACTATTCGGCATTCTTTCTGATGATCCTAAAGAGGCGGCTGCCATTAGAAGGAAAGCCTCCAAATTTTACTACAACGTGACCACGTGAACACTGTATCAGCGATTTCATGATGGGATCCTCCTCCGCTGCCTGTCAGAAAAAGAGGCACATGAAGTACTCAAAGAAGCGCATGACGACTTGTGTGGAGCTCATCAACCTGGTCCGAAACTTGGTGATCGCCTCCGAAAACTAGGATATTATTGGCCTAAGATGGTCCCCTGACGCCATTGTTTACGCCAAACGATGTCACGCCTGTCAGATCCATGGTGACTTCATCCATCAAGCACCCGAACATCTTCGCTCTACAACCTTAACCTGGCCATTTGAGATGTAGGGAACGGACATGGTTGGCTCTATCAGCCCACCTTCATCCAAACGACGTCGGTTCATCTTGGCTATAACAGATTACTTCTCTAAATGGACTGAAGCTATTCCCTTGATGGAGGTAAAGGCATCTAATGTCTTCAAATTATTAAACATCACGTCATTTACCGCTTTGTGTGCCACAATGGATCATTCATGATAATGGGTCTCAGTTCGTCAGTCAAGCTTTTCAAAAGTTCTGCAATAAGTTCAGAATTCAGAATGTGTCCTCAACAACATACTAGCCAGCTGCTTACGGCCTTGCAGAAGCTTTCCACAAGATTATTAGAAAACTTCTCAAGAAATTCATCTCGAAAAGCCAACGTGACTGGGACGGCAAGTTAGGTGAATGCATATGGGCCTATTGCACGATGGTTCAAACCCCAATGAAAGCTACACCATTCTCCTTGGTATATGGGTGTGAAGCTGTATTCCTACTGGAAATTCAAATTCCATGTCTACGCGCTGCCTTGACGGCAGAGATGACAAATGAGGAGAAGCATCGACTGCGACTCCAAGAGCTGGAGGCTTTGGATGATAAACGCATGCAAGCTCAACAACAAATCGAGCTCTATCAAGCTCGAATTACTAGAGCCTTCAACAAAAAAGTCAAGGAGCGGACTTTCAAGAAAGGCGACCTTGTCTTAGCCATCAGAAGACCTATGGTGATGACACATAAAACCAATAGAAAATTCCAGTCCAAATGGGAAGGATCATTTGTAGTAGAGTCGGTCTACTCAAATGGAGTATATCGCCTTATAACCTCAGATGGTGATACGCTCATGATGCCAATCAGCGGCAAATTCTTGAAGAAATACTATCCTTGATAGCATTCTTATCCTGATCAGCTTAATACTACACCTTTGATCAAAACTCCAGATCTAAGAAAAGCTTCATTCCTTTACTGGATCACATCACGGTCAGTCAGTGTCAAGCTGATCAAGCGGTGATCACATCATGATGCATGATGTAAATATTAATAAAGAAACAAAATGTAAGACTTCAATTTTAGCTTGGTTACTCTTCTATAAGACATCCGACGCCTCCGACGGTTAAGGATAAAGGAAAATGTTGGCTTTTAAGTCCAACGTAAGTCTTTGCCAACTCATCATGCTGAAGGGAATAGCATGGCTAGCCCAACTCAAACGGTAGTTGGTAAGGCACGCCAAATCTGTTGATAGTTTAAGGTTTGCTAAAAATCCTAAGGGACTTGGTTTCATCCTCTCTTATAAAATCTCCTACCAACTCTTTCCCATAGAATGGTAGGACCACAAAAACACATGTGTTCATTTCTCCAACGAAATGAGCTGGGACTTGTCTTGTTAACAATAAACCTCTGACAAGCTAGATTTTCCGATCCCTAGTAGATTCTGTCAAGTTAATATTAAACCTCTGACAACAAAACTCATTAAAATTCTCGCTGTTATGTTAATATTACACCTCTAACGGCGAATTTCTCATGTCCCCAGGAAATCAACGATTGTCATGTTAATATCACACCTCTAACAATTCATTTCATTTTCCACCAAAATCCTCTACCAATTCTCTTCCATAAAGTGATAGGTCCATAAATGCAATCATTGCTATGTTAAAACTACACCTCTGACAATTAAAAATTTCAGTACTCTCCAGCGAGTACAAACTTCACTCGTCTCTCCTCTCCATGGAGTCGCAAGTCTTCAAAATTGCTCCTATCGCAAACCAATTCTTGTCAAGTTAAAATTAAACCTCTGACATTCTAAATTTCACTTGTCAATTCTCATCAATAGAATGACAAGTCCTCAAAATTGCTCCTATTGCAAACTAATTCTGTCAAGTTAAAATTACACCTCTGACAAATTACTGTTGAGACACTACGCCTCTAACAGTGATTAAGTTGCTGCCAAATTTAATATTAAACTCTGACAGTCACTTTTACTCAGGCTTCCATATCGAAGCTGAGATGAGTGTTGCTAAGTTTAACATCACACCTCTAGCGTCCCATTCATTATTAAGTTCAACAATACACCTATGACAATGACTTTCCCTCGAACTTTCCTATTGAAGTTGAGATGACTAATACCAATTTCAAATTATACCTCTAACATTACCTTCACTATCAAGTTTAACATTACACCTATGACAGTAATGCTTTCAGTCTTCCCAAATGAAGCTGAAATTCCCGTTGAGTCAAGTTAATATCACACCTCTGACCCACATTCCTCTCAAGTTAGGACCATATCTTTGACAGTGATCTTAAATTCCTGAAATAAAATTTTCTCCCAACTTTGACTTGTTAAGTTAATTATCGCATTTTTAGCGAGTCAAGAGTTCCTACTTCTATTTGTCTGATTTTCAATGCAAAAAAAAAAAATTCAAGACATATAAGAAGATAAGGAAAAGTGTCACTTTTATTGATATTCAAACATATGAAAGTGATACAAGATGCACTTTATACAATAAGATTAAGTGTTACAACAAAGGAGTACAAAGAAGTCCCTCTCGCCCAATGAAAGGTTGCACTCACTCCTTAAAATATTTACACCATTCTAGATCCAAGATGTTTGGGAGAACGCCGAAGATAGGTTCCCTTCTTCCTCCACTGAATCATATCACGGTTGATCAGTGTTGAGACAATCGAGTGTTGGTTACATCATGATGCATGATGTCAACATTGAAGAAGCTCATCGCTAACTGAGAACAATAGTGTTTCTCGAGGTCGCAACGCGGAGGAGCATTCTGATTCCACCCGACCAACTGATATGGGCCGTAATCCTTCGCTTAATGAGCATCTCCCCTACCAGAAAATCATCCAACGAGCATGAGCTTTTCGTCGCTGTCACTCCTTTGAGTATGATTGGTGAAAGGAGGATCCGAGACCTTACTAGTGACGTCTTCTTTCCCGTGGCCTTCAAGGGCACCATACCCACCACCATACCCACCATCATACCCACTGTGACCATGAAAAACCCAGGGCATTACTGGTGCGTCATGTCCAATAAGACCTTGACAGATATCAGTAACTGTGCGAAGCGTCCGTGCCCGTGAACAGGAGCTTTGACTCCCCGAGTCTCACCAATCGAATAAACTGGCTGGTCAAAATATTCTCCCATGAGCCCAGCGAAGACGCAGAAGACTGACTGAGGCTGCCAGAACCTGCAAGAAGCAAAATCAAAAGATTAAAATTCTACGAAGATAGGAACAAAAAAATCTGAGATGCAAACGCGAGATAGAAGTCATGAACTCCAGACGCAGAGTTAACCGGTTGGATCCGAACGCGGTCTGGTTTTAGACATGCGTTCGAGATATAAGACGCAAGGTAACCTAAGCGCAGAGTTTGCCACACCCATGTTTGAGATGCTGGGGTTGCCACATCCAAGTCCCAGAGGTCTCGAAAGAGCTAGAATTCTCTGAGTCAAGAACATCAAACGCGAAATTCATGTACAAAGCTCGCGTTTCAAGATCCAAGCACAGAGTTTATCGCACTCGCGTTTGAAGGACTGTTGACTTAGAGTTTAAAGTCAGTCAGTTCGCACTTCTTCAAGAAGTCTGAAAGACGCGACCATCGAACATGGGCCCATCAATCAGATTTCAAGAGAAGATTAAGAGATCGAATTTCTTCAATGGATAAGAAAACAGAAACTCAGTGGGACTGAGTATTACATGAGGACAAATAGTTCCTACCCGGGAAGAATTCTCTAGAAGTTGAACTTTATTCATCAAAGCGCGGCCGTAAAAGCACTTAAAGCAATGCTTTATGATCTTAAAATCACTTGACAGTGATAATCTTCGAAGAAGATTAAAGGAAATCATGGAAGATTTGAGTTCTTGCTATTTATTAGAACACATCCCCTTGAAGGGAAGATAGACAAATCAAGACGAAGATCTTCAGAGCGCATACTCTCAAAGAGAAATTGTCTAAATAATGGGCTGTTAAGGAGGTGAGGCCTATTTATAGGCAAGCCATAAGGCTTGTAATTAGTGGCATAAAAATCATAACCATCAGCTTTAGATACCTGCACGAGCATCAAATCCAATAAGGAGCTGACACGAGATTGTCACTTCAGGAAACATTAAATGACACAAGTCCCCAACCGTCAATGCCGACTTGGCATTAAAGTTCCAACAAGATCTTTAAGACGGATTGCATGTGACACTTTGGAAGCTGCGTCCTAGAATTCTGCGTCTATAGAACCACAGCCGCGTCTCCTTAGGCGATCCAGAGCCGTGCCCTCTTAGTGATCCAGAGCCGCGTTACACAATAATTCAGAGTTGCGTCCCGAAGTTCGCATTCTTCTTGTACGGACTCAAGGGCCGCATCCATAAGACCGCATCCTTCCACAAACCCGAAGGCAGCGTCCCCCTTTATCGAGAACGCAGGTTCGCGCCTCTGGTTCGCGTCCTCTCAGGGGCCCAGAGTTACGCTTCTCTTAAGCCAGATCTGCATCCTGCCAAGTAGCTGAGATTCGCGCGTCTTTCTTGATGATCCAGAGCCGCGTTACACAACAGTTCAGAGTCACGTTTCTCATATTCGCGTCTCCATTACAAATGAGAGTCGCGTCTCAATCAAGAACTCAGCGCAGCCTGAGTTTATTATTTATGGCTGTACCCTATCAAAACGACCAAGGACTGTGTTTTCACAAACAGTTAAGGAGTGTGACTATGAAAGCTGAGTTCATCTAGGCAGCAAAGAGTCTGAAAGGATAAAGACGAGATGAGAATTTGGTAACTTTTATTATTTGACTCAAAAATGATAAAAGTAACACAAACACTCTTATTTGACAAATGGAGTGTTATAAAAATGGATGATACAAAAAGGAGAAGAAGGCTAATAATCCTACTTCGTCAAGAATGGATTCGTTTTCAGAGGCACTGCATCTCGTGCTGACGTGCCCTTTCAGCTTCTGCCAAAGCTTGGGCCCGCAACTCTTCCTCTGACAGAAATCTCTTCATAGCCAGTTCTGCCTGAAGAGACTCCAACCTAGAGACATGAGTAGCCAGGTTTTCTTGAACCTGCGTCTTGGCAGTTTTCAGCCCTTCCAGCTTGTTTCTAGCAACAATAAGTTTCTTTTCATTGGCTTCATTAAGACTTGCGCCCTAGCAATAGTAATCCGAGCAGTCGATAACTTTCTCTGCACTTTGGATGACGATTTTAGATTCTTTTGAATCGCCAATCAATCTTTGGTGCTGGAGATGGCAGGCTTTCTTCCGCTATTTTCTCCTCCATATCCTTTCGCTCGTGTTCCCGATCGGCGAGGAGCTTACTTAGTGTCGACCGAGCCTTATCCATTGAGCTGGCATTCTCTGGGGTCTTTAGCTCCTTCAGACAGCTCCCAAGCTGTTTGACCAGTACCAGATACGCCCTAGCCTGCGAAAGGCTTCCAGTGTGACTGATGTTCTCGATCTAATTCTCAAGAAGTATCCGGGCAAACTCGAAGAAACTGCCCCCAGAAAGGACCGAGTCAATACAGGACTTCATGGAAGCAAAAAATTGTCGCACCATTTGACGCGCTAGTTCTTCCATGATGTTAGTAGCTGGAGATAACCGTGCTGATGCACTCCCGGACCCCCTTTCTATGATTGAACCAAGAGACTGGAACCAATTCAACTTGTGCAGGGGTGAGTCCGATAACAGGCTCGTTCGATACTGAGGTCATTGCCAATACCTTCGGGACGGTTATTGTTGTAGTAGCTTCCGCTGCAACAGAAGCAACTGCAAACTCTACGGCACTGGGTTCACCTGATAAAGTTTGAACTGTGCTATCTTTTGTGATAATGCTTGCCACAGGATCCTCTACTTGAGCTATCACAGTACTCTCTACAAATCACAACATTAAATGTCAGTGGTAATAATGAAAAGGAGATTATCCAACACGTCAATTTTTCTCTTACCAAGTTAAGGATCTAAAGATGGCAAATCCTTGGATAAGTCACTTGGGGATGAGGGCTCCCTGACCTAGGAGGTTGCAACCCTCATGAGGCATCTCGATAGCGGGAGCTTCAAGGCCCTCCTACTGGGCCAGCTTCTAGATCATCTCCTCATATGAGAAGAAGTTGTGGTTTTACTACTGGCAGCCAGCCCTATAGAAGAAAGTCAAAAAGAAATGTTAGAACTCATTCCTAACTTGATGGAGAACCAGTTTCTTAAGCTAGAATAATATCCATGTTCTTTGGACGAGGAAGACGGCAACTCAACACAGGAAGTCTCAGCGATTGAGGATTTACCACTGAGTACCCCGGTAGTAGGGCTGGGTTCGATAATCCGCGAGGTGATCATCAATACACTGGGAGACCTAGGTTGTTGCACCTCCACCCTTCTCCCATAAGCTGAAGAAGGTCCAGGCTAAGTCGAGACTCCTGGAATCTCAACATCATCCTTCCTCACCAAGTCAACTTTGGGTCGCTCGACCTCTTCAACCATGACATGTTCACTCGCGAGCTCTCCTTCCTCTAGGATCACGGGACTCCTACTGCGCAGACCTCAGGAGCGAAGGACGGGGACTTCCTCCTCCTCCTCTTCTTCCTCCCCCCCACTCCTCAACACCAGGAGGAACTACTTCAGGCATCGAAGCTTCAGCCTCAGATTCCCTCCTGGCCTTCTTTAGGCTAGGCTCACCCTTGGAAGTAGAGTCACGAGAACGTTTGGCCACGGCTTGCTGACTCTTTCTAGCGGGTTGCTCCTTAGGCGCTACTATCCTCGGCTCCATCCCTGCCGCCTTTTCCTGTTTCCCTCTCGGCTTCTTGATACTCGGTCATATCTCATACACGCTTGTTGGACTCCAACTTGGCTTTATAAGAAGCTTGATACTCTTAATGCAAGAGATATTTATCCCAAAGTCAGGCATCCTACTAGCAAGGAAGTACCACGTGCAGAAATCAAGGCTGGTATGACAATTGCGCATCCTGTAAGGCAGGTTGAAAACAGTTTTTGTCCCTCTAGCTACACTATAGTACCACACCCAAACACCTTTAAACATGTTTTTCACTGAAGCGGAGGCCAGTGCAAGGGTTGCGACATATAATTGATCATAGCCGAACTGCCGAGCAAAACGACTGGGCACGTAAGGCTCGATCGTACATGAGTCACCTTGCCGAAAGATCAGATATCTAGGCCGAATATTGATCAGCCACCAGAAGACTCCAGATGGCAGCCTTGTGAAGTCATCTGGTCACGCAAGATGAGCAAACTTATCCCCGTAGGATGTAGTAGAAATCTCGGGGAAGTAACGGTCGAGCTGATAATTCAAACTGCTCAGAATGGATCTCCGAACAAAGAATATATAGTAGCATGACCGACGGCTCGAATTCTCTAGCTTCTGCACGAAGGGAACGAAGCTTCGGAGGGAGGCACCGCCGTCATCAGTGAAGGGTGTACGCGCCGGAAAATCTGGTGGTCGGAGAAAGTGGTTTTAGCTGTAAAAGATTTCCTTGATTCAAGCGAAACGATACAACCAAAAGAACTACTCTTCCCTCTTTTCCAGTTACAAGGGAGGGAGGATGTCTGAATCTTCCCTTTGTTTAAGCTGGGTTCTTCGTGTGGCAATGGAGAGTGAATCTTGTTTTCCGTTGACCAGATGACCGTCCTGGACCGTCGGGGTCTTCTCTCTCTTCGTCGGTAGAAAGAGTAACTCAGCTCAGTCTACCAAAACTCTCAAAGAGGAGGTAGGCGAAGAGCGGCTAGTACTCAGTAAGCTCGCTGAAGAGTCGTGCTTCTCTCTTGATGATCCTCCTGCCTGGATTCGATCGATCTTGATGATGCCTTGACCTTCTTAATTCTCGACCTTTCCAAAGTTTCGATCTTCTCAAAACTCTCCCTCTTTTTAAAAAAGCTTCGATCCCCTCTTCATAGCAACAAGGCTATTTATAGGGGTCTCAGGGGTGAAGGTGCCTCCTGAAAACGCTCCCGAATGAGGGGCCACTACCCGCTACATGCGCGGTGACTGGCCCCGCAATCAGGGCAGTTGCAACTGAGACGTGGGCATTGAGCCAACGCGCCTTGAAGTTTGAGACGCGGGCGTCGAGCCAACGCGCCTTAATGCTGAGACGTGAGCTTCGGGCCTTCACGTCTGGACGCTGAGGCGCGGGCGTCGGGCTGACGCGCCTTGATGCTGAGACGCGAGCTTCGGGCCTTCACGTCTGGACGCTAAGGCGCGGGCGTCGGGCCGACGCGCCTTGATGCTGAGACGCGGGCTTCGGGCCGACGCGTCTGGACGTTGAGACGCGGGTGTAGAGCAACGCGTCTTAATGCTGAGACGCAAGCATCGATTCCTCCTCGCGTCTAGAGCTTGAGACTCTGCTTCTTTAATGGCTGGTCTGTTAGTCATTTTTAGACAGCCTACAGAACCCCCTCCAAAGTTTCTGATATTCCGCGGTTTGAATGGGACGGATTTCGGAA
The DNA here is from genome assembly GCA_038442645.1 of Agave tequilana. Taxonomy (NCBI): domain Eukaryota; kingdom Viridiplantae; phylum Streptophyta; class Magnoliopsida; order Asparagales; family Asparagaceae; genus Agave; species Agave tequilana. Next base: position 11,534 of record JAVJIF010000523.1, on the reverse strand, counting down.
TACTTTGGATCTTAGCCGTGTTCGCGTTTATGACTGGACTGTTGATGCTTCGGGCTTGATCTTATCTGGAATTGGTCTTCGTGAGTGTACTGTTGAACTCTTTGAAGCCGTCAGAGTTGATCGTGTTTGAGTGTCTAGATACACAGTCTAGACCTCCCCGATTGCTTTTAGTCTGTCACGGGTGTGCTTTTGGCCGGGAGTGGTTGGTTGTCTGTTTGCGTCAGTGTACTGTTGAACTGACTTTGCAGAAGCAGGAGACTGGACGCAGGTTCCTTTTTGAAAAAGCAGAGACTGCTTTAAAAGACGCGACTTCTTAGCGAGACGCGATGTTTGGCCTGTTTGAGGGGACGCGGACTTTGGAGAGACGCATCTCTTGAAATGCAGACGCGATTTTCTGGGTGCATTTATGATGATGCTGACGGGGCATGTCCACGAAGAGCCGCGTACTTTGAGGCGCGCACCTGTGCCATGTCATGATTACGCCGCCAGCTGGCCTGGGGAAACGGCGAGATTTCGCCTTTTGGCGCGCGGATCTCCCGGTTCATTAAATGAACTGCTCCACGTGTCAACTTCTTACTTGTGGCGGGGTCGCGACGCATGATCTTCCCTGTTCAAACAATGATTTGGCTCCACGCGTCAGGCAGCGATTCGCTGCATGCAGTTTATTGGGCCAACGCTGCGTATCTTCGCGAATCTCCGTGCCTATAAAAGGCAACAGTTGGAGAGATGTATCTTCTTCTCCGAACGAACGCATTCTCTGAGAAAAAGAACTTCCTTCTCTGTTCAACTATTCATCTCCTCGCTCGGATTTCTTGATCTTCATGGCTCCCAAGACAAAACCGACTGCATCGACCTCAAGGGCGACCGTCGCCGAAGCTGAGAGAGATGCTTCCTCTGCGCAGGAGGGTGTTTTCCCGAGGTAAAAATGCACCTTCGGTGTGGGTTCCGCCATTAAACACATGTTCATAGAACCCTAAGGACCTTTAACACATATATCGTGTTTGATTCTCGGACGCTGTCCTTGAGATGATAACCGGGGCGCGGGGCCTGATGATCCGACGCTGGTGAACTCTGCACTCTGGGTCCTTCACTTAGAATATTTCTAATTGTGAAGGTCTCTGGACGCGATTTGCAGAACGCGGATTTGATCCATGCGTTCTGTGCCGCGTTATGTGCCATCAGGCGCTGGCGTCCGAGTCCAAGCACTTTGAAATTTCACAAGTCTTGGTTTGCAGAACGCGGATTTGATCCTTGCGTTCTGTGTCTTCAACCGCCGATTTTGTAGAATCTGGCGTTTGAGTCCAAGTACTTAGAATTTTCATAAGTCTTGGTTTGCAGAACGCAGCTTTGCCAGGTCTGGACGCGGATTCGAAAAATTCCTGCGTCCAGTATCTCTTCTGCGTTTTGGTGGCAAGTTCGCAGGTCTGGACGCGGATGATAACTCCTGCGTCCAATGTCTCGGCTGCGTTTTGAATTATGAACACTTAGCGTCTTCCCTTATTTTGGCAAAGTATCTGACCAAGTGTCCTTTTCTTTTTGCAGTGCCGCATGTTTCAGGTTCACTTGCCAAGATGCACCATTTTGGCCGCGTGGGTGGTGCCGATCGGGGCTTGACCTTTGTGCAAAGGATGAGTGTCCCCCGTGACTGCTGACCAGTTACTGGATCGCAGGCTCTCTAATGTTAACAGGAGAACCTTTCGGGCACTTATGACCGATGCCGCACTCAAAATGGATGACGGGCGTCAGGTTGGAGAAGCCTGCCTTCTTCTTTGGGGATCATATCTATGATGATGGCCTCGTGTGTCTGAGGGGACCTATAAATGGCTCCGTGAGATAAAGGGCGGAAGATTCTTTCTTCCAGACATGGAGAGGATGTTCCCAATGTCCTACTTTCAACACATGTCTGTCCCCCGGAAGATGGAATGGGACATTTCCCAGTATATCCCTGAGATCGCCCTTGGTGACTTTGGCCTCCAGAAGGTAGACCGCCATGATGGTCATGACGGGTCAGTTGTCGGACTGTTCCCTGCGTCGTCCAAGCCTGAAATCCCAATTGGAGAGATCCCGGAGCTTGCTACCACCTTCCTCAATTCCTTCATAGAAGCAGGGGGTGGACTATCCTGTCGACTTCCGTGCGTATGGATGGGTCCATTCTCCAGAGAATTACTGGTGGGGCAGGATGGTGGGTTTTGTCCTTACCAATCTTGAGGGCCGCTGAAGCGTGTGGGGCTGTACCCAGCAGTCAGGGCCGTGCAGTGGGGCGTCCCGATGAGTTCTCATAACTTCTTTGGGATTCTGGAGCGCTACAATCCTCGGACGGGGACATTCTTTACTCCGGTCGGAGAGATGGGCCTTGCCCTACACGAGTTGTATGAGGTTTCCGGGTTGTCGTCAGGGGATATTCCTTACGAGGAATTTGTCCCAACCACCAGGGAGCTGCGCCTTTTGGAAAAGGAATCTCCTCAAGTGTATGAGACCTACTGGGAGGTGATGTGCCATTTCTACATCTGCGGTCAGACAACTGCCTGGAGGTCAGGAGGCGTCAAGCAACTATCCTGGGCTGATTATCTGTTTAATAATGTCAGCAATAAAGATCTCCCAGTAATCCGACTAGCTCCTAGTTCTGGTGGGGAAGTTGAAGACAGGATCGACGCAGCTTCTGACAAGTTCTACACCACGGAGTCGAACGAGGACGGCTTCGACCCTGACTTGGTCTTTGAGAGCTTTCACCATCAAGCCCGGACCCCTATTTCTGATCAGGCGCTGTTGGCGGGTTTCCTGATGTTGTGGCTGAAGAGGTGTGTGGTGCCCACGCTACCACATGAAGTTATTGTGGCAGATGTGGTGTACCCGGCGGTACTCTTGGCTCATGGCCACCCCATAGCCCTTCTTCCCGCCGTGGTGGCTGGTATTCAAAGCGGGCTGCGGGTGTTGACCAAGAGCTTCTGCGAACCCCCAAAGACTGCTAATTCTCGTGGGGAGCCGTATACCGACTCAGAGGGGGAACCTGACGGTGAGGCACCCCAACCCGCGGATTGAGCTGCCTTACACGTACCTCATGGCTTGGTACGTGATGCATTGCCCATCTCTAATGACGGCGGCGCGTGGGAGCGTGGAACATATCCCATTTGTGCAGCGGCTGGAACGTTCGGAGTGGCATGACACCTACCTGTATTACATTAGGAAGCGTCTTTCCTGTGCCATGAACTATCAGCTTAACCGTTGTTTTCCAGAGGTTCAAGTGCAGCCCCCGGGGAGCTGTTCACGGATGTCGCTGGGCGGGATGACTTCTCGCAATTGCCTGCCGAGCCTTCTGGTGGTTGATCAATATACGACCAGGATATGTGCTGTTTCGCCAAGGAACTTCCTGCACTATCGAACCGTATATGCCAAGTCGTTTTTGCCCGACAATTTGGCTATGATCAGCTTTACGTCGGAATCCCAATGCTCAACTTGCCTTTGACGGGACCTGTTCGAAGGCGCTCGGGCTTGGTATTACAGTGTGGCTGGAGGGACGGGAGCAACGTTCCATCTACCCGACGAGGCGCCTAAGTGCCGTATGAGCTTCAGTTTCTGTATTTGGTACTCCCAAGCCGGCCAGACGCCAGACCTTATTCCGGAGTCTTCATGTCTTGAGAGTATCAATGCCAGTCTCGAGGAGAGGTCTGAATCCAGTAAACGTACTAAACTCCTTGACCAGTACCTGAAAGCTCAGAGGGAGGTCGAGAAACGATCGAGGAGGGAGCCCCCAGTAGTGAGGGCGGCACCGCGACCGGCAAGGGCAAAGCCGCAAGCGACGAGGGCGGAGCCACCAGCCATGAGAGTGGAGCCGCGACCGGCAAGGAGGTCGAAGCAATTGGCGAGGAAGCGTCGTCGACGCTCTGCTTCTGTAGTTGAGCCTGCCCCAAAGAAGGCTCGGAGGGACTTAACGGCTGAAGTCTCTCAATCCAGAGCTATCTCTGCTGGAGTGTGAGGTTCCTCCTGAAGGTGTCCCTGTTAGAGTTGAGGAACCGCTGGGAGATGAAGATTTTCCAAGCTTGGTCCGTGCTCCTAGGTCACGCAGTGAGACCGTGGAAGAAGGGGAGCTCGTTGAGCGACCCCTTTTGCTGGTGATACCGAGTCACCGGAGGTTGACATAATGGGCGAGTCTCCTTCTGCTCATGAAGGGAGAGACGAGGTACAGCAGCCGGGTCTCCTAGTGTCTTTATTTCCAATCCTCGGGCAGTCGACCCTAGTCCTACCACTACCACTGGGTGTTGGGGGTAAGGTTCCTGTTGCGGAGCTTCCTCGCGTGGCGCTATCGTCTTCTTCGTCATCGGGAGAAAGTGACTTTGAAGATAAAGTCGACTATGGCGATGAACCCGCTCTTCCTGATCAGGGCGGATTCTTTGACGTCTCGGAGGAGGAACAATATGATGAGGTGAGCCCTCGATGGCGCCATCGTCACTGGTGACAATTGCTCCCACTGAAGGTATTCTTTTCTCCTTCTGTTTAATTCTCTCTTTTCATGTTGAAGAGGATGTTCTAACATTCTTCTTTTGTAATGCAGGGTCAGCTGGAGGTACCGGGGTTCAGCCCGAGGGAGTTGAGGCTTCGGTTGCCGAGACAAAACCTCAGTGGGGGCAGCTGTTGAAGTTGGGGAGCCTTCCCCTTTGCCAGAGGGGGGGAAACAACCATTGAGGCTGAGGAGGCTCTCACTCCGCCGGTGGAGAAGGCTACTGCTGAAGCTGGGGAGCCTTCCCCTTTGCCAGGAGGGGAAACAACCATTGAGGCTGAGGAGGCTCTCACTCCGCCGGGTGGAGAAGGCTACTGCTGAAGCTGGGGAGACTCCCATTCTACAGGACTCGACGCCTCTGGACCTCGAACCTAGTAAGGTAGCTCTGACTGAGGGGGCTCAGGTGGGGATTCCGACAATCGGCACCTTTCCAGAAGGCCACACAGCTCAATCCTCGGTGGAAGTTTCTGAAGAGGTTGTGCTTACAACTCCTTCCTTGGTCGTGGAGGCTCCTGCAGAGGCGGCGCTCCAGGAAGCGCCAGTGGGTAGTCTTGCTCTTGCCACATCGACGGCCGGCACGGCTCTTGTGCGAGAAGACCCGCCTTATATCCCTTATCCCGTGTCAGAAAAAGGGTCGGGAAGCTTCTTAGGTGGTGAAGACATGGGGAGCTGGCACGTCAGATGGTGCAACAATTCTTCACCTCGATGGGATCATGTATTGCTCTCATCTTCCGTGGACACAGCACCTTCCAGTTCGCCCAGAGGCTTCTTGAAAATATGGCCATGAGCGTCGAATTGGCGGGAGGCCCTTCACTTGCCAGGGCATGCCTGCAGGTGGTAGAGCAACTTGGAGATAACCTGCGGGAGCTGGAATCTTTGAAGATGCTGGTTCTTCCGTGAGGCCCAGGCCATCCTGACTAGGCTCCTAGCTGCTCAGGAACGGGAGCGCAGGAGGCGGAGCACAGATCACTGCCGAGGTCCGTGACCTTGAATATTCCAAGGCTGAATTTCAAAAATTAGCCGGAGATTCGAGGGAATTGAGCTCAGTGTTGCAGAGCACGGAGCAAGTCATCCTCAGAACTCGGGACATTATCGCCAAGGCGGAAGCTGTTCTTGCGCTAAATGAGGAGAAACTTGTTTCCCTCAAAAGGAGCTTGAGGAGCAACGGGCTGCTACGGCGCGTGCTGAAGAGAGTCTATCCCTACAATCTTCCAGGGTGGAATCTCTGCGGATGCAGCTGGCTGCCAGAAATTTCTTATCTGAGGCGGAGCTGCGGGACCGGGCTATCATGGAGGCTGAGAGGACGCGCCAGCATGAGATTCACCGCCTTAGGGAACAAATCCGTTCCTTGGCGAACCAGGACATTTAGCCTTCTTTTCTTCTTTCTCTTTTTTTTTTTGTAAAGAAAAGGGACACTCTATTTATTAAGAGTGTTTGTATCCACTTCTATCATTTCTTGATATAATAGAAGTTTTCTTTAGAGCTTTTGTCCCAATTTCTTTGTCCTGTGTGGATGAGTCCAACTCTTGATCACTAGTCGTGATTACTGAACTTAGGTAGGACTAAGTTCTTTTATGAGACGCGGTCTTGGCGAGACGCGGCATTAATCCCATAGAATGAGACGTGGCATCAATCTATGGGGACTTAGATTTCACCAAGCCTTTTTGACGAGACGCAGCGTCGATCACAGGGTGAGACGCGGTCGTCAGTCTACCGGAACTTAGATTTCACTAAGTCCTTTTACTGAGACGCAGCGTCAATCATAAAGTGAGACGCGGTCATCGTTTCATAAGAACTTAGATTCTACTAAGTCCTTGAGACGCGGCGTCAATCACAAATCGGAACCGCGGTCTCCTTGATGAGATGCGGCGTCAATCACAAATCGGAACGCGGTCTCCTTGATGAGATGCGGCGTCAATCAAAAGATGAGACGCGGCATTGATCCGTAAAGTAAGACGCGACTGTCAGTCCCCTGGGGTGAGACGCAGCATCAATCACAAGGTGAGACGCAGCTCTGAATAACGCAAATCTGTCTTGCGCGGATCGGGCAGACGCAAGAGATGCAGCCTTGTCTGCTGGAGGGAACGCGGCTTTCCCATCTGCGTCTGATCTGACTCAAAAGATTTTAGGAGATCTTTGCTCGTCAGGTCTCCACTGTCGATTGGGATTTCGAGTCATCCGTTGATTCCCAAAGCAGGTATCCACGCGTCAACTCCTCATTGGACTCAGGAGTTACTGCCCTTAAAGGCAAAACCGACGCGGGCGGTTGAAAATCGGTGCTTGCGACGGTTTCCAAAGCGGCGTTCCACGCGTCAATCCTCCACTGGGCTTTGACAATCGTGCGTGATGGTTCCCAAAGCGTCGTTCCACGCGTCAATCCTCCACTGGGCTTTGACAATCGTGCGTGACGGTTCCGATTAACGCCCCATTAATGGCAGTTATTAGGGCCTGCCTATAAATAGGGTGCGCTCCCCTTCTATGATCCAAGCTTGGATTATTTCTCTTTGGATTGCTCTGAAAAGTCCCACCTTCTTCAGAAAAGAGTTTCTTGATAGGGACTCCGTCTCCATGGACGAAGGTAATTCCGAGGATGAAGATGACCCAGAGCTCTCACGCTTCGGTTTGGTCTCTTCAAGAAGAACCCCCCTCTCGGATCATCTTGGACGCCTGCGTTTGGGTGCAGAGAGGCCAACTCTGGCCAGAGGTCTCTCTGCTGGTATGTCCCCCCGATGATGTGTATAGCCTGAACTTCGGCATGATCATCTGAATGAAGTCCCGGTGCATTCTTCCTCTGGAATTTGTGCCAGTGACTTGACTTCTCTGAATGCAGGCGCTTGACGCTGGCTTTGCCATTGCGTTTTACTGCCTTGGCGCGTTTCAGACCTGAATCTTGCAACTCTTGTTCACCCAACAGAGAGATGGCAATTTTTGGCGTTCTGAAATTCTTTGCGTCTGGTGCATTAGGCGCGGGTACAAACTGAGGCCGCGTTTGAATCCTATGCGTGGCGCAGTTTGTCTTGCGTCTGCGCGGGTCATTCTCGCGTCTGAAGTCTTGAATGGCTGCCGCGTTCTGTTACTCAGTTTCCTTTATAAAAATGTACTGAGTTCCAGATTTTCTGACTCTCTTGCTTATTCTTTGCAGGTAGGCTTGCTTGTCCTTTTTCAGGTTTGCTGGCCCCAGAAAGAATATACCGGCTGGCGAACTTGCTCCACGTTCGTTTGTGAGAGATTAAATTATGGTCCTCGTCGTTTGTGAGTGATTAAATTATATCTCTGACGAGGACCCAACCCTCGCCAAGGTCCTTTTCAGATCTGGTGCAAGAGATGGATAGGCTGAGTATCGGCGAGGGTGGTCCGGCGGTTACGGTGGCGGAAAGATCCTCTTCCTCTCCTACTCCAGAAGTGACATCAAGGACATTCCGTTGGATGGCCTGCTGGGGAAAGGGATGGTGATGAATGCAGGACTCTCTGCTGCCGCTGGACCTAGTGGAGGTAGCATCCTTTGTGATGACTCCGAAACTTCCTCTCTCACCCCAAGAGTGACTCCATGTTTTGTTGGATGGTCTACTAGGGAAAGAGACGCGCCTGAACGAAGGGTTGCAGGACCTTCTGTTGCCACCGGACCTCAAGAACACCATTGCTCTTGGCTTGGTCAGCTAGGGCGCTTTCGAAGTTGGCGTCATGCATCAAAGTGCAACCGGTTCCAACAGTCGCCACTTCTTCAGACATCATGCACTTAGGATCAGATGCGGCTTCAAGGAGTGAGTACGGCCTCAGAGAGAGAGGGACTTCTTTGTACTCCTTATTGTAACACTCAATCTTATTGTATAAGAGAGCGTTTTGTATCACTTTCATGTGTTTGGATATGAATAAAAGTGACACTTTTTCTTTTTGCCTCTTTCTGTTGTCTTGAACGTTTTGTTTTAGAAGCAAAAGAATGATTTGGTGGACCTGCCACTTTATAAAAGAAAGTGACAAGTGGAGCGCGTACCCCCAGAGAAGGTGAACTTTTATCAAGGATTTGGGATTAACTTGATTTAAGATCAGCTGGGGATTTTGATGGAAGCATTGTTTGTTGGTGTAATGTTAACCAACACTGCCTCCAAAATGAATTTGATACTCGGTTGGGGAGATATATCAAATGAAACTAGACTCGTGGGGAATCTAGTAAGATTTTTACCGTTAGAGGTGTGATATTAACTTAACGGTTTAGAAGTAGTCTTGTCAGAAGTGTAATGTTAACTTGACAAGGATGTGAGTTAGAGGTGTGATATTAACCTAACTCATCAACATCTCAGTTTTATTTGGGAAAACTGAGGGTGTCACTGTCATAGTGTGATGTTTAACTTAACAGTGATAGTAATGCTAGAGGTGTAATGTTGAACTTGGCATTAGTCGTCTCGGCTTAAAGAAGTCGAGGAAGGTCATAGCCATAGGTGTATTGTTGAACTTAGCAATGACTCGGATGCTAGAAGTGTAGTGTTAACTTGGCATCGTCCATTTCAGCTTCGACAAGGAAGTCGAGGAAAGGTCATAGCCATAGGTGTATTGTTGAACTTAGCAATGACTCGGATGCTGGAAGTGTAGTGTTAACTTGGCATCGTCCATTTCAGCTTCGATATGGAAGTCTTAAGAAAGGTGACTGTCAGAGGTGTGATATTAACTTGACAGGCACTCGAGTACCGCTTAGAGGTGTAATGTTAACTTTAACAGTAGTTTTTGTCAGAGGTGCGATATTAACTTGACAAGAATTTGCTTGCGATAGGAGCAATTTGAGGACCTGTCATTCTATTGATGAGAATTGACAAGTGGAATTTGAAGTGCCAGAGGTATAGTGTTAACTTGGCAAATTTTGAGAGTTTGCTACTCTATGCAGAGTTAACAAGCAAGGTTTATACTTGACAAAGAGTATTCATTACCAGAGGTATAGTGTTAACATAGTAATGATTGCATTTTGTGGTCCTACCATTCTATGGATGAGAATTGGTAAGGGATTTTTGGGGGAAGAGTGGAATCAAGTCCACTTAGGATTTTTAGTAAACCCTCAGCTATCAACGGATTTGAGATGCCTTTACCAACTACCGTTTGAGTTGGGCTAGCCATGCTATTCCCCTCAGCATGATGAGTTGTCGAAGACTTATGTTGGACTTAAAAGCCAACATTTTCTTCTATCCTTAGCCGTTGGAGGCGTCGGATCAAATGGGAACGTGTCCCTTAGGATTTTTAGCAAATCCTCAGCTGTCAACGGGTTTGTCATGCCTTTACCAACTACCGTTTGAGTTGGGCTAGCCATGCTATTCCCCTCAGCATGATGAGTTGTCGAGGACTTATGTTGGGCTTAAGGCCAACATTTTCCTCTATCTTTAGCCGTCGGAGGCGTTGGATGTTCCGATCAGAGGTGTATTTTTAACTTGATCGGTGGAAGAATGCCATCTAGGGATAGTATTTCTTCAGGAATTTGCCATTGATTGGCATCATGAGTGTATCGCCATTTGAGGTTATGAGGCGATACGATCCATTTGAGTAGACTGACTCTACTACAAACGGTCCTTCCCATTTGGGTTGGAATTTTCCTTTCGTCTTGTGCGTCATGACCATGGGTCTTCGACGGCTAAGACGAGGTTGCCTTTCTTGAAAGTTCACAATTGACTTCTTGTTGAAGGCTCTGGTGATACGAGCTTGGTAAAGCTCGATTTGTTGTTGGGCTGCAGACGCTTGTCGTCCAAGGCTTCCAATTCTTGGAGTCGCTGTCGATGCTTCTCCTCTGTTGTCATCTCCGCTGTCAAGGCGACGCGAAGAGATGGAATTTGGATTTCCAGTGGAAGGACGGCTTCGCATCCGTACACCAAGGAAAATGGCGTGGCTTTAGTTGGGGTTCGCACAGTCGTGCGATAGGCCCATAAGCATTCGCCCAACTTATCGTCCCAGTCTCGTTGACTTTTCAAGACGAATTTCTTGAGAAGCTTGCCAATAGTCTTATTGAAAGCTTCTGCGAGGCCGTTAGCGGGCGGATAGTATGCCGTTGATGACACACTCTGGATTCTGAACTTGGCGCAGAATCTCTGAAAAGCCTGGCTGATGAACTGGGGTCCATTGTCATGGACAATCCGCCGAGGCACACCGAACCGGTAAATAACGTGATGTTTCATGAACTTGATCACGTTAGATGATTTTACCTCCTTCAAAGGGATAGCTTCGGCCCACTTTGAAAGTAATCGGTTATCGCTAGGATGAACCGATGTCCCTTTGATGATGGTGGGCTGATAGGACCAACCACGTCCATCCCCCACATTTCGAACGGCCAGGTAGAGGTCGTAGAGTGGAGGTATCCTGGTGCTTGATGGATGAAATCGCCATGTATTTGACAGGCGTGACATCTTTTGGCATAGGCAACAGCATCGGCAACCATCTTGGGCCAGTAGTAACCCAATCTTTGGAGTCGGTTTGCCAGCTTCGGGCCAGGTTGATGAGCTCCACACGTACCATCGTGGGCTTCTTTCAACACTTCGTGGGCTTCTTTTGATGAGAGGCACCGGAGCAGGATCCCATCATGCGATCTACGATACAATGTTCGCGAAATCGCATTGTAGTAGAATTTGGAGGCTTTCCTTCGGATGGCAGCCGCCTCCCTGGTGTCTTCGGGCAAGATGCGTAATAAGACAAAATCAATGTAGGGGAATCGCCAGTCTTTAAGCTCTGGATCGGTCGACACTTCAAGTGTTTCCTTACCGCGACGATCTCCGTTGACCTCTGGTAGTCTCCGAGGGGACTTTTTGGGCAGTATAGGTCGTGGCTATAGACGAATACCTTCTCCATTGCTCCAGCTGGAAGAGCTAAGGAGGCAGCAAGGGATGCAAGTGCATCTGCATGCGCATTTTGCTTGCGCGGTACATGGTCGATGTAGAAGTTTGAAACCTCTCGGCCATGTGGATTGTCGCGTTGTAGTAGGGTACTAGATCTTCATGCCTGACCTCATACTCTCCGCGAACTTGGCTGACGATGAGTTTAGAATCACCGTATGCCTCGAGATTTTTAACGC